>CM024241.1:29331157-29931157 GCA_013421045.1 Propylea japonica | reverse complement strand
TTATTTTTAAAAAAAATTTTCTACTAGTAAAGTAAAGTATTTCTTCTTTTTATAGATTTTCATGAAAAATACGTCATGAAAAGCAGAAAGAGTTATCTACTACAAAGTATTTCGTTTTATTTCTCACTATTGATACAAATAACAACGATTTATTCATTTGAATTGATTTTTTCTCAAATGTACAAAAATTTCTTCTTTTTACAGAGAATTTTCACATGGAACCCAATATGGACAGATCCGAAACAAGGTGCACTTTCAGAATCTGCAGAAATATACAGGGTGTCCCATTTAAATAAAAAAATTTTTGGTCATTTCCGGTTAAACCGGAAGTATCTCATTAATGAAAATAGGCTCATCAGATGCATTGTGGTCCATTACACTCAGCTGCCAAATTTCAAAAATATCGCCCGTTTCGTTTTAAAGATATTAATTTGGTGCCAAACTTTATCCCAACCCTGCATAATTTTTCTTGTCTGTTTCATTCTATCATATGTTGTCAATGGCGTAGTTGGATTTTTTGAACTGATATGGAAAAATTTTTGCGGTTTTAGTAGAACGAGAGTTCAAAAATCGTTAGTAAAAAAAATATGGTTCTACTGGATTACAACATAATATTATCTATTCACACTGAGCTGGGACATTCTGTATAAATTGGTGACTAACAGTCGAGTTCTTACTAAATTTAACGGTTCCTTGTTTTATTATTATCTACTTCATATCGGTATAATAATTGAATATATTTAAAGTCTCAACTCAAGGTACGAACCACAGTTTACAATATTATCGTTAATTTAAATATTTCATCAAATATTACGGAGTGCTTTTCGTATGAAATTTCTAGAAGTGTTTTTGGTAGCGGAAAATTCATAGCTTCAACATAGTAAATCAAAATCTGGAAAATCCTCATTTTGTATTATTCCATAGTGATATACATACAATTTCATTTTCTCCGTTCTCATATTGAAATCAAGCTGCTTCATCAACTCATTTTATGACCACTAATGTACGTATTTCATCTGAGACGAATTGTTTAATAACCTCACTTCCTTCATATCGATATGACTGTAGGTACATTATAAGAACAGATTTTATTGTGTTATTATGCTGAATTTTAGTTAATTTCGTGAGGATTATAATTAACTATCCGTACTCATTTGCCCAGGTTGAAATAGGAATTTATAGGTTCTCATAGTCATCATAGAGCATAGACTATGAATTATGTTAAGATTGATCGATGAAGCACCTAGTGACAAGAACTGTGAGGTGTTGATCGTTTGTTTTAACGTATTTTGAGGATTTCACTCAATTAGAACACTACCAACCTATTGAGTCTATAATTGAGGTAGTTGAATGAGTCATTTACAATCCATATTAGTCCATACTAATATTATAAATGCGAAAGTAACTCTGTCTGTATGTCTGTCTGTTACTCTTTCACGCCTAAACGGCTGAACGGATTTTGATGAAACTTGGTATGGTGATAGATGATAACCTAGAAATGGTCATAGGCTATAAATAATCACGCCATCGTTCTTAGGGGGTAGGCAGTAGGCAGATAACTGAATTGAGTTAGTGATTTTTTGTTGTTTTTGTTGGGACTTTTGCTCTTTCACGTCTAAACGGCTGAACAGATTTTGATGAAATTTAGTAAGATGATAGATGGTTACCTAGAAACGGATATAAGATCAAAATGATCACGTCATCGTACTTAGGGGGTAGGAAGTAGGCAGAAAACTGAATTGAGTTAGTGATTTTTTTTATGGTTTTTGCTGGGAGTTTTGCTCTATCATGCCTAAACGGCTGAACGGATTTTGATGAAATTTAGTTAGGTTATAGATAGTAACCTAGAAAAAGATATGGGCTATTAATATTCATGCTATCGTACTTAAGGCGTAGGCAGTAGGCAGAAAACTAATAAGTTAGTGATTTTTAATCATTTGTTTTGAAAGTTTACCTCATTCACGCCTTAAAATCTGAACAGAATTTTATAAGACTTGGTTAATATAAAGATAGGATCCTAGGCACGGACACAGGCCACTTTTTACGGCGGGAAAGTACCTCATTCCCGCGGAAATCTAGCGTGATCGTGTCGAGAAGCGCATGACGCCATAGCTACTGAAATGATTTTGATGTTTTTTTTTAACTGAGTGTTACTAAGACTTCAAGTTAGTATTTGATCATTTTTCTAACCTAGAGGGCCGGTAGGCGCCATAATTTAGGGAATTTATGATAAAATTTTGATGCAACTGTCTTTATTTAACAGTTTTACTTGGATCGAATTACCGTGCGAAGCCGGGGCGGGTCGCTAGTGTTTATATAAATATTCGGCTAGCTTATTTCTCTTCTTCTCTCCGCATAAATATTCAAAGACCCACAATTGAATTTCGGATCTGCGTATAGGCTGCATGCTTCATCCGAAAGAAACAAATCTAATGATTGATCGCTTGATCCATGAAAAAAGTATCGGAATAGAATTCGTTCACAAATGAAAACCCATTGACGTTCATTTGGATCGAAACAAATTGGTAATTAGGGGCACATTTTGTTGTTTGGGAGCAAGATGATGTCTGTGTGACGGGGTCTTCGTGAGAACCAAAGCGAAAACGTTCACCCTTTGAGCGATGGCTGGCTGAATGCCGGATGGATGGATGGTGATGGAGGCATCGGCTAATCGAATAATAAGACGTATATATTGCCAACAGAAACGTCCTCGCGGAGCTGAATTTAAAGCAAAACATAAATCATAATTTGACAGCGCCGCGAAAGTGAACCCTCATTCGACTTCGTTACAATGTCCCTCTCGGTGTTGCCACCCTGGAACATTTTCATCGACAACGTTAATTTTGAATGAGGCTGGGAAGCTTCAGAAGTAAATTTTATCCACGAAAAGTTCATCGACATATAATACTAAATTACTTAGTTTCCAATGAGAATTTAAATAGAAGCAATAGGACTTTTCTATTTGACTGATTAACTGAAGAAATCACTTCACTTCAATCGAATCGACCAATAAGAATCTTTCTTTGAGAAACTCATTTTGCCGTGAACATCATAGCTCTATCGTCTTTTGTTTTCAAGTTACAGTGCGACCTTAATGGGACTCTTCTATTTGACTGATTAACTGAAGAAATCACTTCACTTCAATCGAATCGACCAATAAGAATCTTTCTTTGAGAAACTCATTTTGCCGTGAACATCATAGCTCTATCGTCTTTTGTTTTCAAGTTACAGTGCGACCTTAATGGGACTCTTCTATTTGACTGATTAACTGAAATCACTTAACTTCGTCCGAATCGACCAATAGGAACGCTGCATTACCAATTTTGCATCAGATTGGAAGTGATGCAGCGTCAAATAGAAAAGTCGGAATATCACCTATACTCCGTTCACGAAAGGTTGAGCCGTCGGTTGGCCATGGAAATTTTGCATATTCCACTGTTTATATTAAAATTTTAGGTTATGTTCTTTATTTTCTTGTCAGATTGATACACAATATTGTCAATATTGCATAGAGTTCTCTGATAACTCGCAAGGTCGTCGGACGAGGCCGGGTACATTCGGCAACGTTGACTTTATTTCACGTTATGACAGCAAATACTGCCAACTTCAGATAAATAAAGAAACGCCTACTATGCGCTCAACCTTTCGCGAACGGACTATATAGTCCATTCACGAAAGGTTGAGCAGTCGATTGACCATGTAAATTTGGCATACTAGCAAACTAGCAAACTCGTCGGACGAGGCCGGGTAAATCCGGCAACGTTGACTTTATTTTACGTTTTGACAGCAAATACTGCCAACCTTAGATAAGTAAACAAACGCCTACTATGCGCTCAAGCTTTCGTGAACGGACTATAGTGAGGCAGACTTCTACAGAAATATAAATATGTAGATATATTGAAAGCATTAGGAAGGAAGCTCTGATGTGAAATCAGAAGCTTTTATGCGTTTTTTCATATTGGGAAAATAATGCTTCAAATTTGAATATCTTGAGAGCTTTTGGTTTCTTTCTATTCATCCATTAATTCTGCCTTGAAAGTTTCTAGTTTTGAAATCGTTCCTTTCGGGAGTTATCGTGTTTATGTCAGCCTCAAAACTTGAAATTTGCAAGGTAGGTTTGAGTTTTGAAGTCCTATCTTTCGGGAGCTATCGTGTTTATTGTCAACTTTAAAACGAAATTTTTGAAGTAAGTTTACGAGTCACGTTACATACAAAAAGTAATTTCAATAGTCTTCAGTCTATTTTCAAGCCTTTGCACTCTTGCGAATATTGGGAAAACGATAAATCGAATGATAATATTCTGTAATTTTTGGTTTCGTTGTTTCAATCAAAAATTTCACTTTCTTGCTTATATGAAACTTTTTACTTATTTTGATTTTTAGAATTAGCTCCCAGCATATTGAAACGTTGTTTTTCAGTTTTCAAATTAAAAAAAATTATAATTACAGAGTCATCATCCTAAATCTAATCTACAAAACTCAATGCCTGTGCTCACCAAGATCCATCACCGTCCTATTCCGATAAATCCACGCTCGCGACAACGTGGCAGCCGGCTGTATCCTATATCCCGTGTACGGTCAAATAACACCCTTATCGCCATCTTCCCGAAGGACTCTCCTTCCATATTGTCTAGTGATCCATCACACCACTGTCACATGTTATTGTTACGAAAATCTATATAGTGGGCCGCGATTGTTGTGTCGTCGCAGCCGACTTGGCTGTGAGCACGCATAATTGCTCAACTTTAAATTCGGGGATCAAATTGGCTTTGTGCGAATGAATATTTTATTTTGTCGCGCACCGAGACTTATTAAAAGACGGAGGGGGGACATTAAAATGTCGTTTGAGGTGGTGCGATGCGAAGATGGAATTAGTGATGCAATAGAAACAACGCGAAAGGAAAGTTTCCACTTGAAAGAAAAATCAGAATATTCTCATCTTTATGAAGTGAGTAAACCGGGTCCAAACAGGTGTAATGTTACGTGTAATATAATGCGAATTCTTCGTTTGGACGGCACTACGAGAATTACGCGTAACGCTAGCGGCTAGTCTCAACGTGCGACCTGGCCCCGTATTCTCGACAAGTGATCTTTCAAAGCGTATACGAACTTCATGTTTTATTTAAATCCAACCTAGTGCCACAGAGTAAATTATGCTCAACAACATGCAACGCAAAAAATTTTCTTATTTAAAACTTTCGCAGTACTCCAAATAATAAATATAAGATATCTTGAAAAAAAGTTAGCTTTCAGATCGCAGAACAACTTTACTTTAATCTATCGAGAAATACAGTCGACTCTCGATAATTTGAAACTCAAGGGACCAACGAAAAAGTTCAAATTACCGAGAGTTCAAAATAAAAAGAGTTCAAATAAACAAGAGGGAGTAAGGATGATATTCAATTAAACAAGAGTTTGATCAGAAGTACATAGGAACTAATGATATTGTATATGCGATTATGTATTATATTCTACATACATGATCCTTATGTGTATATGATAACATGAGTATTTCATTTCGAAAAGAAGTACGCAATTTTCATTTGAGTTAGTGACTTCCATCTAGCCTAGCATTGTCCAGGGTTTTTTCTATAAGTTGAGAGCTGAAAAGAATTCATCGTTTGTTTCTGCCCTGAGGGCAGAAACCGAAAGCCTGAACAAAAGACTTTTTCCTATACTGGAGACACTTCCAGTGATTCGTTTCTTATCCTTTAAAATCATGGACAATGTAGATGGTAAAATATCGAACTATTTCGCAACATCTTTTTCCAATGTGCCATTTTCCACCATTTCGATAACACGTCTTTTCTCATTGAAAGACTCTTATTCTTTCTTTCACTCATTTTTAATTAATAAAATTCAAAAACAGGTTTTAGTTCAACACAATTCTAAGGAATACTGCGCAAACTCAATTAAGACAAGTGCAAGATGAAACGGATCACAGAAGAGTGGGGACAAATTATAGAGTGTTTGGGTGATTTGACTTCAAATTAAAGAGTGTTATTGAGCAAGATGTCACAGCTATAACTTCAAATTATCGAGGGGGTCAGAACACGTTGATTTTTTTCAAATTATCAAGTGTTATTCAAGGGAACTGAAAAGAACTTCAAATTATCGAGAGATTCAATTTATCGAGTGTCAAATTATCGAGAGTCTACTGTACGAGTATCATGCGATTGTCCACTCGATTCTGAACACTGTCCTGAAAAATAGTTATTGCGTATCAGTATAAAACTTACTCAAACTCAAAGGAATAAAGTAGCCCATACATACGTTGATAACAGGTCCAATATTAACATATATCACAGTGTAAGTTACGGGGAAAAAGGATATTCCCGTTCCCTAGAAGGGAAAGTACTCCGCAATATATAAAGAACTGAAATAAATATGCTCTTACACCAAAGTGATTTTACATTATTCTGGCGAAAAGAGCATATAATATTTTTATGGCAATTTTTGTTGAAAAGAAGGTGATCTATAGATCTATAACATATGGAGGGTACGTTTTATCGTCAAGAAAGGATACTTATATACATATTCCGGCGCTGATATAATTTTATGGGACATAATATATATTAAAAGCGGTCTCGCCTCCCGGAAAATAGCCCATATTGTGTGTTTTCACGTTTTAACAATGATGGATTCGATCTATAATTCGGGATTTTTTGCATTACATTAACATATCTCCGCAGTTTCCGCGCGGTTTAGGAAATTGGGGTTCTTTCGGTGATAGAACTACACTCTCGAAATTTTAATAAATCGATTCAACTGAATCACTCATTCAGATAACTCACGAGACCGAGGGGTTTTGAAACAGAGGTGATTTGAAATGACACCGATTTCTCGCACGACCGTTATCAAAATTGCAACATCGTGAAAATAATGGTTTTTTCTACAAACGTCAAAAAATGACAAGGTTCGCGCATTGGCAAGAATATGCGAAGTGACCCTTTTTTTAATTTTCCTTTGTTACTATGACACCGTGCGCGAAGTAGTGTGCGAAATACTTACTTCGCACACTGCATGTAAACTATATGGGATTTTTTATGTTAACTAACAAATTTGGGTATACTTGGCAATCGAGGGCAAAATCTACTTTCATTACATCATTGAAGCAATGTTCATCATTAAATACCTATACAATGACAATTTTTCCAAAAACTTTCCCTTATGTCAACTTGAGTTTTGTCACAGTTGTAATAGAAGGGTCTTGTCACGATTAAAATCCCCATAATAGTTATTTTTTCATATTGAGCTAAGCGTTTGTAGAAAAAATTTGTTTGCATCTCATGCGCGAAATACTTTGGTGATCTCGACTATTTTTTTAACTCGGCTGCGCCTCGTAAAAAAAATCAGTTCTCGATCACCAAAGTAGCATTTCGCGCACTAGATACAAAAATAACTATTCAACGACTGCGCACCCTCAGTAAGGGGCAGTGATTAGAAGCGAGTGGTTGTGAAATTCTGGATACCACATCTAAAAAATCATGAAAAGTAATTTTTCAAAGCTTTTTCAGTTTAGCTCTATTCCGAAAGTTTTTTGTAATTCATTGAAAATTGTATATGAATCGAGAACACATTTATTAAAGACTAGCACACTCAACAGAAGTTGTTCTGTATACACAAAAATTCATTCAAATCGATCCAGCCGTTTAGTTGCAGAGTAGATGAATAACATAAATAACGACTACAGCGCCATCTGTTGATCTGATTTGTGATCATAAACATACGGGCATCAGGCAATCCAACAAACATTCATACATCCCTCACGCTTCGGGAACTTCTCCTACCCGCCTGGTGCCTACCTCGGAGACGCATTTGGTGCGATTTCATCTTCAACCTGCCATATCTTTTGATGTATTCATCATAATTGAATGATGATGTAAAGGCAATTTCGTTCTAAATTAAATACTGGGTATGAACGACGTATTTAATTGGATAAGGATCAATAGCGTATTCATAAAAAAAATACTCCAAATAAATGCATAATTTTGAGAAACATTCGGATACCTTTAAAAAAGATGATACCGAGTAAACCTTGAAAGATAGATATATGCTATCGCGGACTTTTTTGTAGAACTATGAAGAGGTACATTTCCGTCATACATTGTTTCCATGTACGTCTTACGGTTTTGTGCAGCGCACCTGAAAATAGCTGATCATGGCTGATTTTGGTACTCATATTTATTATCATTGAAGTTATAGTAGGTTCCTTAATTTTCTCTAGTGAAAAGTATAGCCTATGTTACTCAGGGATATTGTAGCTTTCTAAGGGTGAAAGAATTATTGAAATCGGTCTAGTAGCTTATGAGTTAACTCGTATCAACGCCACAAACCCACAAACATACAAATCTTTCCTCTTTATAATATTAGTATAGATATAGATTTATCATCAGTTTGCCACAGAATCGTCGATCATAATACAGATTATTTCCAATCTTGCTAGGAGGGCAATTTCATTGTCTTAGCAATGTTGTTATGAGCAAACAGAATCGCACTGAATAGAACAATATCTCCCCGCTATGTGCTTCATTCTATACATATCAATAAACGAAGACAATAAGTATTTTCATGAGATATTAAAGCAGATATCTGGCATCTGCAGGTGGTTGTACTTTCATTATCGCCAAATAATCCATGAGTCGAATAAAACAGCCCCTTATCAATTCTTATTTCAGGCTGAGAGAGGAATGTGACCAGGCAGTAACAAACGCTATAAAAGATCGCTTCATCGAAATTTATGATTGCCTTTTATACCGGCAATGTAACGGAAAATGCGATGATATGAACGTGTTGAATAAAGTTTTTCCGGCATTTTGCATATTGACTCGAAGGATGAAAATAATCAAACTGGAGCGGTTGAGACGCTGAGAATCACATTTCCATGAATCTTTGCTGACCTGGGATTATTGTAACATCACGAAACAACTGGCAAGAGGCAAAATGACTTTACTTGAGTGTAATGAAAAAGCCGATGAACTTGTGTAAAGTGCATCAAGGCCAATATAAGGTACCTATACTGGAAAGCTCCTGAAGTTGTGTCACTAGCTGAGCCTCGAGTGATGGTGGACTGCTGACGGGGCAATGTCGGTCCAAATATTACAAGTACCATATGGAAAAGTCAGCAGATGAGATTTGCCGGCCCCTGGCAGCCAAAGCAGAAACAGCTGTACGCAGTCTGAATTGGCTGAATCTTAGACCTACCGCGGTTTTCACAAAGCTTGATTGGCAATCAAATCGTTGATTTTGAGAAAAGTTCGATGGTTTACGTCAAAAATGAACTGAAATTTGCACAGAAATAATGACACTTCCTCAATCAACGTGATCGGGGTTTTTGTGAAACCCGGCTTTAGTCTAAGGTCTGAATGTTTTCATGTTATTTGCTCTATTTGTATGAGGAACGTCAGGGGTATCTTATTCAATTGGGACAGTTGTAAGGCGCTTTCGCAGTACTTACTTGTTGCTATTGGGCCACATCTAGCTTCATTTTTGAAGGTGCAAAGCTTGCTTATATCATCAAAATATAGTCCTGATGGACACCTATTTACATAAGGATACCCATCGACACACTGCAATTGAATAATGATTATTAGTTGAAATAGTATGCAGCTTGGCCTGCAACCAGTCAGCCATTCTGCACTGGTGTGAAATAACTTTCTAGTGTACTTCAAAACCAAAATATAAGACTCTGTTGTTACAAAAAGAAAAATAAATTTTCTGGAGGAATTTTACAGACTCTCATTCTCTGTACAACAGGACCTACGCATTATTGCAGTGTGGCTTACTAGTTGCTGGACTATATGTTCAACCGCAACCCAAATTGGTAAAACCTTAAAAACAGTTCATATTAAAGAAGGTGATTTCTGGATTGGTAAGCTGATATCCTTTTCATCCTTGTGGAAGACCGACACAAGACACATATAAACTAATAACTTCTACTTTCTGTCTTCTTGTCGTGGCCGAGACTGTTGAACAGATCTGCCTTAAGTGTCTGAGCTATTGGCCATGAACAATACATATGACGAAACCTGTCCTGGATACCCAAGATGTAACGGCCAAGGATTCTAAGGAAATTTTCGGTTTTATCAACATCATTGAAGACCTCCTTTGGTTTCTATGAATGAGTATGGTAAAAAACAAAAGATGTACATGGTCGCAGTTTCCTAGAAAGCTAACCTAGACATGACGACCTCAGTTCTAATAATAATAATAATAATCTCCAAACATCCAAGCGGCCAATAACTTCCCCTAACCAATTTCTTATCGCAGGCTGGGAGAAGGAATGTGACCAGGCAGTAACAAACGCTATAAGAATCGCTTCCACACTTCCGAAATTTATGATTGCCTTTATTACCGGCAATGTAACGGAAATGCGGTGATATAAACGTGTTGAATAAAGTATTCCCGGCATTTTGCATATTGACTCGGAGGATGGAAAGAATCGAAAATGGAGCGGCTGCCGGACCCCGATAAGGACAAGTCGGGGCCCGGAATCGATTAGACGTATATTTCGCCTGCTACCCCCGCTTACCCCCTCGCCAAATTTCCACTTTGCATACGGGATTTGTTCCGCTTTATTCGTTTCAACAATCTGCCCGATGCATCGGATCTATAACGAAATTTTTGCAGGAAGTGTAGGGTTACGGATGGAGTTGATCAAGTGGGGACAGGATGAAGGCCACGCGATATCCGAAAAAATTGTGAATTTAGGAGAGAGGTTTTTTATATCCGCTTGATGATGTCCTGTTTTAAATAGTGAACAAGAGTAGGAATATCGTAGCGGGGACACATCCATCCCTGTCGGTGAATGTTACATCATGGTCCCCCTAAGATGATTACGATAAATATAAAAAAATTAAGAAAAGTCCTGAGTCCTGAGCAAGTGCTTTTATGAGTTCTCGTTCATTTTTGAAGCAATAACACATGAAAGTTCAGTATATCAATTTTCATTCACAAAGTAAATTTCACTTGAATCGGATATCTGGTAATGGAAATATACTTAGAGATTTTCATCTAATATTATAGAGGAAAGATTTGTATGTTTGTGGGTTTGTGGCGTTGATAAGACTTAACTCATAAGCTACTAGACCGATTTCAATAATTCTTTCACCCTTAGAATGCTACAATATCCCAGAGGAACATAGAACATAGGCTTTACTTTTCACCCGAGAAAATTAAGGAAACCCACTATAACTTCAATGATAATAAATCTGTTGGGTCTGCTAGTCTTCAATATTCCAATTGAGTTTGCTATGGTTCTATAAACACTGTGGCCTCAAAATTTTGCATGAGGCTTATCATGAGCATCTTGCATGTGGCCGCAATTTTCATTTCGATTGGTTTCGTTTTGCCTGAGATAATGAGAAACAAAAATTTTGAATGGTCATATTTTGGGAACACCCTGTACGATTTGGCTGGTTAACCTACTTAACCGCGGCATTTGGGATCGGAACTAATTCTGAAAATCTCAAATCTCTTGGACAATCCCTTCGAAAGTTATTGTGTTCACGGCCGGCCGGCCCCACGGACAGAATTGAATTTCACCACGGATTCGTCATCGGGGAGTCGAACCCTATATCGTGTTTGAGACCATTTTCGGCTCGAAATTTAAAATTGCAGACATTTGAGTAAACGATATACCTACTTAGCACTCGTTCAGTCAGAATCTTTTGCGCGCTGTTCATATTGAACAACCAAATGGCGTAGCCAGGGGGGGGGGGGTTTATGGTTTCAAAAATATTGATGTTAATTTTCCGGCCTTTCTGTATACTAAATTTCTGATGAAAAAAACTGAGAATAGCTTTTCACGGGCATACAGATTTGCATCTTGTTATTTTCGTTATTGTTTTCGACTACTTTTGACCATGGTGCTGCCCTCTTTGAAAACAATTCTGAAACAAACATTATCTGTTAGGGAAGAAATCATTAATTATAGAGTTCTACATTTATAATGATAAAATTTCTTCATCTAATAAAGACATCTGTAATCTGTAAGAAAAAGAGTTTCAGATTTGTGAACATACCCATAGAATACCAATAATTGTTATTCTATGTTAACCAAATAATTCTGTGACCACACCATAAATTTTGAATTATAATTATCAACATAAACATAATTTGATTTAATTTGAATTCTTTAATTTGTAGGAGAATAACTGGTTGAGGTCAAGAGGTAAACAAAAGAATATATTCATCAGAGTCTATATTCACTGTAAAATTATATATGATATATATTGACAAAATAAATGAATTTCGATCACAACACTAACTTGGAGTTTTCAGGTAGGAAGGTCCTCCAAATTATTTATCCTGAAGTATTTAACTTAACTAAATGATAATATCATCCGTTAAATGCATTCATCCAGAAATAATAAAATATTAATTATTTATTAACCGAATATTACAGTTGGGAAAGAAGAGATTAAATTGAGAATGTCCACAGAAGATGCAAGTTCTTTGGATAATGAAAATGCAGGACCATTTGTGATGACAAGACGTAAAGGCGGATGGGCAGATGAGGGAAACAAATCTGCCAAAACGTAATATGGTATTGATTACAGAAAACATTATTAAGTCAACAATTCATATGTTCTAGGTCCATAACTGTGAATATTTTGGAACAGTAAGTTTCCAATGTATAATAAAATATCCTAAGACGGAAAGTATCAATCATATTTTCAGGAAAAGATTTCAGGATGAGAAGCTCGAGTCCGATGATGACATTCCAGTTATCCCAGATATAGATGATTTACCATATGATTCTACAAATTTTCAAGATGTAAACATTCCCAAGTGAGAATCTTTTATGTAATAACTTGATCGAATATATTCTCTGAAGTGTTTCAGTGAAAAAAGCAACCTACAGGGAGATAGACAAGGATAACAAGCTTGAAAACCTGAAAATAGGAGATGCCAATTTTGGCAACATTGGGGATATTGATCTGACTCTTTTATCTAGCAGATTATATCCTGAATCAGAAGTGAAAAATATTGATGAACCCTGGACACTCAATAGCCTTGGACTAGACTTGGCTAGAAACCTAGAAAAACTTTAAGTTCATTCTTTTTGAATATAATCCGTCCATTTTAGCTTATGAACACTAAGTATTGAAGAAAAATGCTTATTGATAGATAGATTTCTGAAGTTTTTTATTCCAGAAAAATACTTAACATTTATAAATATACATGTAGTTTGCTATTTTATTTATTGTCACATAATATGAAAATAAACATTCATACAAATTATCCTGAAATTAGCATTCAGCAATTAAACCAGTGGTAATTTGTAAGATACCTTTAAGGGCACTAATTAATTACTCTCCTACTGATAAAGAAATTCTGGTTAAATTAAATGCTTTCCTTGGATCTTTCCATCAGCATATTGAGTAGAAATTCCCTCCAGTTGCACAGATGAATAGTCGAGATAATCAAGTGCTGTAACTGAATTAATTCTGTTGTCTTATTGCAATAATTTAGTCTTGTCTCTTTCTTATCGCAGTAGGGTAGGGAACCTGCAGTACACGTATATAGTCCGTTCACGAAAGGTTGAGCCGGCGGTTGGCCATGATAATTTGACATATTCCACTGTGTATATTAAAATTTTAGGTTATGATGTTTATTTTTCTGTCAGATTGATACGCAATGTTGTCAATATTGCATAGAGTTGTCTGATAACTCGCAAGCTCGTCGGAAGAGGCCGGGTACATTCGGCAACATTGAATTTATTTTACGTAATGACAGCAAATACTGACAACTTCAGATAAATAAAGAAACGCCTACTATGTGCTCAACCATTGTTTAAGGAGAAGATAGTTAGTTACTTCGGTTCAAATATCATTGGAGGATATTGGACAATATCGTTAGAGGGCGCCACACCGGAAGAGGTCCAACATGATGGGTTGCCTATGTGCAATGTTGAAAATTCAGACGAGTATTAATTTTTGGGTATGGTGAACAACAGATGTCTCTAGTGACGAGCTATTTTTCTTCACGTCAACGTGTCTTGCATTTTGCTCCACAACTTCTCTCTTGTATGCCTGTAGTATGAAATATCCGAGGGTCCAGAGTAATAAAATTTTTTATTACTCTGAGGCCCTTAGGGTTGGGATTTGAGAAATATTTTCGATTTCGTCGTGAGATCGCTAGAAGGAATTTTTTTAACTCGGTAGCAAAGAAATATTATATTAAAGAAGTGAATGATTTGAGAAATTTTATATTCTCTGATATGTTTATGCTAAAGAATTGGGCATCCTGTTTGTAGGTACCTATGCAGTCTCTTGAATATAAATGAATGATATAATTATTGTAGCAATAATCAAAGCCACGTAATGAAAGTGTTTTCAAAAGGAATATTTCAAAACTGGTATTTTTCACAAAACGTTCAGGATTTGAAGGTGAAAGTTGAATGCATAAAGAAATAGAATGAAACCAACAGCTCCAATGATATTCATGAATGAATTTTCCCAGTATGACAAGCGCTTATAAGCTTCAAATCACTTCGCTGTGCATATACAGGGTTTTCCGGTTAGAGGTGTCATTCTGATATTCAAAGAAGAATTATATTTTTGAAATGAATGATCGGATGTTTATTTCATGCCGTTAATTTATAGTGGAAAATAACTTCATGCAAATGACCGTAAAAGGTCGATCAACGGTTTAGTTGGTTGTGTGGCACGTAGTGCTGTCTTGTTGAAGTAAACGTTGTCCAGATCCATACAATCAGATTCCGGTCATAAAAAAAAGGTTAATCATCTCTCGATAGCGCCAAGTTAAGTAATTAGTTGAGGTCCCAAAGACTCCGCCGGACCATAAACTGCACTAAACACTTACACGTTGAGGATAGACAGGCTTTATAATAATAATAATATTCGGTTTGTGTCTCTAATTAACGAATTTTGAGCCGAAACGGCCTCAAACGATAGGGTTCTACTCCGTGATGATGAATCCGAGGTCAAATACAATTCTGTTCTGTTTGTTCTAGAGACTTGAGAAGTTCGTTAACCAGCCAAATCGTACAGGGTGTTCCATAAAATATGGCCATTCAAAATTTCCGTCCCACCATATCTCAGACAAAACAAAACCAATCGATATGAAATTTTGCGGCCACATGCAAGATGCCCATAATAAGCCTTTTGCAAAATGTTGCGGCCATAATGTTAACCATATGATTTAAAATGTTATTACTGGATTTTTACATATTTCATTTTTTTAATCATTTCCAGAACATAATTCCGGTCGTGCCTAGATTTTGCATTCATATACTAAAGCATGAATCTCAAGTCCCATACAATTTTGATGTGATAGAATTATTGCTCTACTAATAGACGAGCGCTCAAAAGTACCTGTTTCTTGCATTTTTTTAACTCCATTTTCAGGAGAAACTCATCGTATGTTCACGTTATAGGAGGTATCAGTTCAAACCAAGCAAGATATTCCTAGAAAATTCATAATTGTAAGCAAAATTTTCAAAAGACACATTCGTACCCTGATACTACTCGTTTAATTGAAATTTCCATGAAACATGAAACTATTCACTGATAACAATTTTACATAATCAATTAAATTTAAAATTCTCTCTTCGAAAAACTAAAAAATAATTTATACTTATTTTTCTGTAATCACAGTATTCTTTTCAAACGCAAATCAGATCATACATTCCCTTCACGATCTTAATAGAATGAGCGAAATCCGATAACATAAACAAACCCCGTTACGACCAAAACCGCAGAGCAATAAAATCCCAAACTCGAAACCTGGGTCATAAACTCAGTCTATTCAATATCGAAGTGTTTCTACTTTACTTGGCTACGATTATTTACACTTCACGTCAAGTTTTATACCCAATGTAGAAACCTCTTTACCGACAAATGATTATAGAAATAGCCGCTTAGAGGGCGTATTAGGATGGACCCAAAAATTATGAGTTTGCCACATAATTCTAATAGGTACCGCCACATACGCACATCCAATGCCCTTTGCAGGCGAGTACCAACTATCTTCTCCTTAAACATGGCTCAACCTTTCGTGAACGGAGTATAGAATCATTGTTTAAGGAGAAGATAGTTAGTTACTCGCCCTGCTAAAGGCATTGGATGTGCGTATGTGGCGGTACCTATTAGAATTATGTGGCAAACTATGAATTTTTAGGTCCATCCTAATACGCCCTCTTGGCGGATACTTGAATAATTACTTATCGGTAAAGAGGTTTCTATTTCTGCTATGAAACTTTATTTTTATGACGTGAAGTTTGAAGAATCGAAACATTCGAAACTGAGTAAATTCCAACACATGTTCGTCGATGAATAGAGTAAGCCAGGGTTCCAGTTGGGAATTTTATTACTTTGATAATTACAGGGTCTGTTTGTGTTATGCGATTCTAGTTTTTCTATTCTAAGGTAGTGAAGGAATAAGTTTGAAATTTGAATCGTAGTTGAAGGCAAAATATGAATAGAAAAAACTGAATATAAGAATAATTTTTTGTTTTCGCTAAATTAAACGTGTTTTAAATTGAATCGCAAAACGTGAATTTATTTGGTTAGACTTTATTTTGAAGTTTTTTTTGATAGCCATGAATTCTTCTTCAAACAAATGCGACGAATAATTAGTACCAACGTGAGGTCTTTGCACTCACGAAAACTACCCAACTAACAATTTATGTTTTATAAATGTCCTGGGAACGTTTACAGAATATTTTTTATAAAATATCAATGTCGCTATAAACGTTTTAACAACGTTTACACAACTACTATTAAACCAAAAAGGGCGCACTCTTGTGCAGCAATTTTGTTCTTTAGTTTATTTTATTATGGCTTCCACAGCTTTTACCGGATAATTGTGTAAACATTTATAAAATAATTATAAAACATAGTTTGCAACAATTATAAAACAGTTTTATTGAAAACAGTTATAGGATGAAATATTACTTTATTATTGTGACAATTATATAACATTTATGGAGCTAGCATAAAACAGTTGTTTAGAAGTTGTTTTATTGTTTCAGACGTAGCTTTTTTGTTTTGACTAACACTGAAAGTACATCCTTTTTGTTGCTAAAGTATACCCTCTGAGAATAATTTATTTTTTAATGGTCCTTAAGACAACAAAAAGGCAAGTAAAGTACATATGTTTGAGTTATATTTGTCACTAAGTCAGCCATAATACATTTAGTCCTGATAAGTACATACCCAATACCAGACAGACAAAAATTCCACTTGCTATCTGACGGTTGATTTTACTGCCAAAGAAATTTTTCTGTATATATATGGGACATGTATAACAAAATTTTCAAGCGCTGCAAATATCTTGGTTTTTATAGAGTTTTACGAGAAAAGGTCAAAATATAATGGTGTATATTTCCCTCATTTTGACCTGTTATGTAATAAATATTTCAAAGAATGCATCTTTCACAATTATATGAATACTTAAGTAGTTAGTTAATGCATTTCATCGTTAAAAAAATTTTTTTTGTAATACACCTAATAATGGCCGCTGTAAACTGGAATTAGAACAACACAAAACATGGCTGCCATGTTATAAAATACTTTTTCCACCTTGAGAGTTCTTATAAAATATGTTTGCTCTATGAGAGAGTTTTATAAAATATTTCAATCTGTTGGTATATATTCGTCATACAGAGACGTACTGCAAGAAAAAAGGGTCGGTGTAAAAAAAAACATAATTTTACTTGTAGACCTATACCGGGTGTCAACAGAATATGGAAACACGCTCGCATTCGAGTACTTTTCATGTTATCGATTTCGTTTTTTTTTAATGTGAAATACATTCGGATGGGAACAATTCAACTCAGAGAAAATGAACTTATTCCGGTTTTACCGGAAATGAATCAGTTCTTTGGTTTTCAAATGGCACACTAGGTATATTTTCTCATATACTCATTATACACCTCATTCTTAGTACAACGATGTGTCAGTTGTCAATTTTTCACATAGTATGTGAATTTTTTTCGAATATGCCATTTTCGCACCTAGATGACTGAAAATGAATTCATTCGTTCAGTTTTCATTCCAACATAAGGGAAAAATTCGAATTTCGAACTTTTTCGGTAAAAATAAAATAAAACTATTCGGCCTTTATTATTTTCGAACTGTTCTTTCAAAGAACAATCATCCAATCCAATGAAAATATTTTAGCAACAAAGTACCATCAGAAAGTTCATTTCTTTATGCTCAGTTTGATACATAAAAGATCAAAATCGAATGAATACTCCAAATCCGACAATCTTAACAGATGACGATTTGATTGAAAATCGAAAAAATTATTCATTTCCGGTCAAACCGGAAGTACTTTTGGCCTTTTCTCTAAGTGCAATTATGCCAATCTATACGTATTTCTCGTTAAAAAATAAAGTCAATATCTTCAATAATATTTAAACACGAGCATGTTTCCATATTCTGTTGACACCCTGTATAGGTACATAATACCTCGATCATTTCAGATGTGAGTAGTCTTGTGCATTTTGTGCATGTAATATAATTAAGTTACCTATTAGATATAACCCGCTTAAAAATGTTCACATCAAAATTTTGATGGATGCATTATTGTAAATACATAAAAAAAATCTTGAAAACAGAGGCTCGTACAGTATTCCTCTTTATAAAAAAAATTAATCCGAATGTTTATTATTCAAAACGTAATTACCCCTAGGCGCAAAATAATTTTATGTTATGAAAAGTGCAGCAGAGAGCGCCGCCCCTACTGTGTACATTAAAAATTATTAACAAAATAAAATTGCCAGCCACGTAAACCGCCAAGTCACAAAATTGTATGCATACGTGTGAAATTGTTGATTAAAAAAAGTATACCTATTAGGAAAATTGAAAATTACTTTTGTCAGGAATCCGCCTCTGAACTCTTAAACGTACGAATGCTTAATGTCTGTTCTGTAGGAGTAAACAGTCGCGAACACGACGCTTACCCGAAATATTTATCCCGAATACATTATTTAAGAAACGAGTAGTATGAGTGTTGTTTAAATGCTACGGCTGCATCAGTTATAAAATAATTTGTTCACCAATACGTCATACATGCAGAAACAATAAAGCTGATTTGTATCGAGCGCAACATTTCTGATTCCTGTGCTTCTGTTGTGGACTCCTAACCTCATTTTCAGTTGTTATTGCGACTATTGATGTTCTGAAACAAAGCCCTTAGTGCCTTTTGCGGTATATTGAAGGACAGAGCCCACAATCTCATACTCTTCACAAACTCTAAATTTCTTTCTACATCGTTTCTATTAGACTGATTCTCCTCATCCGTTTCATCTAGTTCTACTTCCCAATCATTTATTACATCTTCTTTTTGAAAACTCCTTGGCTCGACTTCTTGATGACTAAAGGAAGCATTTCCTTTGGAACCATTTGGTTCAACAGCATCACTTGAAGTACAATCATTTGATTTATCTGATGGCGGGTCACCTGTTGCTTCCTTTATAGGGAGATCCGGTGCCGGTATATTATTACCAATAATAAATTCATCACCTATAATATTTTGGTAGCATTTTTTAACTTTTCTGTAATATGCTCCACTTTTTTTAGCTTTCTTCGATTTACCTAGCGAATTCATAATAATAAAGAGTTCACGTGCATGTCATGCACTTCAAGATCAAAAAATAATAGTAAAATAGCGATTTGTTTTATAAATGTATCAATAAATGCTTCTGAGTCCTCACAAACTTTTTTGTGTATAATTATTTTATATGATTTGTATTATGACAGAGTTCATTATAATTATATAATAGTTTTTTTAATGTGGATTCTGAGTGCAATTTGCTTTAGACAGCAGTAATATCAAAAAGAAAACATTAATAAATTAATTTTATAAATGTTTTACATAGCGCTTATAAAACAGTTTTATAGATGTTCGCAAAAGAACAAACTAGTATCAGATAACACCGGTATAAATCTATTATGAAACAAATTTGTTCGGTAGGCTGACATGTTTCTAACAATTGTTGTGTAAACGTTTATAAAACAATATTATGACTTGTCGTGAAACTGTTTTATATTTTTGCACTAAGAACGTTCTTACGACTATCTTATAAAGCAAAATACTTCTCAAAAGCTCAATTGTGTCACTGACAATTTCAATAAAACAAAATTGCTTTCGACGAGCAGTCATAAAGCAATTATAAAATAAAACAGCACGAACAGTTAGGAATTATAAAATATCTGTGCTAGTTGGGTATGATAAAACATTACCTATTTAAAAAGTTATCGCAGCGAAATTGAGGCGTTTTCCTTATTGGCAATATATTTGTAATCAATGTCATTGGAAAAAAGAAAAAATACCTATGCTTTGTTTCTCTTGTGTTGAATTCTTGAGTCAATATCGACTTTGGCGGCAATAAATCGTATCCCTGATGACGATACGTGGTCAAATTCAATATATCCGATTGAAGTGAATTTCATTTCGTGAAGGAAGATTGGTATATTATACTTAATATTCATGCAAAGTTTCAAAAAATGGCATTGTGTAAACCATAGAAAATTCAATTGAAATTCGAAAAAAAAATTGCTATATTTCCAAAACAAGATATCCGTTTCAAGTGAAATTTATTTTGTGTATGAACATTGATATACTGAATATTCATTCAAAATTTCAAGAGGTTCGCATTATCCGAACCATAGATTTGGTTTTTTTAATTGTCAATTTTTTACATAGTCCAGTTTTTTAATAATTTCCAGATTATTATTCCGATCGTGGTGAGATTCAGCATTTATATAGTAGTATCAAGTCCTATACAAATTTTTGCGGTTAAAGCCTCATTGTTCCGCCAAAGAACGAGCGTTCGAAAGGGCTTTCTTAATTTTTTTATACTCATATTGCAATGGAAATTTCAATTAAACGAGTAGTGATCAGGGTACGAATGTGTCTTTTGAAAATGGCGTTAAAAAATGCAAGAAAAGCCCCGAACAGGTACTTTTGAGCGCTCGTCTATTAGTAGAGCAATAATTCTATCACATCAAAATTGTATGGGACTTGAGATTCATGCTTAGTATATAAATGCAAAATCTAGGCACGACCGGAATTATGTTCTGGAAATGATTAAAAAAATGAAATATGTAAAATCCAGTAATAACATTAAATTAAATTATATGGTTAACATTATGGCCACAAAATTTTGCAAAAGGCTTATTATGGGCATCTTGCATGTAGCCGCAAAATTTCATATCGATTGGTTTTGTTTTGTCTGAGATATGGCGGGACGGAAATTTTGAATGGCCATATTTTATGGAACACCCTGTACGATTTGGCTGGTTAACGAACTTCTCAAGTCTCTAGAACAACAGAACAGAATTGTATTTGACCTCGGATTCGTCATCACGCAGTAGAACCCTATCGTTTGAGGCCGTTTCGGCTCAAAATTCGTTAATTAGAGACACAAACCGAATATTATTATTATTATTATAAAGCCTGTCTATCCTCAACGTGTAAGTGTTGAGTGCAGTTTATGGTCCGGCGGAGTCTTTGGGACCTCAACTAATTACTTAACTTGGCGCTATCGAGAGATGATTAACCATTTTTTTATGACCGGAATCTAATTGTATGGATCTGGACAACGTTTACTTCAACAAGACAGCACTACGTGCCACACAACCAACTAAACCGTTGATCGAGCTTTTACGGAAAAAGCTTGGTGAAAGAGAAGGACTCCGCCAATAGCCCATTGTCGATTCAATACCTCAAAGACGGAATTCGTGAGGCTATCGAGTACATAGAGTAGCCACACTTTTCGATTTTGTTATGGAAAATTTCATTAAAAAGATATTGTTCTGTGAGCGTGGTCGTGGTGGTCATTTGCATGAAGTTATTTTCCACTATAAATTAACGGCATGAAATAAACATCCGATCATTTATTTCAAAAACTATAATTCTTCTTTGAATATCCAGAATGACACCTCTAACCGGAAAACCCTGTATATGCACAGCGAAGTGATTTGAAGCTTATAAGCGCTTGTTCATACCGGGAAAATTCATTCATGAATATCATTGGAGATGTTGGTTTTATTCTATTTCTTTATGCATTCAACTTTCACCTTCAAATCCTGAACGTTTTGTGAAAAATACCAGTTTTGAAATGTTCCTTTTGAAAACACTTTCATTACGTGGCTTTGATTATTGATACAATAATTATATCATTCATTTATTTAAATTCAAGAGACTGCATAGGTACCTACAAACAGGATGCCCAAATTTCTTCAGCATAAACATATAAGAGAATATAAAAATTTCGCAAATCATTCACTTCTTTAATATAATATTTCTTTGCTACTGAGTTAAAAAAATTCCTTCTAGCGATCTCACGACGAAATCGAAAATATTTCTCAAATCCCAACCCTAAGGGCCTCAGAGTAATAAAAATTTTTATTACTCTGGACCCTCGGATATTTCATACTACAGGCATACAAGAGAGAAGTTGTGGAGCAAGATGCAAGACACGTTGACGTGAAGAAAAATAGCTCGTCACTAGAGACATCTGTTGTTCACCATACCCAAAAATTAATACTCGTCTGAATTTTCAACATTGCACATAGGCAACCCATCATGTTGGTCCTCTTCCGGAGTGGCGCCCTCTAACGATATTGTCCAATATCCTCCAATGATATTTGAACCGAAGTAACTAACTATCTTCTCCTTAAACAATGATAGAATTATTTAACTTGTCAGGCTGCCCATAATACTCTATTCATTATTTACTGTTGCCTACCATACTGAATTAATTACGCTCCTCTCAACGATAAGAGAGAGACAAGACTAGAATATTGCAATAAGACAACAGAATTCAGTGTGTTATAGCACGTCATTGAACGACTGTGCAACTGGACGGAAGAATTCTCTGTCTGGTGCATTGTATATCGTATGTTTCAGATGTGAATTTCCAAACCTGTATAAAATTGTTCAATTTAAAGACTCACCTCATTTTACAACCGCTTATACTGTTAATATAAACCTGGAGTTCAGTACATTTAGCAATATCTACCCAGATTAAAACATTAGATCGAGTCAATGAACAAAAATCATCATTTCTTCATTACAGAATCACATTATTTGATGTCTGAGTATTACTGTCAGTTTCTGGATCTACAATGGTATGCTTCTTCCTATGGACACTGAGTGCTCCAGACTGTGAAAATGCTTGGTTACATATGGTACATTTATATGGTTGCTCTCCTGTATGCTTCCGTATGTGAACCCGTAATGTTCGTTTCTCGAAAAAACCAGATCCACAATGATTACAGACAAATTTCCTCTCATTGTTGTGCATCCTCATGTGAACCTTCAGATGACTTGATGTTGCATAAGTCTTAGGGCATAAATCACAGATGAAAGGTTTTTCTCCAGTGTGCGATCGATTGTGTTTATGCAGATCCCCAGAACGAGCAAATGTTTTACCACAGGTCTGCAGTTATCAATATATGTCACATTAATTTGAAATTCAGGATTGGGTTAAATTTCAAGCTATTCTAATTATCCTTTGCAAAGTCTAGGTTGGAAGCAAGTGCAAAACTAAATAGCAACAGATGAAGGCAGAGCCAAGAAACTAATTTCATGCTAGGGATATTGGGTAAAGAAAGTTCAACTGGAATTGCACAAAGGTAAGGCTTAAAATAATATAAACAATGAAAGCGGAGAATAATATTAATTGATTTAAAATATTAAAACCCACACTTCGGAACTAATCCCGTCAACGCACAAAGAACATGCATAGTGGTAATATCGAACAGAGCATCCATAGATAGCTATTTCGCCCCATTTGGGGCTCTTCTGTATGGAGGAGCTCCGTGCTCCGTCTGAAAGGCATTCTAGGTTCCCTTATTTGAAGAAATGTCGCCTAGCTCTGAGAATAACAGAACTAAAACGCCATCTCTTGGGATCCTTACGAACACCTACCTCCAATGCATGAACTCTGAACGAAGTGCGAGATGTTTATCCGTTTTCATACAAACTGGTGGTAGTCCAAACTATGTGGACTATATTTTATGTTCTGTGATGTAAATGAAGTGAAGTAAATTTACGTTGGCCATGGTTACTCTCATGATATGGGATGCATCGAACAATGACCATGCATTGGATGTGTTTTGTTTTAAGTATAAGATTCACAGTCCAGTAGAAGAAGGAATGATCATCAAGTCAATTAGAAAATAGATTTTATGATTTTACAAAATTTATAGGCTGGAAGACTTCGGTTGTTGGCCATTTGGAGAAGATCCAATATTAATAGAACAGTTTTTTGTCAGTCCGATATTTTTCAAAAATAACATATTCAAACCTGAACTTTTCACTGTAGGTTTGAGATTTGAACAAGAAAGTAAAATGAATAAACGAAACCAAAAGCTCTCAGGGTATTCAAATTTGAATGGTAGTTTCCCTACTATCAACAATCGTGTGATTACTTGAAAAATAACATTTTAAATCTCTACACTTGAAAGACATTACTACTGATTTAGCCCATTCTCCATAATCCCGTTCGGCATTGACCTCCGCGAGCAGACGGATTTTTTAGTCACGTGATCACATATGGTACAGATTCATCTGTAATATCTGGGAATAAACGAACGGTACAAAGCATCTGCCACAGAACATACTGCTATGTTCTACTTTTATAGATTTAGAGATTTCAAAGATCACTATTTTGGGAAATATGCTCATCTTTTAACGATACTTTCACCCTTTTCGTAGCTCTTCCGTAAAATCTCAATTAAATAATTAGGTGCAAAGGCACTATCCCCTTCTGGTCGTTCAATAGGCGATAGTTGCACCGAAAGATTAATTAATTAATTACACGAAAAAGAAACGAGAAAGCAATATCTCCTTCTGCCCATTCATAACTACGATAGCTATATTGAAAAATTTTAATGAATGAATCAAGTTTTCAATCAATAAATGAAAACAGAAGAATAAAAGGGTTAGAATTTTTCAATATATCGGTTGTCGGATCAGGAAACTCAACATAAAACAAAAAAATATATAAAAAACATAACACTCTATGGATAAAATCGCTTTGCTTCGTCGAAATAGACCTAGCGAAAAGATCGACGTACGATTGCTCAGATTTTTATGACGAACGCTCCAGATGTGTACTCCCCTCAATCCGGATGTAATAAACGAACGGTTCAGATCGATCCGACACGTCCGATGTCGATGCCGAACGCCCCTCATTTATGCCGAGGTATTCCCAACCTACACCTACCACAAAAAAATTTCTCTATCTTCCTCCATTTGGAAGAGTGTTGATGGACAACAATTGTGACCATGGATTCTTCATTAGCAAGCCCAACGGAATCCTCTGACAACACTTTCAGCACAAAATCGAAATTCACTGATATGTGGGCAAAAACATGCCAAGCAGGTCTCCTAGGAACAAGCAAACAAAAAAGCACTGAAAATGTGATTTGTATTCTTCTAAGATAGGCATAATTTTACACATGTATTACAAAAACACTTGAGAATACTGTCGAAATGAAATCAGTTTATACACGACCATTGTATAATCTACCCACTATACTTCTGATTGCTCGGCCATAATGATATCTATTAATCGCAAGTGGATAATGATTCACTGCTCTCAGATGCTTCATAGATTCAGCTCAATATTATATTCTTTTAATTAATATTTCTTCAGTATTCTAAAGTACTCAAACTAACAAATATGCCAAATCTACTTTATCACAACAATTAAAGCAGTTTTTATAACAAAATATAAAATAACAAGTTCTCCAAAATTTCTCATGTGTCAACTTGACTTTTTCCAGACTTATAATAGAAAAATCTTGTCACAGTCAACAAATGTTAAAATCTTCAAGAAATATATTCAGTAGTCATAGATAAAGTATAGTACGCTACTCGCGTATAATGGCTGTTATTCACTCGGTGATTTGGGCCACTCACCTACAGCTCATAGCCTTAGCTTCACCTCGTGAATAATGGCTATCATTATACCCTCGTTGCATAAAATACTATTTCAATTGAAAAGTTTCAAGAAGCAGCTGGGTAAATTAAAGAAGAAAGTAAAAGCTGAAGCTATATTTTACTGGCCATTCTGAATCAAAATGAAACGAATGAAAATAAAAACATAACTTACGGCACAAACATAGGGTTTATATCCTGAATGAACACGGGAATGTATTTCCAGGTGATGATTTTGTGAAAATCCTTTTGAACAAACTTTACATGTAAAAGGTAATTCTCCTGTGTGTTGCCTCATGTGAATAGTAACATAATGGCTCTTAAAAAATGAAATATCCTTTAGATATATGTATACTCAAAATGTAAGTATGGACCTACCTGGGAAAATGATTTTCCACAGATCTTGCAACTGTAGGGTTTCTCACCACTATGCACTCTCAAATGTTTAGTTAACACAAAAGAGTGCTGAAAAGACTTATTACAAATTTCACAAACATATTTTCTTTCATCTGTATGCGATTTCATATGACTCTTCAGTCCATTCATTGTAGCAAACGACTTTAAACATCTATCACATTGTACAGGTTTTTCACCAGAGTGCATTCTCATATGTTCCTTTAGTCTTCCAGATTCATAAAATCCTTTCCCACATGAAGAACAAAAGTGCTTTTTTTCACCTTTATGCTTTCGTACATGTCTTGTTAGACTTCCAGACTCAGAAAAAGTTTTGTTACAGAATCCACATGGAAATTTTTTTTGTTCCATGTGAGTTCTTACATGGCGTTTCAGAGCCTTCAGGTCAATACAAGTTTTTTTACATAAGGTACAATAAGAAATATTATCTTCAGGATGAGCTATCTTATGAATATTAAGATCCTTTTGGGAGAAAAAACCTGCAATCAATGCTTGATACTTTTTCAACTGTCGTTAGTTACAACTTCTAAATTTACCTTCCTTACATATCTCACAACAGTGTGAAAAACTAGGCGTTTTGTTGGATAATACTTCATTTATAATTGTTTGATCTGAAATAAGTTTTTGTTCATTGATGTTTTCCTGAACAATATTATTCACTTCAAGTGAAACATTCTTTAATTCAGTAAGTTGCTTAGTTGGAGAAACGTCTCGGTCAGTCAATTCATCAAACGGTTGGCAGCTTAGAAAATCTGTTGTGCTTTGAATATTCTCTGTTACATTAGAAATATTTCGAGTAGCATCTATAGGATCATCACTGTCTATTTGGAGCATAACATTATTCTCAGATAAACATTCATCTACGATTTCCTGTAAGTTTATAACGAAATCGTCCAGTTTATATTTTAAATTTTCATGTAATATTGTGTCTGACTTTTTACACAACTCTCGAAAGTTAAAAGTCCTTATTACTTCTGAATGACATTCTAAACAGAGACTGTTGGGAAGTTTATCATTTTCTTCAATCTTTAAAGAAAAAAATATTAGATTTTGAATATTTATACTTTGATTATCAACGTACGAAGATACCTGTAGATGTACCGAACATTGTTTTCAATTCATTCCGGATAGAAATAAAACCTTGACCTTCTTTTAAACAAGCTCTACATAGTTTTTCCGTTTGTATATAGTGGAAAGGTAATGCCATAATATTCTTTTAATATAAATTATTGGGAAAATGTTTTGATTTTGAATTATTTAAAGGTTAGAAAACATTATGGTCACAGAACAAGATAAAAATGACATGCACCCAGAGAACTAGAAGATAAAACTTTTTCTTCTTTTCTTGTGTGACCTCTGTCATCTACGGTTTTCAATTCATATTTTTGAAGATCTTATTTTCGTTGTGGATCCGTTTTTCAACAGTGCGTGCTTTAAGTAACGCTGTTTTTTTGTTCTTTCATCTACTACGCACAATCCACGAAGTAAGGACAGGAACTAGATTTTTTGACATAATCACTTCGCAGGACCAAATTTAATTTGAAATAATTTCGCGAAATTTGATTTAACTTTCTAATGAAAAATTTACATAAATCTTCTCCTGAAAACTCGTGATATTGTTTTTCCTTATCAAAAGTACCTACCATATGGTGCTATTGGGTAGAAAATCATTGGATTGATCATTTGGTGAATTTTGATAACAAACATATCGAATCAAGTATTTTCTCCTTTCTAAAATATATAATATCTAGTTGAACCTGATTTATATGCTTCATTAGGACCATGATTATCATTACGCTAATTAGGTATCCGTATATTTGAAACTGAAAACCAATTGCATTCCCATATGTCTTCAGACTGATCAAATAAATTTCCATCTAGTGTTCGACCTTGACCCATTGGAGGTAAAGAAAGCTTGGTGGCCAATCGTCGATCTAAAGAAGTTCATGAGGAAAGTGCAACCAGTAGAGCTGCCAGAGTGCCAGAAGATAATAGCTATATGAGGCTACCGAGTGTATAGTGAATAAAAAATTTTTAACGACCGCAGGAAAATGGGAATCCTGCTAGGTTGTAGTTTGAAAAACAAATATATACTTTTTTGTGTAGGTTATTATTTTTTAGCCATAGGTGAGTGGTTTTTATTCAACTTTATCAAGATTCTTACAATATTCAATAAATACGCATTAGAAATTGTGGATGAGGGATTTTTTCAATTTTATAACTATTTTTATCTTTTGAGCATCTTGTTCGTGAATAGAAATGAAAAGTTCACTGTTTTTTCGATTTTCTTGCTAAACAAACCGATGAAAGGAAATTGTCGAAGCAGATATTTAAGAAAGTGAAATTGCTTGTAAATTTATGATTGCGACATACATTCACCAGAAGAAATCTTCAGAGTGTTAAACTTATATAATCCCGCCATAGACGGAAATAACTGAAGATACAGAAATAAATATATCACCGAGTAAGTCGCTGTTATTACTCACTTTTTTGTGAGTGGTTGTAAATTTCTTTCAACTGGATAAGCAAGAGATTCGAAAGCATTCCATTGCTTCATAAAATTTAACGTACTTATTGCAAGCACATTTAAAAAATCAAGAATTTACTTACATTTTTGATGGAATGATTATTTCAGAAGCTGTCATCGTGTATAAATGCAGAATTATGAATTCGATAAATATATAGTCCGTTCACGAAAGGTTGAGCCGTCGGTTGGCCATGGAAATTTGACATATTCCACTGTGTATATTAAAATTTTAGGTTATGTTCTTTATTTTCTTGTCAGATTGATACGCAATGTTGTCAATATTGCATAGAGTTCTCTGATAACTCGCAAGCTCGTCGAACGAGACCGGGTACATTCGGCAACGTTGACTTTATTTTACTTCATGACAGTAAATACTGCCAACTTCGGATAAATAAAGAAACGCCTACTATGTGCTGAACCTTTCGTGAACGGACATACTCACTCTCATTTATATCAAACTTTTGCGAAATTAATATATTTTCACTGAATATACATGATCCAACCTGTGCACTCAAAACTTCTTCATCCTCATGCAGCTATACTTGATCATGAGTAGGTATTGGGCTGCTCATTTATCCATCCAAAATTATAATAAATCGGCAAATAGCTAATATTATAAAGAGTTAATTACGAGATCTTTATTTGTTGTTGCCATTGTATTGTTCTTTACACAAATATAATGCGGTTACATACATGTTTATGGGTATAAAATCTCTTGCACAATAAGCCTCTGTCCATTGTCATTCTGTCAGTCTAGTCAGTCAGTTGCGAGATGGTTTCTTTGATGCGTGGTGAATCCAAGAATTTCTAGATGTAAATTAGTTTTAACTGTGGTTGATTGTCAAGGACTACCTTTCTGAATTGCGACCAACGGGGTCTTTAGTGAGTTATCATACTAAAGCTACATTTTGCCCAGGAATGTAATCACTCTCGCAAATGGAACTCTAAAGACGCTTACTGATTGAGAGACATTTTCAAAATTACAGTTGGGAGTGCCTCAGCGAGACCCGAGAATGCCTTTATCTACATCTATACTTCTATACTAATATTATAAAGGGGAGAGATCTGTATGTTTGTGGGTTTGATACGAGTTAACCCATAAGCTACTAGACCGATTTCAATAATTCTTTCACCCTTAGAATCTTACACTATTCCTGAGTAACATAGGCTATACTTTTCACCCGAGAAATTTGAAGAAACCTACTATAACTTCAATGATAATAAATATGAGTACCAAAATCAGCCATGATCAGCTTTTCAGGTGCGCTGCAAAAACCGTAAGACGTACATGGAAACAATGTATGACGGAAATGTACCTCTTTAATAGTTCTACAAAAAAGTCCGCGATAGCATATATCTATCTTTCAAGGTTTACTCAGTATCGCCTTTTAAAGGAATCCGAATGTTTATCAAAATTATGCATTATTTGGGAGTATTTTTTTATGAATACGCTATTGATCCTTATCCAATTAAATACGTCGTTCAAACTCAGTATTTAATTTAGAACGAAATTGCCTTTTACATCATTCAATTATGATGAATACATCAAAAGATATGGCAGGTTGAAGATGAAATCGCACCAAAATGCGTCTCCGAGGTAGGCACTAGGCGGGTAGGAGAAGGTACCGAAGTGTGAGGGATGTATGAATGTATTTTGGATTGCCTGATGCCCGTATGTTTATGATCACAAATCAGATCAACAGATGGCGCTGTAGTCGTTATTTAGGTTATTCGTCCTCTCTGCAACTAAACGGCTGGATCGAATTGAATGAATTTTTGTGTATACAGAACAACGTCTGTTGGGTCTGCTAGTAATATATAATTTTATTGAAGGTATTGCATAGAAATTCTAAGAATTCTAAGTTGCTGAGTAATAAAAGTGAAAACATCAATCCATATTACAAGAGATAATCAGTCTACTACATTATTCCAATATATTGTAATTATCAACAATTATGTATTCTGTATGTAGTGGTTTGAAAAATCATCTTGTTACTTGTAGGATCATAAAGCGAGAGCTACGGAAATTATACCATTTCAAATCTCTATTCAATACACTGAGTATAGGTATCTAAATTCTAAAAGAATCATTCAATTCAGAATGCATTTTAGTACCTATCTCATAATACGAAGTGAGAATTCGAAAGAGTTGTTGTTTTTAAAAAACCAACATTCTAAATTATTCATCGCACGAAACCGGTATATCAATCGGTAAACCTTGAGCATATAATTTCCTGGTGACAAATATAAAAATTCTCTGAATACAACTATCAACGAAATAATTGATGGATTTTTTCTATAATGTTTCTTCCGATTTCATGCAGAAGATTCGAATCAGATGACGAAAGTTATGACGATCAATAAATATCTACACTTTCTACTTCGGCCTCGATATTGTACTGCTATCAGATCACAATAACAATTCTACTGTTTTCAAGGTTCTACGCGTCTATAAAAAGTTCTTTGACTTTGTCTGGGATGTTCATCGGTTGTCATGATTTTTTTCTTCGAGAAAATTATAATTGACTAGCAGACCCAACAGGCGTTGTTCTGTATATACACAAAAATTCATTCAATTCGATCCAGCCGTTTAGTTGCAGATTAGATGAATAACCTAAATAACGACTACAGCGCCATCTGTTGATCTGATTTGTGATCATAAACATACGGGCATCAGGCAATCCAAAATACATTCGTACATCCCTCACACTTCGGTACCTTCTCCTACCCGCCTAGTGCCTACCTGGGAGACGCATTTTGGTGCGATTTCATCTTCAACCTGCCATATCTTTTGATGTATTCATCGTAATTGAATGATGTAAAAGGCAATTTCGTTCTAAATTAAATACTGGGGATGAACGACGTATTTAATTGGATCAATAGCGTATTCATAAAAAAAAATACTCCCAAATAATGCATAATTTTGAGAAATATTCGGATACCTTTAAAAGGTGATACCGAGTGAACCTTGAAAGATAGATACAATGCTATCGCGGACTTTTTTGTAGAACTATTAAAGAGGTACAATTCCGTCATACATTGTTTCCATGTACGTCTTACGGTTTTCGCAGCGCACCTGAAAATAGCTGATTTTGGTACTCATATTTATTATCATTGAAGTTATAGTAGGTTTCTTCAAATTTCTCGGGTGAAAAGTATAGCCTATGTTACTCAGGAATAGTGTAAGATTCTAAGGGTGAAAGAATTATTGAAACCGGTCTAGTTAGCTTTTATGAGTTAACTCGTATCAAACCCACAAACATACAAATCTTTCCTCTTTAGAATATTAGTATAGATAGGGGGCCTGAAGATTTGTATATTAGATGAATCTATCTGAGGAAAAATATTGTGAAGGACGATTTTTCTTTTCTGTCGAAGGCCGAAAATAATTTACTTTCTTTGTTCACAGTTCAATGCCAAACAGACAAGAAAACCAAAGATGATGGCAAAGAATTTGAGTGCCCTCAACAAGTGGGAAATGGAAATTTTGCAGATCCAGGAAACTGTAGAAGGTTTTTCCAGGTTAGTTGATGCTTCTTAAGCTGTATGAAGAGTTCAACAGATGCTGACTTCATTGAAAATAAACGATTCTCTTCCATCTTTGGAAAGAGAACCAACTTTTTAAGGGGCTCGGTCAATAGTACGTACTTCTGGCCAGTTTTCTGAGCAAATATCAAACCGATTTGATCTTGCATCAACCTAGTCTTCAACCTGGAATATCAACCACCAACCAGCCTACAGACGTCTACAACTCGGTCGTCAACACGCCGTGTTTACAACTTAGTATTCAACTAGGTTGATCGTCTGTAGGCCGCTTTAGGCAGATCTGTTCAACAGTCTCGGCCACGACAAGAAGAAAGAAAGTATAAGTTATTAGTTTATATGTGTCTTGTGTCGGTCTTCCACAAGGATGAAAAGGATATCAGCCTTACCAATTCCAGAAATCACCTTCTTTAATATGAACTGTTTTAAGGTTTTACCACTTTGGGTGCGGTTGAACATATAGTCCAGCAACTAGTAAGCCACACTGCAATAATGCGTAGGTCCTGTTGTACAGAGAATGAGAGTCTGTATAAATTCCTCCAGAAAAATTTATTTTTCTTTTGTAACAACAGAGTCTTATATTTTTGGTTTTGAAGTACACTAGAAAGTTATTTCACACCAGTGCAGAATGGCTGACTGGTTGCAGGCCAAGCTGCATACTATTTCAACTAATAATCATTATTCAATTGCAGTGTGTCGATGGGTATCCTTATGTAAATAGGTGTCCATCAGGACTATATTTTGATGATATAAGCAAGCTTTGCACCTTCAAAAATGAAGCTAGATGTGGCCCAATAGCAACAAGTAAGTACTTCGAAAGCGCCTTACAACTGTCCCAATTGAATAAGATACCCCTGACGTTTCTCATACAAATAGAGCAAATAACATGAAAACATTCAGACAAATTATGACTGCTTGAAAATTTTTGTACGTCTGTTAAAAAGATACAGAGACCTTGCCAAAAAAGTACCACATGACCCATAAAAAATGCATAAAAATCTGGTAAAATTGAAACAAAAAATGACCTGTTTCAGTATTTTGTAGCCAAATATTTTTCTTCTGAGAAAATGAATTTGTTTCATAATTTTGACGCGCAATGTATATTTTAATTTAATTGCATAACTTCCAATCACTAATGATCAAAAAAACTTAGTCCCTAAAGTCTCAATCTGGATCTGTATACGGTTGTGAAGATATCTGAGAGTTAGTTAAAAGGCAATATTCATTTTAGCTCCAGCTCCTATCACAGAACCCCCTACAGATTTGGCCGTTAAATGTAATCCTGCCGAATGTGAACTACCTTACTGTTTTTGTTCGAAAGATGGTACTCTAATTCCAGGAGGTTTGAAAGCTGATGACGTAAGTAGATCACAATAATCTAAAAAGTTGTTTCTCTAAAATATTTCAATACAGATTCCACAAATGATTTTACTGACCTTCGATGGTGCTGTGAACTTAAACAATTACGAACATTATCAGAAAGTCTTCAACAAAAAAAGACAAAACCCTAATGGTTGTGATATGAAAGGAACCTTCTTTATATCTCATGAGTACAGCAACTACCAGATGATACAACAGTTGGCCAGTGACGGTCATGAAATGGCAACAGAGACGATTTCGTACGTAAAGGATATTTCGCGGGAAATAAATAATAATAATAATAGTGAAAGCAGAGAATAATATTAAATGATTAACATCAACCAATATTGAGCTCAACGTTCAAGAAATATGCAAGGATATAATATCATCCAGATCATGCATACTATTTCGCTTAGCATAGGTTTAAATGATAAGGCATTCTAGGACACTTCACTAAGATGTGGCAAATCATTCTTGGTATTATTTGTACTTAAAACGAAAAAATTCTACCCGGAACGATATGTCCGATTCATAGTATAGGGTCGCCGAATGCCTCTATCATTCAGAGCTATTCTCCATAATGATGAACCCTGCTGCACTGACGCGGTGGTCATTTTGTGGGTGTAATGATGATATTTTGAAAATATTTTTTGTGTTGGGTGTAGGGTAACCAAAAGCACAATTTAAAATTCTTTCCATATATACAGTGTGTTTGGTCATGACTTAGCAATAATTTAAGGGCATCAAAAGTATACCTAATATTATCGACAAAAACACCGACATTGGGAAGTTTACCCCCTTAGTTTTGGAATAGCCCTCATTTTAAATTTACTTTTTTATTTTCGTTGACCCTTCGAAATAATATCGATTTCTTTGAACATAATGGTCCTACAGATGTGGAAAAAATTGTTTTTTGAAAGATGATACTACAAACTTTCATTAAAGTAGAACAATATGAAAACATTCAACTTGAAAATGCCATAAAAAATTCTTTAAAAAAATTTTTGTAAAAAAATGTACTGATTTTCTTAGTAAATCCGCAATAGTACAAGAACTAACACATTGAAGTATAATTTTTTTTCAATGATTTAACACGCAAGGATATCAGCTACATCATTTCTGTAAGGTACATAATTTGAGAGTTATTGCTTTTCGAACATGACCACTACGCGAGCGCCCCAAACTTTTTTTTGTTGCTACAGGTCGTCATGAGGGCCACTGCCTGTCTACAAAGCAGAGGCAGCCATTTTGAGCAATTTTATGATTAATTTGTTTGTTTGATCATCAAAAATTATCTTAAGTACACTACCTACTAAGTTTTATATTATTTTATCTATTTTCATAAGAGACATGTTCGAACAGCAATAACTCTCAAATTATGTAACTTTCAGAAATGATGTAGGTGTTGTTTTGTAGCTAATATCTTCGCGTGTTAAATCATTGAAAAAAAATTATACATCAGCTAGCACACTAAAGTAAAGTTCTTGTACTATTGCGGATTAACAAGGAAAATCAGTAGGTACCTACATTTTTTTTAAAGAATTTTTTTATGCCATTTCAGAGTTGAATGTTTTCATATTGTTCCACTTTAATAAAAGGTGGTAGTATCATCTTTCAAAAAACATTTTTCTCACATCTGTAGAACCTTTATGTCCAAAGAAATCGGTATTATTTGGAAGGGTCAACAAAATAAAAAAGTAAATTTAAAATGGGGGCTACTCCAAAACTAAGGGGGTAAACTTCCCAATGTGAGTGTTTTTATCGATAAAATAAGGTATATTTGATGCCCTTAAATTATCGCTAAGTCATGACCAAACACACTGTATATAGGGTGTCACACTTAAAAGAGTATAACTTTGTTCTGTAACTTTGTATCGGAACACTCTGTATATGTGAAAATAATTTTAAATTGTGCTTTTGGTTACCCTACACTCACCACAAAATTTTTTTCGAAATACATATCATCATTTACACCCTCAAAATGACTATCGCGTCAGTGGTGGGCCACCCGGTACAACCTCCTTGTATTTTTTTTAACGTTGACTAGATTAGCAAATAAGAGTTTAGTATTGGTTGATTTTAATCGATTAATATTATTCTCAGCTTTCCTTGGTCATATTCTCACTTGCGACCTTATTTTGTAATAATAACAGTATTTTCCAGACTTCAATCAGGTTTGCAGGATAAAGGATATGAAGAATGGGTTGGAGAAATGGTGGGAATGAGAGAAATCCTCAAACATTTATCCAATGTGTCGAAGAGTGAAGTGGTGGGAATGAGAGCACCATTTTTGAAACCTGGTCGTAATACTCAGTATAAGGTAAGTTTCTCAATAATATGTATACGAATAGGTATGTCGAAATTTCACAATTTGATATTACAGCAGGATTGGTATCTAGACTATTCAATTCACACTTGGTTATTATTTGTTGCCCAACTGAATTTACTTGGAACATCTAGCGCGTCTTACAGTTGAATGAAATATATACTCCGTTCACGAAAGGTTGAGCCGTCGGTTGGCCATGGAAATTTGGCATATTCCACTGTGTATATTAAAAATCTAGGTTATGTTCTTTATTTTTATGTCAGATTGATACGCAATGTTGTCAATATTGCATAGAGTTCTCTGATAACTTGCAAGCTCGTCGGACGAGGCCGAGTACATTCGGCAACGTTGACTTAATTTTACTTAATGACAGTAAATACTGCCAACTTCAGATAAATAAAGAAACGCCTACTATGTGCTCAACCTTTCGTGAACGGACTATACACTACTGGAAAAAATTAAAGGATAAAAAAAATTCCAATTTTTTCGGCCATTTTCAACATGCCGTAACTTTGAGAGGAATGGTCGTACAAGGAATTAAAAAAAAGGAAATTGTAGCTCCAAGTGTCTAGTTTTTGGATTAGAACTTCAAAAATTTTAAAATTCAGTGGTTTTCGAGTAATGATAGAAATATCAGCAACAAAAAAATTCTCGAAATTTTACCACTTTTTTTTTCTTGGGTACGAGCGTGGAAATTTTATTTTTGCATAATCGTTATAATGATGAGATACTTTGTTAATTCAGCTTCAATTTATTTATTCATTGACCTCAATACGTCCACTTCTCGTCGAGATATCGGTCTTCAAATGGAAAAGGATCCAATGGTCTTTGATTATCGATTTCTCAGCAACCAATGACCCTCTAAGTTAGAAAAGTGATCAAATACTAACTTGAAGTCTCAGTAACACTCAGTTAAAAAAAAACATCAAAATCATTTCAGTAGCTATGGCGTCATGCGCTTCTTGACACGATCACGCTAGATTTCCGCGGGAATGAGGTATTTTCCCGCCGTTAAAAGTAGCCTGTGTCCGTGCCTAGGATCCTATCTTTATATAACCAAGTCTTATAAAAATCCGTTCAGACGTTAAGGCGTGAATGAGGTAAACTTTTAAAACAAACGATTAAAAATCACTATTTTAATTAGTTTTCTGCCTATTGCCTACGCCTTAAGTACGATAGCATGAATATTAATAGCCCATATCCTTTTCTAGGTTACTATCTATCATCTAACTAAATTTCATCAAAATCCGTTCAGCCGTTTAGGCATGATTCAGCAAATACCATAAAAAAAATCACTAACTCAATTCAGTTTTCTGCCTACTTCCTACCCCCTAAGTACGATGACGTGATCATTTTGATCTTATATCTGTTTTTAGGTAACTGTCTTATCACCTTACTAAATTTCATCAAAATCTGTTCAGCCGTTAAGACGTGAAAGAGCAAAAGTCCCAACAAAAACGACTAAAAATCACTAACTCAATTTAGTTATCTGCCTACTGCCTACCCCCTAAGAACGATACCAAATTTCATCAAAATCCGTTCAGCCGTTTAGGCGTGAAAGAGTAACAGACAGACAGACAGAGTTACTTTCGCATTTATAATATTAGTATGGATGTCGTTGTATTAATCGAATTTCTCAATACTGAAATTATTTTTCTTTACCAGGTAATAGAAGATTTGGATATATTTTCGATAGTTCTATAGGTGTACCACCATCTGATATACCAGTTTGGCCATATACATTGGATTACAAAATACCTCACGAATGCAAATCAGGAACATGCCCCACAAGGTCTTTTCCAGGTAAATATATACCTATATTCTTTTGAATTGAAAGCTAACAAAATACAATACATCAAACAAAAAAGTCCCTAGCTGAGGTTGGTGCAAAACGGGGTACCATACTATTCTGTCGTATGATACCAGAGCACAGGGAAAAACCTCAGTAGAAAAAACCCTGCCTCGCCGTTTTTACAAAATTGAAACTTAAAACTATTCGAATAAATACCTTCAATATTCAGATACAAAATACGTAATTCTTGCTCTTGGGCCAGGAGGGTGTTTTAAACCAGGTCTGGCGTTCCAAGTGATGATTTTCGAATCTTCTGTTCTTCTAAGACCGCTACAGGACCCTACTGAAGGGTAATCATCTCCCATAGATTTAAATAGTGGTATTTCATCCTAAATATCGAATTTAATTTCGGAATGATAAAAATAATCAGAATATACAAAAATAAATCTACGAAAAAAAAAATTTCCTCATTTTTAGGAGTCTGGGAAGTACCGCTCAACGAACATTATGTGAGGGACTTCGAGGGAGGGCACTGTCCATACCTAGACCAATGTGTGCTCCATAACAGCGACGCCCAGGAAGTCTTTGAATGGTTACAAGAAGATTTCAGCCGATATTATGAGCAGAACAAGGCGCCCTATATGATGCCGTTCCATACAAACTGGTTTTCTATCAAAGAATTAGAAAAAGGTCTTCATAAGTTTTTGGACTGGGCAACAACCTTGTAAGTTGCAATCATATTCAGCTGCAAAGTGAGAATTTTCGAAAACAAGGAAGAATCAGAAATAAATTAAAACACTGATTGGCTTTCGACGTGGCCAATAAATCTGTAACTGATATTCGAATTCTAGTCTAAGAGCCCGTGAACCCCAGACCTTCGTTATTTTATAAAAGCTGAAAACTTGTCGACGCATGCTCCCAACACAGGTAAGAACGATGGACCATTATGAAATTTGGGTTACCCTGGCTCTGGCAGGTAAACGGTATTAAAGGGGTGTAAAATACTGATCTAATTTCGTCAAATAATAAAGTGTGATTTTTTGATATTACCTTCAGAATATCATTAAAAATCACGTCATTAATTGCCAGACACTTACTATAGTGGCAACCCCTTGCCAGGCACCCTTAATGTTCATTAAATTATATGTAATTCTACTAACGTTATAGTATAAAAGCTGATTTTTATATATAATACTTGGGTGATAATTAGATAATGTTTCCTCATCAGCCAGACATTTTTGATAGTGCCAACCCTTTGCCAGACAAGCTTGTAGTTTAGCTGCAGGTGCGAGCGCGAGACAGTATATATGAGTGGGTGCGAGTGAGACGGCATGATTATAATGACTTATGCAAATAAATTTTTTGGTACAGATTTATATAACTAATCATTTAACATTTTCTTTTCTTCAGATGTTTTCAGAGTTACTTAAATGATTAGTTATATAACTCAGTACCAAAAAATTTATTTGCATAAGTCATTATAATCATGCCGTCTCACTCGCACCCACTCATATATACTGTCTCGCGCTCGCACCTGTAGCAAACTACAGCTTGTTGGCAAAGGTTGGCACTATCAAAAATGTCTGGCTAATGAGGAAACATTATCTAATTATCACCCAGTATTATATATAAAAATCAGCTTTCATACCATAACGTAAGTAGAATTACATATAATTTAATGAACATTAAGGATGTCTGGCAAGGGGTTGCCACTATAGTAAGTGTCTGGCAATTAATGACGTGATTTTTAATGATATTCTGAAGGTAATATCAAAAATTCACACTTTATAATTTGACGAAATCAGATCAGTATTTTACACCCCTTTAATACCGTTTACCTGCCAAAGCCAGGGTAACCCAAATTTCATAATGGTCCATCGTTCTTACCTGTGTTGGGAGCATGCGTAGACAAGTTTTCAGCTTTTATAAAATAACGAAGGTCTGGGGTTCACGGGCTCTTGCTCTATTCGTGATGAAGAAAATTTCCTAATGCACTTTACTTAGCTGCTCTGCTTCCATCAAATTCATCCTAGTCGTCCCTTCTCAAGCTCAACAACTTTTGTAGAAACTAAGAAAGTCATACAGCGCACGATGTTTTCATTTTGTGACAGGTTCATGAACATCTACCTACTGTTTGGCCATTTCAAAAAGTACTCCAGATCTTTGTTATAATATAGAATAATCAGTTAATTAACCTAATATTTTCAGGCCTGATGTCTACTTTGTAACGGTTACTCAAGCATTGACTTGGATAACCGACCCAAAAACACTGGATCAACTTAACAACTACGAAGCCTGGGACTGTCAAAAGAAAAAAGAGAACATTCCACCTCCTCCTTGTAACATATCAAACAAATGCGCACTAAACTTCAAAACACCAGATATGAATTTCACAGACATCAGATATTTAGAAACCTGTTTCGAATGTCCCAACCAATATCCTTGGTTGGGTGACGCAGGTGGTTCTGGAATTCCTGGAAAGGATAATTATGTTCCAGATAATGTTAAGTAGATTAAGTATCAAATATAAGTTTAATGAATGCCAAAATTGTGAGATATCAATAGTCAATTCGTTGAGTTTACTAACAATAAATTATTGTTTTTATATATGGGATTTCTTTCTGGAAACTCTAAGATTTCAAGATAATATTGCAAGGGTTTGCGTCTCAGAGTAAAAAGTAAACTGTTTAGTTTTTAATCTGAGATTTGCATATAAGTTTTTTTGAAGATTTTCGGCGAATCTTTCAATGACAACAAATCTCGAGGGCTCAAGAATTAAGACCGACAAATTTACATATTGCCTGAGAAATTCATAACTTATATATTTTTGTTTTCATAAATCGAACATTTTTCATTATTGGGTATCATTATTACCTTTTTTCAATGAGCGGTTTCAATTACAGAAATAAAATAAAGCAATGAAACTTTTTAGGGTGTCAATTTTCGGGATCATTCGCTCGACGTTCGCGACATTTTGAGCGTATATTTTTGGAAATTGTAATAATTATATCCATTCGAAATGAACGTACTCTTTCGTCTGAACGAGTAGTTGACGATCCTGCATGATACTAAAATATCTACAGCTCTTTGTATTAGGATTATTAGGATCATGGTATTCGTTCGATTTTACTTGCTCACGAACTTAGACAAAGCTCACGCTTAGTCTAAGCTCACGCTTATTCTAAGCTCACGAACGTATACCGTTCATCAATGATCGGGAATAGGTTAAATTTAGATTAGATTAGAGGAGGGGCGACAGATCAAAACCAACCTTGCGAGCACCTTGACCTTAAGATCTATTGTGCATCCCCGCGCTGTTTACCAGTCCGGCAGCAAAGTCTCGATGAACTTCACCACCTTTCTGGGGGCCATATCCATTACTTGTTCAGGCTTTAGGAACCTGGAGCCAAGATGCCGTAACCGTTTCTGGTGAACAGCTTCACACTCACATAGCAGGTGTCTAGCTGTCTCGGTGGCTTCTTGACAGAAGCGACATGTACTATCGGGCGCCTTTCCCATGTTTTTTTAAGTGATACCTCACGGGACAGTGCCCAGTGAGAGCGCCCGTCAGTTTCCTCAGTTCCAATTTGCTGAGTGAGAGGACTTTCTTAGTCCAGCTCGTCGAGTGAGAGAGAAGTGACTTAGCTTGCTTTTGACCATTGGTCGTACGCCAGGACATAAGCTTCCTCTTTTGTTCCCAGTCCTTAATAGCCATTGCCTGATGACTGGCAGGGAAGCCGCAAAACGGTTCTGGTCCAGTAAAGGGGGTTGTCCCTCCTTCCCTGGCCAGTTGGTCTGCCGCTTCATTGCCGTGAATCCCGGAGTGACCAGGCACCCAGATGAGATTGACCTGGTTCTTTTCTCCGAGTAGGTTAAGTGACGTTTTGCATTCCCAGACCAACTTTGACTTCACTTGTGGAGAGTCAAGCGCTAGCAGGGCTGCTCTGCTGTCAGATGCTATATATATTTCCTTTCTTTGGTAGTTGCGTTCCGCACAGAGCGCAACGCACTCCCTTATAGCAAGTGTCTCTGCCTGAAAAACCGAAGGACAGAGACCCATTGGTATGGCTAATTGGATTGAGGGACCGTAATGATCAGGAATAACTCAAAAACACTTATTTTCCCAAAAAAGATCTAGCTCGTATTGAAAGGAATTTCACTTAAAAAATTTCATTCATAATTCAATAGCCATTTCTCTTAATACGGGCCTTTTTTTAGTGGACAATAAGTGTTTTTGAGTGATTCCCACTCTTATTAATACTTGACACTGTTCCTATCTTAGCTAACCTAACCTAACTCAAGCTATTCTATAACAACTCCTTTCATACTAATATTGCAAAAGTTCACAAAAATGGGTTTGTATAGCAAATTCATTATTAGTGAGTGTTTCGCCAAAAAGCAGAGCGAAATTAATAATTTCAAATGATAATACCCTCAATACAGCACCATCAAAACAAGTTTGAAACATTGGCCACATAGCACAATTTGGGACTGTTGACAGCCGAAGGGCAAATTATCATGGCTACCGTAACAAATATAAACAATGAATAAAATCGTCGATTTCGACCAAATGAAGGCTTTGTTTTGCAGGATACTCTCAGAAATTGATAAATAAAATATTTCTAACGAGTATTGATAGAGAAAATAGAGAAAAATTGGCTAGAACTACATACCTCACTTACCTGACTGAAACTTTGGAATTTTTTTTTGGAAAAACTAAGAATATTGCAGCCTTCTCGTTATCATATTAATCTGGGACCCAAACTTGGTTAATACAATTTTTTTCAAATCTCCAACACGATTCTTTTAATAATTACCCAAAATCAGAATCATGACAGTATTATCTCAGTTAATGTCGTTTGAAATGGTTAAAGAGCCCACGGGTAATATCGCACATATTCAGTTCATGGAACATAGTCATCAAATAAATTTAAATGACTTTTTAGAAGAATGCAATAGTACTCAGGGGTTAGGTTTTCTAGCTGTTAAATTTCGTATACTTCTCTCATTGAAACTTGCGGAAAATTGAAAAATAAAACTTAGATTCTGAACTAAATCTGTTTTGATTGCTATATTAATATGTACAATACCAACTACTTAACGGATAGGACACCATGGTTGAAGAACATCTGCATATTTCTTCTTTTCTGTAAATAAGCTCATGTTAGTTTAGTGTTTCAAATGATACCACTTTCTTACCAAATGGTGGGAAATCTTCAGGGTGCAACTCTATATAATGGCGGAGAACTGCATCTCTTTCTGCGCTATAATCTTGTTTCATTTTATCGAAATAATTTCCTGCTAAAGCCATTAGAACAGTAGCAGCTGCCGTTCGATGAATAGCTGAAATAATTATATTCTTTCTTTAATAACTGATATTACATAAACATTTGTGATCATAATATAGGTTAATCTTACCACTAAGGAAAGGTCTTTTTGTTGCATAATTGCCGTACAGTGCACCCCCTAAACCTGCAAAACCACCAATAAGATAACCCCAAATATCATTCAGGAGGGGAGGTTTCACAAGATCTTCATTTATCAATAATTGTAAGGGAGTATCAGCAGTTTTAGGACCTGTTCCTGCCATTTTCAAAATATAAATACCGATTACCGATAAATACCATGACATGACAGTTGGTTGACAATTGACAAATGACAATCACAGAACATACATCGCCAAATCCAAAAATTCGACTTTCGTTCTGTGCTTCAAGGTTATTTTCTATCATTCTGTCAAATAATAAATATTTTATGTTCTAGTTCTGTGGTCATAACAATTTTTGACTCAAAATCAAAGATAATAAATTTAAAAATAAATTGCATTACATTAATTTGGCATGAAATATGGATATGGAGGCTGGAACCTTGAATTTGTCAGATGATATAATTTTTAGGAATATATCCCAGGAAGGACTGAATTTAATTTCTCAGAATAACCTTATAACAGACAGGAAAATATTACTGGAAATCGCGTTAAACGTATACATTGGCTCAGTTTGTACTTGAAATTTGTATTTACATATCATTTTTTCAGACTGATTTGAAGGATATTGGTTCTCCAGTTTTAAAAAGAAAGTCCAACAGAGAGTCTATATCAGAAGTAAGCATTTAATATATTAATTGCTGTTTCAAGGAACTGTAAGACAAATTCTGAATATTACAAACGCACACTTCAATAGAGCTTTTGTTTCGGTCAGGTTTAATTGGAAAATTAAAACAAGTCATTAATTTAATTCAAAGATGTACAATTATTCACAGCTATAACTTTATGTACAATCTCCATGATAAATTCAAACCTTAAAATTTTGATTACAGTCATAACCAAGACAATATTTGGTATAGGGATGGTCGAGTATTTACGTAACAGGGATTTATAATAGGTATCGGTCGTGCAACAGTTGGAACAAGTATAGATTTTGAAAAATACCAGTTCCAAGAGTTTATACCGGACTACATGTTACAGTTGTTACGATTCTTTCAGGTGGTTCTCCAAATACAAAAAATCAGAAATGTTGCTGCTCCAAAAGCTAATGAAGAATCTGCTGTGGCACCCCGTATGCTTAAGCTAACACTAACAGATGGGGTAACGTTTCTTCAAGCCATTGAAATAGCAAATATTCCTTTCATTAGCAGGGAAAAAACTCCACCTGGCTCTAAAATACTTGTGCATGTTGGGAGAATCCAAAATGGGTTCCTATTATTGAATCGGCATAGCATCAAATTACTTGGAGGAAAAGTGCCACATTTATATGAGAAGTGGGAATTGGCCAAAAGTGTACAACATCATAGTAGGACAAATGGTAATAATTCAAAATATTTCTTTTCTTTTTCATGAAAATATACAGGGTGGCCGGACGATTGACGTTCAAAAGAAAAAAACAGGTCCCTCGTCTCATGGGGTATTCGAATCACCCCCATGTATGTTATGCGATTTTTCACGGTTTCCGAGTTATGAATTTTTTATGAACTTTTGAGAATTTTCAACTTGACCATATTAAAAAAAAAGTACAAGAGTTTTCTGATATATTTTTTTTGTAAATAAATCGCCATGAAATGTACTTTTATACATAAAATAACCAGCATCGTAAATTTGATAAAAATTATAGAAATGTTGGTCACAAGTGAAAAAGTTACGTATTTTGGATCATAATCTAAATTTTCAAATTTAAATTAGAAATGTAAACAGGCTACTTCATGGTTTCTCAGTAGGCTTAAAAACTGCGCTCAACACTCAGCTTTCAGAATCATTAATAAAAAATGGTACTCAACATCAACAGTCTACTTTTGCTAGAATTAGCCTTCAAAGTCAGCGAGGTGGAAAAAATCAAAGAACTAGACGTTTACTCAAAAATTATTTTTTGCCATTTTAAGATTTTTCTGATCTGATCTGAAGAAAGGTAGATAGTTATTTTCCTCGATTTCTATCGTGAATTAGATCGATTCTTCTTTGCCATTGAGGTGTTCTAGGAATCTGTATAAGTTTTCCCTACCTTTTTGCCAAGTTGCCATATTGCACGTCACACACTCGTCTCAAATTGTTATTTAATTTTATAGCTTCCGAAGATGGACCACCAGCATGGGTTAATTTTGGTTTCAAAATATCCAACTTAGGGAACGACCTCAACTCCCCAGATAAATTGAAAAATGAAAATAACTCGAAAGAAGTGAACAATGAATTTGAAAATTCAAGAAAAGATGCTATAGCTGAAGCAACAACTGGGGCTGTGAAAAAAGTTTTTGGAGCGGGCGCCAAACTTGTTCAAGGGACTCCTAGAACTGTGAATAATAAACCGAAATTTGAAGATAGTAAACCGCAAAATAAATTCAAAAAAGACAGTAAAATTGATAAGGAATTATTACCACCACAAAACCATCAGATAAAGTGTCTTTATTCGATTTTCTCGAGAATAAATTGCTGTTAGCTGAGCATTCTGTTGGTGTCAAATATAAAAAGAAGATAATGAAAGAAACAATCAAAAACTTGATACTGAAAAAAGGAAAAATACCTATAATAGTTATTATTCCGATAAGACAGAAGCACCTCAAAAGGCTCATGTCAATGACAGTGAGGTGAAAAATTATTCGGAGTCTTATAGACATCACAATTATGCTCCTCATCCAAAACACAATAATTCAGTGAATTATAATGTTCAAAAACCATCTTCATTTAGGAAAGAGTTTCAGAATCCTAGCGGAGCCAATTCTTCTAACTCACATCATCATGGCCAGAAAAGCAAATCCAAAGAAGATGAAATACTTAATGCTTCTAACTTGAATTCTTTGAAGGAAAAGACTTCAAATGTCAAACAGCAGAATGCTTTCATAGAAAAGTTATCTGAACCTGTTAAAAACATAGTGGAGAAAAAACAACATGAAAAAATTATAAGCAGGAGAAATAATGAAGAAAAAATGAATGATGATTGGCATTATAGGGCTCCAAATATAAATGATTATCAAGTACAGAATGAAAGCAGCAATGATGCTGTAGCTAGTTTGGCTGAAAATGTGAATAAATTGTCTATTAGTGGTGAATTCGCGTCTAGAAGTTTAAGGCAACATTTGAACTTGCAAGGGAAGAGACCAAATGCATCTCAAAATCATATTGAAAGTAATAGGATAGCTATAGATAGTTGCAATTTCAACGTTGGAAGTGACTGTTTGGCAAAGTACTGGGAGGATAATAAAGTAAGTATTCAGTTTCAATTTATACTGGAAAAATTAATAAAAAAGTATTTTTGAGAGGTCAGAAGCTTTGGCATGGATGTTTATGTTATGAAAATTAAAAACTTCTGATCATTCAAGTCCTGAATCTTACTATATTCAATTTTTAATTTTATTCACAAGAATAATCAAGCTAACGAAAACAAAACTTCTTCCATAAACAAGTTCTTGAAATAGCATTGTATCAACTTATGTTTTATGCGTAAATAATATACTATTATTTTACGTAAAATAATAACGTAATTTCTTGATTGAAAAGTGACAACTCTCCTCCTTATGAAATAATATACTATTTGTCAAGGGAAACAGCAGATTCCGAAAACCTTGAAATTATTTGACATGCAGCAGTTGAGTCATTGTTTATTGAATATTTGTTTCAGTTTTACCCCGCAAGAATTACTGCATCTACAGAAACCACGTATGTTGTCCAATTCAAAGGCTACGGAAACGTTGAAGAAGTTCTTAAATCTGACTGTTTATCTTTGGAACAGAATAGGGACGAGAAAAAGAAAAAACATTATGGAGGTATAAATTATTTATTCTCTATTTCAGAATTTCTTCACCTATACATTTTGATTTTTTAGGTACTCTTGAATTCCGAAGAAGTAATAGGAAATTTGCAAAAAGCTAATTTGTACTAATTTTGTGTTCATTTGAATCAGACCAATAGATAACAAATAATCCCCTATAATATGATATATGTTATGGCTTTCAAGGAGATGTTCAAGGATGTTTTCTACTTTGATATTGATTCCTCTTGTTGTTATAATTTATCATTGTAAGATTTAAATACGAAAAATTTAAATAAAAAAAATTAACACTCACTAATGCGATATAAACTTGATTGCTTTTCCACTATTTACGCCTAAAGGTCTAATGCTCAGAGGAAGAAGTATTTACTTCTTCCTCTGAGGTCTAATGTCATATGTATAGCAAACTTTTAGGTTAGGTCTTCAAGTGAACAAACTGTCTAGTGGCGTTTACGGAAGCTTAACCGATCATCAACTACTACCATTCCTAGCTTTCTATTTGCCTGAATAATTTCCGAAATCACTTCAGTTGGAAGTGAAGTGATTTTGACAAATAGAACATGCCTTTTTCGGATGACAATCAACAAAACGATAAGGTTTGAAATCAGAGTACCATTGACGATAGTTCGGAAGGAAATTCTAAATGTAATATGGATTATTCATTACTAGGAATGAAAACCGAGTTCTGTTATGTTTAGAAGTAAATTGTAAACTTTCACCAAAATGTTAGGTTATGTTATTGTTATGATGAACTGAAGTGATCGTGGAAATTAAACTGATTTTGTCAGAAAGCAACATCAGTTGAAAGTGATGCGCATCAGTGCAAATTCACAACAATGTCAAATAGAACGTGCATCAACTGATTTTACATAAGTTTGGGAGTGATGCGGCTTCAAATAGAAAGGGCCTATTGTTTCACAACTACTACCTTACTAGTAAGGTAGTTACAAACGCAATGCCAAAGCATTCCGTGACTAGGTGACTCCTCCTCCCCACAGAACCTACACTTGTCAGCCCTAACTTTTTTGCCTGTCATTTTCATTATTTTGTGTTTTTGATTCAATTCCTTGCTGTTGGTTGTTATTGTAAGAAGGTTACTTTGCCGCTTCTGGACAATTTGCATGCATCATAACTTTTCGATGCATTTAATCGGAAACCGTTGGTCCTAGTGACTTCATTAAAGTATTCCTTTATGAAGGAAAAAAGAAAGAGAAATCACTTTTTCTACTCCAGAATGACATACAGTGTGAGGCAAAAGAATAAGGGTTGATTTAAACGTGGAATCCTGTATGTGGCGTCCTCTATGAGTAATCTAAAAACTAGTAGAATATTTGGATCATACAAAACCCCCGCATATCACATTTTGTTCAATTCTTACCTCTTTGTCCAAAGTTATAAAAAATAAACTTTAACATCTTGTATTTCTTAAAAGAAGCATATATTCATGGGACTTTTTTTCATATTTATGGCCCTCTATTGCGCGACACTATGCATGGTACTTTTTTCTTTGGCACCCTGTATATTAGAAAAGCATCTTAGAAAAGAAATGATCACCAGATTTCAGAAAAGATATTGTGAATTTGACATTTTTTATCATCCAGAAAGAGAAGGATAGAAATAACAGTATTCTTTTTTTGTTTTTTTTCTCCCTGAACGTAATTTCTGGCTGCGCCACTGTTGCTATAGCTTCACTAACAAGCGAGGTTACGCGGTTCAGGCTGTTCTTCACGCTTCGTAACAGACTAGTCCAACCCCAATGCAGCCAATTTCACGAAACTAAATTTTTCGCGCGTTTATTCGAAAAATTCCGGTTTATACACTGCTCAACAATTGATAGGGATCACTTACTTGTTCTAAATTTATTTCTGAAATATTCGCTCCAAGATTATAAATTTAGTCAGATATCAGAGTATTTTCAGTTGATAATATGGTTCACTCGAGAAAAGAATGAAAAAATGGAAAGTTGGAGAGAAAAAAAAAGACTTTATTAGGAACACTCAAAATTCTGTGTTTGAATAACATAAAAATTTTATGATGAAACTACAAGAAGGCTGAAGTTTCGGTTAAGCTAGTACCTAGTTGGTCCCCCACGAGCTCGTCTCAAGCATTCTACCCTACGAGGCATACTTTCGTTCAAACGATTTATAAAATTTTGGGGCAAATTCTTCCAAATATCCCGTAAAGCGTTAGAAAGGTCCTCCAGGTTATTGATCGGTTGTTCTAAGGTTGACAATTGTCTAGACATCTCAGACCAGACATGTTCGATGCATTTCATGTCTGGAGAGCGAGCTGGCCAGTCCATCCTATCAATAGCATGAGTTTCTAGCGCTTCATTAACCAGACGACTACTGTGTGGACGGGCATTATCGTCAATTAAAATGAAATTCTCGCCCACGGCAGCCGCAAACGGAACAATTATGGGTTCAATAATCATATCGTGATATCTCTGACTGGTCATGGTGGTGTTCTGCAGAACAACCAACTCTCTGCGTTGGTTCAAACAAATGCCTCCCCATATACATATAGAACCTCTGCCAAAAGCTGTTATTGTGGGTACCATAAACTGTTCTGCATACCTTCGACCTCTTTCCCTCCAAGCAAGAATACGTCCATCGGAGTTGACCAAACGAAATCTAGACTCATCCGTAAATAAACATCGGCTCCAATCTTCAAGTGTCCAATTGCGGTGCTCCTCAGCCCATTGCCGTCGATGAACCCGGTGTTCCCTATTCAAACGGGGATGTTGTACCCTCCTACGTTGTCTCAAACCACGAACATGTAGTCGTCGTCTTACAGCCTGGTTCGAAATTGGAACTCCTGTTGCAACTCTCACTTCTCAGTGATCAATTGAGCCGCGACGCCGGTTAAGTGGGATTTCTCCTAGCATTGAGGACCAAAAGACGATCTTGGGCAGCTGTTGTACTGCGCTGCCGACCTCCCCCATGAACATAAGCTACTGAGTCGTTTTGGATGAATCTATTCCAAGCCCGACTCACGACACTTTGCGAAACATTCAACCGCCGGGACACTTCTCGCTGGGACAAACCTTCCTGTATCCACCGTATGATTTGGTCCAGTTGCACAGGAGCAAAACGTCTTCTCGGCATGACTGATAAGCTGATATTGTTCTCATTTCTTCAATTATTGTCACCTTATGTGTTTGAACGAGAGAAAAAAACAGATTTAATAACAAATACCAAATTGCTTTTCACTCCACCTGCAACAGCCTACAGATAATAATCGATTGTGTGAACAAGAGCCGATGAAGTGAGGAAGACTTTGATATAATCAAATCAAAATATCTTACTTTTTCCTTAGAGAACATATAATGTACAGATATTTACGAGATAACTTGAAAAAAATACAAATGAAGAGAAGTTCATAAGTGATCCCTAGCAATTGTTGATCAGTGTATTTGAACCACCCTCGTAGCTTCTTCAGCCGCCACTGTCACAGCCTTTTATAGAGAACTTTAGAAGGCTATGCCACTGTCTACTGGACTATTAAGATTAAGTTCAAACGGTTTTGATTTTGAAATAACATATCACATTATCAATATCCACATACTGTTTGTTATTTGACAAGAATTATGGATGTGATTGATGTGAAGCAAGGGCGTAGCCAGGAATTAATTTCGGGGGGGTTTTGACATTTTGGCAATTGACTTTGTAGGTGCCGGGAATTGTGAGGGTCGCTTTCTGTAGCAAGTATTTGTTGTATTTAAGAATTCAATAATCCTTTTCCTACTTCGGAAACAATATTCAACATAGATATTCCTGGTTAGGTTAGGTAAACCTATTTTTCAAATATGCTTCAAAATTTAATGTTTATTCACTCAAACAAAAACTTAAAAAACAATATTTATTTCCCAAACAATATTTACAGGATGAATCAATATGAAATTAGTGTGGATGTGTGCTTTCATTGAAACTAAATAGAGTTTTTTAATGTTTTACTCCAAAATAGTGCCAACAACATATGAATAGGTATTAAAAATGAAACAGTGAGAAAACACAAACAATATTTTTTATGGTGAATTCCTTCAGTTAAAGTCTATCCGTCTTTTTTTTCTAGCGAATTGGTCAACCACTTCATTTTCATCAATTTTCACACTATAATGAATATTCATAAGCGCCAACCCATTCAATCTAGTTTCGCTAGAAGAATTGCGCAGGTAATTTTTAATTCTTCTTAATAACTACTTTCTGGAGTAGCAGTAGATACTGAAATCGTAGATAAAAACTTTAATATCATCCATATTGCTGACATGAATTGATATTTTAACTAGATTTTCGGAGATAAGTTGGTTTAAGTGCAAAATGAAAGATTATTTTGCAACAAAAAATAACTCTGAAACATTTCGGGGGGGGTTTGAACACCCAAACACACACCCCCCCTGGCTACGCCCTTGATGTGAAGCGTATTCTCCCCTCCTCTGTATCTTTGGGACCAATAGGCAACTAACAGTGAGCATATTCGGGGACTCCCGGTTCTTTATCACATTCCCAGACCGAATGTTTATTTTAGGAATAAATAACATAATAGTGTAACCCGTTCGTCCCGTTGAGCAGTTATCTCCTGGAAGTGCACGGAAATACAAGAATACGATGATTCGCATACTTTTATTAAGTTTCTCATTTTTTTGTGCTATTACTTTTGTACAATGCAAACCGCCAGTTTGCAATATTACCTTTACTGAAGGCCTGAACTTTTTTGAGAATGACCAGAAGATGAGGTGAGTGATATCAAAATTGAATCGAACATTGGAAAATACACTACTGGACAAAATTAAAGGATCAAAAAAATTCCAAATTTTTCGGCAATTTTCAACATGCCGTAACTTTGAGAGGAATGGTCGAACAAGGAATTTAAAAAAAGGAAACTGTAGCTCCAAGTGTCTAGTTTTTGGATTAGAACTTCAAAAATTTTAAGTTTCAGTGGTTTCAGAGTAATGATAGAAAAATCAGCAACAAAAAAATTCTCAAAATTTTACCACGTTTTTTTTTCTTGTCTACGAGGGTAGAAATTTTATTTTTGCATAATCGTTATGATGATGAGATACCTTGTTAATTCAGCTCCAATTTATTTTTTTATTGACCTCAATACGTCCACTTCTCGCCGAGATATCGGTCTTCAAATGGAAAAGGATCCATTAATAATAATGCTATCAAAAATCATCTAAAAAACTTGAGACAACTATATGAACTAGGTATGTGTATTGAATTAATTAAGGTGGTCATTTTGAGCAATTTCTTTAGTTAATGTTATTCTTACCATACTACCATAGTTGTAGTAATTGTTAAGTAGGTATTCATTCTTAAATAATACTTTTAAGTATATTGTTTGGATATAAAGAATTTCGAAGGTATTTCACATATTTTTTTTTATTCGGTGTCATCATTTCAAAACTTTGAAACTCTCAAAATCCACATACGCATTTATATTCGAGATCAGGAAGAAAATAGCCTATCAAAAAAGGAAGAATAAACAGGACAGGGTGTCCCATTTGAAAAAATATAGTTGCATTCAATGTTGTTCACCCTGTATATCTTCCCATTGACGTTATTATAACTCCAAAAATAAGCATTTTCAGTACACGCACTCAGCCACTTGTAAAATGATTACAGATCTTGGCAGGTGGTTCTTAAAATTTGAAACTCTGTGGTTCTCAGAATAAAAAAGATAGACCAACATGTGTTACATATTCGAAATCAGGGGAAAAAGAGCTAGTCAAACATGGAAAAATATACAGGGTGTTCCATTTGAAAAAATGAAGTTGCCATCAATATGTTGGCCACCCTGTATATAATTCAGTTTCTGGACTCATATCAAAAAACCTCAGTTGATTTCGTGAAACTTTTATAAGAAGCATTTTTTTGAATCTCCTTTATTAACAAAGTTAAAGGGGGGGTCAAATTATAGAAAAAACCCAATACATCACACCACGGCCTTCTAAAGACAGGGTTTAGAAGGCCGTGATCACACAAAAAGAATTGGAAAATTATTAAAAAAGGTTGATAATTCATTCACCAGAGATGACCTTGAAATAGCGGAAGTGTTAGCGGATTATTCGGCAAGCCAACGATCCAAGTGTTCAAATGTTGTCAAACTTTCGTCTCCACAAACATCTCGCTGATTCAATCCCGAACCAGTGTTTTTGAATCCCACTACAGAAGGAAAGATAAAAGGGAGACTGAAGAATGATAAGGCTCCATAAATAGATAGCGAAAAATGAAAAATATCACACAGGAGATCATCAAATTACCGGAAAATTACTCTGACGAATGGTTTCGCTTAGGTTTTCGAGAAATCCCTGAAAAAAGATTAGAAATCTTCATGGAAAGGTTTTATTGTATGGCAGATAATCAATATGGATTCTTGAAGAACAGATTTGTATTTATATTCCTCATCTATAATACTAAATTGATTTTTCCGCCTACCTCGAAATAAAATGTGATTTTAATGTGTACGAAATTGAGCATTAATGACCCTTTCAATGCTCAATTTTTTAGCCATTTTAATGTGCTATCCTCATGGCAACCGTACACAAAGTATTCAGAAGCACTACGAGAAATGTCAAAACTCTACTGGAACATTGGAACATAGAAATTCCATTGTGTCAAATGTATGTCTTGTGCGAAATGAGAATGTATTTCAATCAAAAATTTATACACTATTTATGTTGAGATCGTCGGAAAAATCTTGTAATCAACACGGTTATTAATCTAGCGAGTAATGGTCTCGAACTATCAGCGCGTTCGCTCCGCTCACGAATTAAAATATCTTGACCATTAGTCGCTGTCTTCAATAACCTAGTTGATTAAATAACTATTAATACTATATAAATGTTATATTTAATAATACTGGGTGGTCAACTAAGAAATTCCGATTGAAAAGCGCTCTAAAATTGTTTGAATAGGAATAGAGAAGTGGAGTAAATCTTAAACGAAGGAGGGGTTCATGGGAATTCAGTCACCATGGTTCGCTGTGAATTATTACCAAAATCAACATTTTTTTCTCTGATGAAGCCCATTTTCATCTCAACTTTTCATTTGAAGCTCTCGTTTGTGAAATATTTCGAAAAAAATAATTTTTCGGACCTGAAATTTCAATTTTCTCCATGTTTTAACTGCAATTACTTCCGCTATATGGGTCGCAATGAAATGATTGATACCTTTTATTATTCGTCACTTAATTGTGTATAATTCGGGCATAAAAACTTTTGATTTGAAGCTTTCGTTTTTCAAATATCTCGAAAAAAAGAATTTTTCGGACCTGAAATTTCAATTTTCTCCATGTTTAAACTGCAATTACTTCCGCTATATGGGTCGCAATGAAATGATTGATACCTTTTATTGTTCGTCACTTAATTGTGTATAACTTGAGCATAAAAACTTTTCATTTGAAGCTTTCGTTTTTGAAATATTTCGGAAAAAAGAATTTTTCGGACCTGAAATTACAATTTTCTCCATGTATTAACTGCAATTACTTCCGCTATATGGGTCGCAATGAAATGACTGATACCTTTTATTGTTCGTCACTTAATTGTGTATAATTCGAGCATAAAAACTTCTCTCTGGGAGCTTTCGTTTTTGAAATTTTCGGAAAAAAAGAATTTTTCGGACCTGAAATTTCAATTTTCTACATGTTTCAGTTGCAATTACTCCCGCTATATGGGTCGCAATGAAATGATTGATACCTTTTATTGTTCGTCACTTAATTGTGTATAACTTGAGCATAAAAACTTTTCATTTGAAGCTTTCGTTTTTGAAATATTTCGGAAAAAGAATTTTTCGGACCTGAAATTACAATTTTCTCCATGTATTAACTGCAATTACTTCCGCTATATGGGTCGCAATGAAATGACTGATACCTTTTATTGTTCGTCACTTAATTGTGTATAATTCGAGCATAAAAACTTTTCTCTGGGAGCTTTCGTTTTTGAAATTTTCGGAAAAAAAGAATTTTTCGGACCTGAAATTTCAATTTTCTACATGTTTCAGTTGCAATTACTCCCGCTATATGGGTCGCAATGAAATGCTTGATACCTTTTATTGTTTGTCACTCAATTGTTTATAATTCGAACATAAAACTTTTCATTTGAAGCTTTCGTTTCTGAAATATTTCGAAAAAAAATTTCTGACCTGAAATTTCAATTTTCTCCATGTTTAAACAGCAATAACTTCCGCTATATGGGTCGCAATGAAATTATTGATACGCTTTTATTGTTCGTCACTCAATTGTGTATAATTCGAGCATTTTCAGGATACCATTGGGTCGCCAGAAGACTCCATTAGAGCAGCACATGAATTCACCCCTTCACAAATATGGACTTGTAATGGATTGGTATGGGAAACCAAAGCCTCCCAGAACGAATGATACTATAAGGTTATATAAATTCCTTGATGTGAGTATATACACGTATATCATGAAAAATTGCTCATTCAGTGTTGCAGAAATATTGGATAGTGACCAAGAACAATGATTCATTAGTTCTACCAATTAATGGTGGTCCAGATTGTAACCGAGAAATTTTAACCACGTATTCTACATCACAAATAAGCCCTAGTTTGTCATATAAACATATGTCGAGAAATGTTTCCTCTTCGAGATACGGGGTGTTAAAATTATAGAAATAAAAATGTTTTTTCTACAAACGTCAAAAAATGACAAGGTTCGCGCATTGGCAAGAATATGCGAAGTGACCCTTTTTTCATTTTCCTTTGTTACTATGACACCGTGCGCGAAGTAGTGTATAGTCCGTTCACGAAAGGTTGAGCACATAGTAGGCGTTTTTTTATTTATCTGAAGTTGGCAGTATTTGCTGTCATAACGTGAAATAAATTCAACGTTGCCGAATGTAACCGGCCTCGTTCGACGAGATTGCGAGTTATCAGACAACTCTATGCAATATTGACAACATTGCGTATCAATCTGACAAGAACATAACCTAAATTTTAATATACACAGTGGAATATGCCAAATTTCCATGGCCAACCGACGGCTCAACCTTTCGTGAACGGACTATACGAAATACTTACTTCGTACACGTACTGCATGTAAACTATATGGGATTTTTATACAGTGTCTCCCAATAAGCTTGATAGAACTTTGAAATTGAATAAAACAACAACAAATTAACCGATTTTGGTTCTCAAACATTTATTCGAAAGATATGGTGCATAAGTTTATGATTTAAACAAGATATCGTTCAAATGGCCTCCACGAGCTCGTTTGCAGACCTTAATTCGTTTGACCCAATTTTCCATGACTCGGCCTAGCATTTCCTGTGGTATGGCCTCGATACACCTCGTAATGTTCTCCTCAAGGTCTTGAATTGTCGCTGGAGAGTTGCTGTACACTTGTGATTTCACATATCCCCATAAAAAAAGTCCAAGGGCGTTAAATCACACGATCTTGGCGGCCAGGCGATGGGGCCGTTTCTCGAAATTAATGAGTCGCCGAACTTATCGCGCAATAAAGTCATGTTGTCGTTCGAAATGTGTGGGGGGGCGCCGTCCTGTTGGAAATAAAGATCGTCGTCACCAATTTCATCAAATTTCGGGAAGAGAAATTCACGCAGCAAGTCGCTATAGCGCTGGCCGTTCACAGTAACGGCTTGTCCGGCGTAATTTCGGAAAAAATAGGGCCCGATGATGCCACCACTCCACAATCCACACCAAACTGTGATCTTTTGTGGATGCAAAGGTCTTTCGTGCACCACTTGTGGATTAGAATCGCTCCAATATCGGCAATTCTGCTTGTTAACGAAGCCGTTCAGCCAGAAATGAGCCTCATCAGAACTCTCTTCGCGTGGCCACCGGCGAACGCGAATTTGCGTAATAAATTTGGACGATTTCCAAACGTTGTGTGAGCGTGAAACTTTTCATGGTAAAACTTTGAACCTTTCTGAATGAAATGACACTTCGAACGTCAAAATTGATAAACAAATATGGCCGCCAAAACCTTACAAAGTTCTACAACCTTATTGGGAAACACTATATTTTAACCTTTATGTTCCTCAATCAAGCAAAAATCTAAGAAATCATTTATTTATTATTTATATGCCATTTTATTTCCATAGTTATAGTACTTACCTAATTACTTGATTTGGAAAAACAGTTCACACCAGTTTCATATTAAGCTAAGCGTTTGTAGAAAAAATTTTTTCTACAAACGTCAAAAAATGACAAGGTTCACGCATTGGCAAGAATATGCGAAGTGACCCTTTTTTTCATTTCCTTTGTTACTATGACACCGTGCGCGAAGTAATGTGCGAAATACTTACTTCGCACACTGCATGTAAACTATATGGGATTTTTATATTTTAACTTGGTAAATTTCTTGAAATCCACGTTTTCTTTAACATTGAGTGTTGCTTTCAACATAGAATATATTGCCCATAGTTATAATACCTAATTACTTGATTTGGAAAAACAGTTCAAACCAGTTAAATATTTTTTTTCATATTAAGCTAAGCGTTTGTAGAAAAAATTTTGTTTGCATCTCATGCGCGAAATACTTTGGTGATCTCGACTATTTTTTTAACTCGGCTGCGCCTCGTTAAAAAGCCAAAGTAGCATTTCGCGCACTAGATACAAAAATAACTATTGTTTGCATCTCATGCGCGAAATGCTACTTTGGTGATCGAGAACTGATTTTTTTAACGAGGCGCAGCCGAGTTAAAAAAAATAGTCGAGATAGTTTAAGTTCAAAAAATGAAGCTCAATCAATACGTATGAATGTTTTGTATTCTTTAGGTATTCTGATAATATTGAAAAAATCTCGGGTATTTAAGCTTTTCAGTAGTTCTAGAGACAAGCCCAAACAATATTATCATAAAAGTATTTGTTGCTTGTTTTCCCTTTTGAACTAAACTTGTTTTCCTCTCTAAACTTAGCTGGTTATCTTTTTGTTTGCAGAACGAATTCTTCGCAAAAGTGGTTGTCGGACACCCAGGGCAATCACTCAATGTTGCAATTGATACAACGTGGATCTACACTTGGTTGTTGTCCTCAAGATGCAGTTCTTTGAGAGAAATTGGTTGCTGTAAGTAGTTCTATCATCTAATATAATTACACTGCGCAAAAAAATTAACGCACATTATGGAAATCTCAAACTTATTCTGCAACTGAAGGTGTTCTCAATGATAATTATTTTTATCAGAATTATGCATGCATATGTTATCCATTTTCAACGTTTTTCTTCAATACAGATGTTTTTTCCCAGCAGGAATAAAAAAAAGATGATATTATCAGATTTTGAATGTATTGGCTCCATTCTGAAATCAGTTGTTCTCGATCAATTCTAGTGATCAATAGTTTTTCTTTCGTTTTGTTTTTCTACAGTCGATTGCTACGCAACGCGAAACACGCAATTCGACCCAAGAGGAATGTGCCCAAGCGGTAGTTTTGCGAGAAGAAGGGTGGACATACACAAGAATTGCAGAAAGGTTTGGAGTTTCCCATACAAGTGTGTCCAGAATGTTCCAGCTATTCAGAGAGACAAGTATGAATGTCCGAAGACCAGGACAGGGTAGACCACGGGTAACAACTGCCATTCAAGAACGTTACTTGAGAGTTTCTTCGTTGAGACAACGGTTTGCAACCGCTCGCCTCCTTTAAAATCAGCTTGAGCAAACTCATAGGGTGCAAATTAGCACTCAAACAATAAGAAATCTCCTCAGAGAATATTATTTCAGGCCTCGTGTCGCGGCAAGAGGCCCAGCTCTTACCCCAGCCCATCGAAGGGCGCGTTTGGATTTTGCGAGAGAGCATATCCATTGGGAAGAGGTTGATTGGGAAAGAGTTCTCTTCACAGATGAGTCTAGATTTTGCCTCTACCATTGTGATCGACGTTCCCTTGTATACAGACGTCCACATGAAAGATATGCTCAGTGCAATTTCCTGAATACTACTGGTTTCGGGGGAGGATCGATTATGGTATGGGGTGGAATATGTTTGACTGCTCGCACCGACCTAGTGGTCGTTGATAATGGAGCTATGAATGCTGATAGGTATATAAGGAACATTCTTGAAGAGCATGTAGTGCCATTTGCCCCATACATTGGGGCATCGTTCAGGAGTACCTTGAAGAGGTTGAAGTCTCTCGAATGAAATGGCCAGCAAGAAGTACAGATGTCAATCCGATTGAGCAGGTTTGGGACAACCCCAATAGAAGGCTGAGAAGTTCAGAAAATCATCCAGCTAATCTAAATAACTTAGGAATCCAACTCAGAGAAATCTGGGAAGGATTAGATCAGAACATTTTAAGATCACTCATTTTGAGTATGAACCGTCGTTGCCGAGTTGTAATTAACGCAAGGGGTAGAAATACCAAGTATTAAATTACTTATCAGCATTCCAGTATTTTGAAAATTGTTTATTTCTCTTCTTTCAAATAAGATTCGGTGAAATACTGAATTTTTCTTCCATTTAATGTGTCTTGTTTCGTTCAAAACTTTCCCGAGAGAACATAAAAAATAGTTATAAAGTCAATGTAGAGTTAACTTTCAGTAAAATTGAGATTTTCAGAATGTGGGTTAATTTTTTGCGCAGTGTATAATATGATAAGTATAATAAGTAAGAACTAGAAACCTAGACTCTTACAGAGAAAGGAAAGTTATTGAAAATGTGGTTTCTTGTACAAGAACCACGTACTGCTCTATCGATCTTGAGTATTTTCAGAGCTGCCGTTCAAAAAACTGGGAACATCAATAAGAGATACGATTCAATCAGAGATGCCATAACATTTTTGGATCACTCAATTTAATATAAGACACCGTGTGTGTTATAGCATATCTAGATTAATCTTAGTTTTCTGATTTTTTGTTGTTTCTTTTTCAGTTGATAACTGACCTGATTAGAAATAATTCATTATTTATTACAGTTTTCCATAATAAATACGACCACGACAGATCATCGGAATACAAAAAAAATGGGGAAAAATTCTCGACGATTGTAGACGGACACAATATGACTGGCTTCTTCTCCTACGACTCTATTGCGGTAAGTGTTATTTTATGTCAATAAGAGGTAATTGGAAATTTTTTTTCTGGAAAGATGTATCGGACGTTCTGGTCCAATCTGGTGGCCGGCCCGTTCACCGGACTTGAATCCATTGGACTTTTTTACTGGGAAGCAGTTTGAGAAAAAGTGTATTCAAAGGCAATCGAAAATAAATTTGAACTACGGCAGCTACAGTTCAACAAGTATTATACCATTTTGGAATCCTTACTAAATGCGCCAACTTTTGACAAAACATGCCAAACTTGCGTAGTACATTTTTTTTTCAATACAGTCATTTGAAACTAGGCAATTGTTTATTTTGAATTTTGTTTCTGAGAAGCAAGCCCTATTTTTATGAAACCTAGAGCAGCTGGTATCCAAATTTTGATTACAGTTTAGACAAGCATTATTCAAGGTTACACAGCAAAAAAAAAGTTGGAAAAAGTTGATATTTGTGGCAACAGGAGCGAAAAGACTGTCACAGGGTGTGGAATTTGGCGTGTTTTTTTTAATGCCCATTATTTTGAAATCATGCAACTTAGATTTTTTTATATTTTTCTGACAACCAGCATTACTTGCCTTTTCACCCGGTTCCGGGTTGACGTCGAGTTTTGGGACACCCTGTATATAGCCCTTGTTTTCGCATGATAAACCACTAATATGGTTCTTAAATTGGAGAAACTATGCAATTTGTCCAAGAATATCCTCCCTAAGTCTACATAACGGGTGTTTTTTTAAGAGGTTGCCCATTTTATTTTTGAATAAAACACATATAAAATTATGAAATGACCAAATTTGGTAGATAATTTTTTGGCATTTAACATTTACAGTAGAACCCCTCTAATCCGCCCTCGGCTGGTCCGTCACTCCGGTTAGTCCGACCAGGCGCCGTCCTAACTTTTACCATTGTATAATCCTTATACAATGCTTTTACTAAGTTTTATAAGCTCTGTATCTTTATTCTTCTTTCATTACTTTTATTTATTACTTATTAAATATCTACTTCTTGATTTGTACAGTTGAAACAATGTTTACAAACATTTTCTAAGATCAAAGATCACTTATTTCACTGTAAAACATGTCTGTATAACATGTTTAATGTAATAAATATTGGATTTTTGGATAATCCGATCTTTTTTGCGTTCCGACCATACCCGTCCCCCGTAGGTGACGGATTAGAGGGGTTCTACTGTAAACACAATTTGTGGCATATGGCCACCACGACTATTTTTCACGAATGTCATTCTGGAGGTCCAATTTTCGACCACCTTTTCAAGCATTTGAGGGCGTATGTCAGCAATGACACGTTGAATATTGGTTTCCAAAGCGTCAATCGATTGAGGTTTATCCACATAAACCAATGACTTTACGTATCCCCACAAAAAGTAATCGAGTGGCGTCGAATCGCACGAACGCGGAGGCCAATTCACCGGACCATTTCTCGAAATAATGTTGTCGTTGAAAGTTTCTTTCAATAAATCGATTGTTTCACGTGCTGTATGGCAAGTGGCACCATCTTGTTGAAACCACATTTCATCCATATCCATATCTTCAAGATTTGGCAACAAAAACTCATTGATCATGGTTCTGTATCGATTTCCATTCACGGTAACGCGTCGTCCTTCCTCATTTTTAAAGAAATATGGACCGATGATCCCACCAGCCCATAGATCGCACCAAACAGTAACTGTCGGTGGCTTGGCATCCAAAATTGTGAATGTAGACCGAAATTTGGTAATTACGTTCTTTATGGTGGTCTCTGACGGACGATTATGTGCACCATAAAATTCACGAAGTGCTCTATAAACATTTTTAATTGAACACTGATTTTGAAAATAAATTTCCACGATTTGAAAACGTTGTTCTGGAGTTAACCTATTCATAATGATTTGCCAAACAATACTGAGTAGAAATGCCACTTTGAGCTGTCAAAACAACTGTCATAAAATAAAACGACATCTATCGGAAAAACAAACCTCCTAAAAAAACACCCGTTAGCACTTGTCGAGAATGAAATTGAAGCTAAGAGTGTGGAAGGCGCATGAGAGGTCAAAAAATATACTGGTCACATGAATATTTCTATCTAAGCATCTATAAACAGATCCTTCGAAGCTGAGAACTGCCGATTGTGTTGAGTGACCATTTCTGAAAGCATGCTGAGCTGGGTTTTATGTTTTAAATTTATTCAGATAATTTACTATTCTAAAAAATATTTTTTCAAAAATTTTTGAATGGACTCTTAAAACTATCGATATCGGGCGGTAATTAGTTATTTCAGGAATATTTCCCTACTTATATAAATCCGTTAAATTACATTTCTTTTCCAGATAACCCATTCAAATGTGACAAATTTCAGTTTTATTGAAATGACATCAGTTCCAATCACGTTTCTATTCAACAAAGCTGATGGTGTGTTGGGATTTGGTTTGAAGGCCGGTGCTGATTATGAACCATTTCTTTACTCCCTCTTCAACGAGAAAAAAATTAAGAACCCTGTGTTCTCTATATACATCAACAGGTACGACAAAATTATACCATTATTTAAGGAGAAACAATTTAAACAATGGTTATACTCACTCATTTCTTTGAAACTTGATACCTATAGTACGTTCACGAAAGTTTGAGCGCATAGTAGGCGTTTGTTTATTTATCTGAAGTTGGCAGTATTTGCCGTCTAAACCGTAAACGTAAAATAGAGTCAACGTTGCCGAATGTACGCGGCCTCTTCCGACGAGCTTGCGAGTTATCAGAGAACTCTATGCAATATTGACAACATTGCGTATCAATGTGACAAGAAAATATACAACATAACCTAAAATTTCAATATACACAGTGGAATATGCCGAATTTCCATGGCCAACCGACTGTAGTAGTCAAATTGACATAAACAACATAAACTATTGATCCTTGCTTTACAGCCATACTTTGTGATATTTAAGCAACGCTACGTTATTGAGCGCTCGTTCTACTTAAACGAGTGCTTTATCGTTTTGGCCAAATGTCTATAAACTTCGAATTTTGAGCCGAAAATGGTCTCAAACGATAAGGTTTGACTCGCTGATGACGAATATGTTGTCAAATTCAATTCTGTCTGTGGGGCCGGCCGTAAGCACGATAACTTTCGAAGGGATTGTCCTAGAGACTTGAAATTTTCATGATTCGGTTCGTTTCGTTAACCAGCCAAATCGTACACGGCGATCCATAAAAAATGACCATTCAAAATATTTGTTCCTCAATATCTCAGATGAAAGGAAACCAATCGAAATTAAATTTTGCGACCACATACAAGATGCTCATAATAAGCCTCATGCAAAATTTTGTGACCGTAGTGTCAACTGAATCATAGAAAATCCAATTGGAATATTAAAGAGAAGAATCTTTATATTTCCATAACAAGATATCCGATTCTTGTGAAATTTATTTTGTAAATGAAGATTGATATACAGAAGTTCATCATCAGTTTCAATTTCAAGAGGATCACATATATCTGAACCATAGACAATTTAATTGGAATATTGAAAAAAAGAATCTGTATATTTCCATAACAAGATATCCGCTTCGACTGATTCGAATGAAATTTATTTTTTGAATGAAGATTGATTAATATTCAAGCAAAATTTCAAGCGCATCGCGTCATTTAAACCATAGAATTTAATTTTTTTTATTATTGATTTTTCACATATCTTATCTTTTCAACAATTTCGAGAATTTCAGCACGATCAGAATTGATCGAACGTTCAAGAGCACCTGCCTAGGGCTTTTCTCAAATTTGTTTTTTTGTTCAATTAGAAATCGCGGCCAGTCTGATGCGGCAGGGGAGATAACACTTGGCTTCGCTGATGGACGACACATCAAAGCCGAATATGTGGATGGCAAATATGTTTGCGATAACATCATCTACCTTCCAGTTGATCCTTCTTTACCATACTGGCAATTCACGATGGACAAGTAAGACATTTTCTTGACTTTTTCAAACGAACTTTTTTTTATGATACACAAAAAATAGAACCCATAATTCAATGATATCTTAATATACCGATTTGGAAATTCACATCGAAAACATACGATATACAATGCATCAGACAGAGAATTTTTCCCTCCAGTTGCACAGATGAATAGGCGAGATAATCAAGTGCGATAACTGAATGAATTCAACTGTCTTACTGCAAAAATCTAGTCTTGTCTCTCTCTTATCGCAGTATGTTAGGGAACCCGCACTGCACGTATAGAATTTTTAATTTGTCAGGCTACCCGTAATACTCGATTCAAGTATTTACTGTTGCCTACCATACTAAAGAATTACGCTCCTCAAAACGATAAGAGAGAGACAAGACTCGAATAATGAAGTAAGACAACTGAATTCAGTGTGTTACAGCAAGTGATTGTCTCGACTATTCATCTGTGCAACTGGATTGAAGAATTCTCTGTCTGATGCATTGTACATCGTATATTTCAGATGTGAATTTCCAAACCTGTATATATTTCTAGTGTGCGTGTGTATGTGACTGAACTCCTCCTAAACGACTGGACCAATTTTGATGAAATTTTTTGTGTGTGTTCGTGGAGATTCGAGAATGGTTTAGATTCACAAATCAGCCCGACAGGTGGCGCTGCAGTCGGTATCTAGGTTATAATTTATAAGACAAGCAACGGTTGCCGGATCAGCTAGTAAAATATAAATTATTTAATTTTTTTTACCCATTCAGGGTGATGCTCATCAAGAATCCTACAAAGAATACAACCTACTGTCAGGATAAACTTCCCGATGGTAGTGTGGGTTGTAAGGCTATCATAGATACCAGCTCTTCTACCATCGTTGGACCATCCAAAGCGATAAGTGATATTCATGATCAAATTGGCGCAACTGCGCTCATTCTTGGAAGATACTCGGTGAGTTCATAAATCATAACATAAATGACGTTCACTAAGAACAATTATCAACCAATGTTATTCTTAGATTCAATTACATTTCAATAATTATTGTATACAGGAAGTGGCGCAGTCAGAATTTTGTTATTGGGGGGCTGAACTGAACAATTGTTGATGATACAACAAATACGAAAGTTTCAAAAAAATAAAGGAGAAAGGAATAACGAAGAAATTGATCTTTGGGGGGGGGGGGGTCTGTAGCCCCAAAGCCTGCAGTATTCCATTGACTTTCAGAATCAGTGAAACCAGACATTTTAAGAATTTTGTGCAGAACCATCTTCTTGCAATTTCAATGTGCCTGAGGCAATTATTGACACTCCACGTTTCCTACCGTTGTTAATGGCCCTACTTTTTCATTATTGTAACGATCTTTCAAAACTTTTGACACTTTTTCGAATGAGGTGAATGCTTGACGCATTTAATTTCGCCGTGAAATTCTCACATTCAAAGGTCATAGCGACTGAGCTGAATTTCCAAGAGCTAGGCTACCGAGTTACATTACCCCCGCGCCCCACGCAATAAATTAAATATAAACTTCCTCATGGGAAACATTCCATTATTATTCTAAAATTCTTAAAAAACATCTTTCATTTCCATTGATAAATAACTGTATGGTTATGAGAAATCTCAATAACACAATAATTGCCGTTGCTCACAGATAGGCATTCAGCTAATTATATTTACGAAATTATCTTTAATGAGGTACCTAATAAACCAAATTTTCCGGTGTTTAACCAACTAACCGATAAACTTGGATAAACATATCTCGTAAATTGAATTTGAATTAAAAAAACTCATTTCAAATTGGTGTTAATACTATAATCTTTCTGTGAATAATAAAATATATGACATCAACCTATGTCGGTATTCCTTTTTCCTCTAAATTGTCTTTTGTGTACAAATAACAATAAATTGATACAAAAAAAAACTATTTTTTGCTAGCTATAGGTACAAGTTTTGGTTTGAATAAGAATTACCAAGTTTTTGGAGATGATTTTTTCAGTTTATAAATCTTTAAACTTGATATAAAAATTATCAGAATGATTAATAAAATGGTTTATTGACACATTGTAAAAATAATTTAGGTATTATTTTATATCTCATATCGTAATGAATTGAATTTTTTCAGGTGAGCTGTGACAAAGTTGACCAATTACCTCATATCGACTTCACTATAGCAGGAAAGGTATTTTCCCTCAAAGGACGTAGCTATATCACAAAGGTAAAGGACTAAATTCCTCTGCAAAAATAAATATCTATATGTATTTTGCTAAGCTGAACATTCCTTTCAATCTTATAGGTGACATTCAAATCGATATCACTTTGCCTAACTGCTTTCCGCGCCGCTGAAGCTGAGGAGGAAGAAGGAAGATGGATTTTAGGAGGAGCCTTTCTACAAGAAGTGTATACCATTTATAACTTCGACAAGTTAGAAATCGGTTTAGTGAGAGCTGCTTGAACAAACCTCAAAAATACATTGTAACTTCTCTGAACATGAATCGAATATAGTTTTCTATTAATATTTTTTATGAAAAATAAATTTTTATGAACTACATCAGTATATATCTTTTCACATAAATCATAACCTGTTCTGGGTGAAATATCTAATGTTTTCAGATTTTGTCGTTTTTCCATAAAAACAATTTTCTGCCATTGTTTTGCAGCCTCGTCAATTTTGCAATATAAATAAAGTTTCTCTGAACTGCACTTTTTTGAAGAATTTTTTTATGACATTTTCAAGTTGAATGTTTTTATATTGTTATACTTCAATGAAAGGTGGTAGTATCATCTTTCAAAAAACATTTTTTTACATCTGTAGGACCTTTATGTCCAAAGAAATCGATATTATTCGGAAGGGTCAACGAAAATAAAAAAGTGAATTTAAAATGGCGGCTACTCCAAAATTAAGGGGGTAAACTTCCAAGTTTGGGTGTTTTGTCGATAATATTAGGTATATTTGATGACCTTAAATTATCGCTAAGTTATAACTAAACACACTGTATATTCGCAAATAAATGATACCTACATATGGCCATTATGAAATCTTTGTAAAAAAATTCCTAAATGGAATAGAATACAAAACAATATATATTTCTTATGAACTTTAATTCAAAAATTCAGAATATAAATGCGATTATCACTCAGTATTGTACTTAATCCTAAATCAATCATATTTAGCTTTTATCTTCCAAGCGCCGATGGTATATCTCAGCCAAATCAATGCTAAATCAATAGCCATTTCAATCCAGCTCAGCACTGGAGTCACTTTTGATCCATCTATTTCAGTCCAGTTAACAGGAATTTCCACAATAGGTATTTCAAGGGATTGGGCGATTTTTAATAATTCCACATCAAAAGCCCTAGAACATGAAGGGCGAACATTTTTATCTGAGATTCTTTAAATGCTCTGATGGAAAAACCATTAGATTGGTTAAATAGAAAACGAAAAAACTTGAAATATTCAAGGTGTGTTAGGCACCACAAAGTAATCGCTACTAAGCGTTCGAACTCAGTGAACTGTCTGAGATAACCAAGCCAAATGGAAGCATGTAAACAGATGTCTTTCGGATATCCTTCCCTATCTTGTGTATCCCCTGATAGCTCTCGCGATAGCCTTAGGGTTTCAAAAAGGCACCAGTGTCTCGTTAACACAACTTACTCGATCACTAACTCAGATTGAATTTTGACAGCAAATAAACTGTTTATCTGTCAATATTCAACCCGGGTTAGTGATCGAGTAAGTTTCCGATAACCCCTAATGGTAAGCTGTAGTTACATCGCCAAAATTCGCCTTTGGTAACGGAGCAAACGCAAATTTCTCCCCCTATATTGTCACCTCATATAGCTATCGCGATATCCTCATGTTACATTTGGCGTTTTCGGAAACTTACTAGATCACTAACTCGGGTTCAATTGCTGTCAATTTGTAACCCGGGTTAGTGATCGTGTGTTGTTATTAAGGAAAAAATGTCCAATGTATAAATAGCGAACCCGAAACTGTATTTCTAAAAATATGAAACGTGCACAGACTTGTTGCCCATACACGGTCGTTCATAGTCATTCTTCCCCGTACGATGAGAAATGTACACGCTAAAAATCAAAACTATCTTGATTCCGACGGAGATAACTGCGCATTCCAAATTTCGAACGGCGGAAGGCCATGCACAAACTGTTTTCACTGTACCCCGTACCACGCGCATTGAAGCCTTCGCGCTTCCTTCTAAGTGGGTGGGCCCTTTATGGAGGAAAATTTTGAATTTGATAACAATCCTGGCTCTATTTTCTGAACTTGAGGCATTTGAGAAAAAGTATGGCAATTAAAGATGCTGAAAATTATAAAAAGAGTCTAGTAATCAATACCATCGTTCAACATGAAGACTTTCAAAGCAATCCAAGGCAGCTTTTCTTGTGAAAAGTTTAAAACCACACTGTGTGTCCTTTATTCCTTTGACAGCAAACATCCAAACCATTGAATGGAAACCATACATCAATATTGTTCGAAAAATACTTCTTTGTGCTATTGATTCTTTCTCAAGATGGGCTCTTGAGCCAATCACTATTCCCAATTTGATTGCCATGTGTCTAACACTACCTGATACTGAAAACATTTCATATTATAATTCAATTCAGTTCAGTTTGTTTACTGCTAGAAAAACCACAGTAATGTATGGATAGTCCAAACCCCGGATAATCTGAAGTACTCTATAATCTATTGGTAAAATGATATGTATAGGTGTCCCGTAATTAGACCGACAAACTTCTAGTGGACATTACAGATAATATTTTAGACAGATTCGACCCAAATCATATAATGCAAAATTGCATCGTTAAGGAGCTAGTGCCCTTTGAAGATGACGTCCTGTCCACACTTTTTGCCACATATTCGCAAAACGGAGTCACAAAAGTGCTGAAAGTTTACACATTGGCTAATATCAAAAATACGCATCGATTAGATTGAGTGCATTTCTTTCATGTCAAGCACAATCGTATCATTTGGGGGGGGGCGAAGGGTATTTTTAGTTGAAACTTTTTTAACTTTCATTATTTCGCGAGATTTACATCATATTCATAAACTCTGATGTTTTTTCTTGAAAAAAGATGCTCTTGTATAATAACGCCCAGATGCAGCATTTCTGAGAAAAAAATTATTTTTATCATTTAACTTACTCTAAAGACTTAGTGAAAAGAGAGAAAATTTCAAATCTATTTTTTTCAGAAATGGTGCATCTGGGCGTTAATATACAAGAGCATCTCTTTTCAAGAAAAAACATCAGAGTTAATGAATATGATGTAAATCTTGCGAAATAATGAAAGTTAAAAAAGTTTCAACTAAAAATACCCTTCGCCCCCCCCAAATGATACGATTGTGCTTGACATGAAAGAAATGCACTCAATCTAATCGATGCGTAAACTTTCAGCACTTTATGTAACTCCGTTTTGCGAATATGTGGCAAAAAGTGTGGACAGGACGTCATCTTCAAAGGGCACTAGCTCCTTAACGAAGCAATTTTGCATGATATGATTTGGGTCGAATCTGTCTAAAATACGATCTATAATGTCCACTAGAAGTTTGTCGGTCTAATTAAATTAAATTTATCAGTGAAGTCCACCGCGACATTACCGACTATAGAAAGAATTTTTCTGTTTAACGAATTTTTTCGCGGATTTTGCGCTTTGGTTATAGGGAAGTTCCACTGTATATTATGTTATCAATTTCTGAATACGTCTCTTTTCGGTTGCCCATGACAATCATGCATTAAAATGAGAAATCATGCATTAAAATATGCACTCTCTAGAGATAAATCTATAATCCAAACCTGTTCTAATTATGCATATCAATCAATATGATTTCTATAATCCGAATGATTCAATATACCGAACAGGTCCTGTCAACTTTCTGTTCAGATTAACCATACATTACTATAGTGTTATTTATATTAATATTTTTCACCTTTCAATTCTTTTTTCATAGCATTTTCTATTTTTGAATAATCTGAAAATTTTGTTGCTCCATCAGCATCAGCAAATAATAAAAGAGCTCCTCTGGCGCTTAGCATCCCCTGAAATATTATCATTAAAGAGTTTTATTTTTTTCAATTTCATTCATTAAAATACAAGTCATAATAATTCATATTCGGAAAACAAGCAGAAGATCCCTAACAGAGAAAAATTTAGACGAAACCAAGTAGAAATTTAATACTCCAATGGAAATGAATTAATACTTTATCAAATATTTCTTTTCCTATAGACTTACTCACCAGTCTGACGGCACCACCCTTTCCTCTATTAGTTTCAAGCTCAAGCACTCTCAATTTGTTCGAGCCAATTTTGTCAGAAAATTTATTCGCTACACCTACAGTATTATCTTTACTTCCATCACTTACTACAATTATCTCATAATTGTGGTTAGTACTTTCTAAATACTCTATACATTCCTCTAACATAGAAGGTACTGTAAAGTAGAAAAGATTATGCAATGAAGAAAAATTAAAATACTGTCCTACATCGAGTCTCTTCGTTATATGCAGGAACTATAACAGATAAATCTAGAGAACACTCGTCTTTCAAGCTTGGGAATTCCATCACTTCGCCAGTAGAAGGGTTTACAAAGCATTTTTCTCTTTTACTCCGTTTTATGACTGGATATTGTTTAGCTGTGGCTAAGAAGAATATACATATCTGAAAATATTTGTAATGAATAAACATAAAGTTATTTGAGCGAGAGCCGGATATTTACTGATAACAAAATAGAAGCTGCGAATCCTGATACATAAAAAACCACAATGTTTAAATTGAACATCATTACGTTTTTATTTTATATGAAAACCTATCCTAACTAATAAACTAATTTAATTTCATGATAAAATTTATTGGTTAGTTTGTTTATCTAGATGTGTCAAGTCAACGTAACCAAAAACAACCGACGTGAAGCTGGCTGGCTGCTAAAATTTCCGAAGATACCCGAACGCACAGTGGCGTCGTAGTCGATACGGACTGGCCGATCTTCACACCATTATTTTGTAAATAATCTAAGCTTCGCATTTCTTTTATTATATGTTCTGTGCTTCACACGAAACGGCACCGCGTTAACTCCGTTTATGCTCGATACGTTGGAGTTATGTATTATTATACTGTCCTGAATTAAACATTTCGCATAATATCGGTCTGGATGCTTTCGTACAATAGATATGATAGGAAATATTAAAAGATACCATATATGATTGAAATAAAATCGTTTTTCATGGACAAATCACCTTATCTATACTGGGAAAAATAACTCGCTTAGAAATCAAACATTTCCAGATTTTTTTCGCAACTTTTGCAATATTATCAGAGGTTTACTAATAAGTGTAAAGAACATGTTTTTCTTAAAATAATCACTTCATCTTGTTCGAGGAAAAACTGCAGCCTTTCAAGAGAAAAAATTTTCAACAATTTTTTTCAAACGAGCGCTGTGTTGAAATATTATCAGATGGTTTCTAATAAGTGTAAAGAACATGTGCTGCAGTTTTTCCTCGAACAAGATGAAGTGATTATTTTACGAAAAACATGTTCTCTACACTTATTAGTTAACCTCTGATAATATTGCAAAAGTTGCGAAAAAAATCTGGAAATGTTTGATTTCTAAGCGAGTTATTTTTCCCAGTATAGATAAGGTGATTTGTCCATGAAAAACGATTTTATTTCAATCATATGTGGTATCTTTTAATATTTCCTATCATATCTATTGTACGAAAGCATCCAGACCGATATATGCGAAATGTTTCATTCAGGACAGTATAATAATACATAACTCCAACGTATCGAGCATAAACGGAGTGAACGCGGTGCCGTTTCGTGTGAAGATCGGCCAGTCCGTATCGACTACGACGCCACTGTGCGTTCGGGTATCTTCGGAAATTTTAGCAGCCAGCTTCACGTCGGTCCAAAAACAGACCATAGAATTCTGTACGAAGGTTTCAAAAAGCTCCATACTTTTTATGTGCCTAAAGCCGCGTACACATCTGAGCAAAACAGCCGAATGAGCACATCGCGCAGAATGAGCATTCAGATGTGGACGGTCAAAACGCACAGCATGAGCGCGCTCATGTTGCGCGGAGCCGATCCGCAATATGTCGATCCATCAAAGAAAATTCGTGCTCAGTGTGGACGGGTAAAAGCCGCGTACACATCTGAGCAAAACAGACTAATGAGCACATCGCGCAGAATGAGCATTCAGATGTGGACGGTCAAAACGCACAGCATGAGCGCGCTCATGTTGCGCGGAGCCGATCCGCAATTTGTCGGTCGATCAAAGGAAATTCGTGCTCAGTGTAGACGGGTTGTCACAGTTACTCCGAATGGAGTAGATCCTTCTGATTACTTTCTACTCCACTACTCCAAAAAGTTGGTTTCTACTCCGGTACCTATACCAGAGAATGTTTTCCGATGTTTTATCGACGCAATAACTTTCGGACGTTAACTCAATCGAATGAGTAATTCAAGTTACTATCAGTTAGCATTCTCCTAGATTATGAGTATCGGAGTTCCATATATACAAAAAATAGAAATAATAATAATAAGAACGCGTGTGAGAGTACTGCAATGGCATTGTGTAGTGTATAAACCATAGTTTAGAAATTATTTCTAAACAATCGAAATTTAGAAAGAGAATGTTATGTTTTTCAATTAGGATGGTAAAAATAGATTTTATAATACAGATTCATTTGTTTTGTAGTCAACTTTGATATTTATGTTTCTGTTGTTTTATAATTATATTTTTTGTAAAATTCATTATTTTTCATACTTCATTCGTTCATAGCCATCAGTTTTCTGACCTCGTTTTCCACCACGTTGGCGTAGTCGAATAATTGTATTACTCACACAGAAATTTATTGAAATATAATCTGCGATATGAGGTAGCCACATTTATTATTCGTTTTGAAATATGATGAACATGGCGTTCAAAAATACGTATAGCGCACCCCATTTTGGGTGAGACGGCCTGATCGTATCTTCAAAACCATACCCCGAAAAAAAAGTTGAGTTCGTCACTGTATTCTACGCAGAATTCTGTATCAGACTGTTTTTAGCTCAGCGTTATTTCTATTAACTTCGGAGATAAAGGAGGGGTGCGAAAAGTATAAATTTCCAAAATCGCCTTGTATCTCATCAACGGAAACAGTTATGCAAAATCTGATCAGACCAACTTGAGTTTCACCAGAATGTAGGACAGGAACGTGAAACCCCAATTCTCTATCTTAAATAACAAGCTAGAAACCTGGCTGTCTCACCCAAAATGGGATGCACTGTATATTCATAATTTTCGTCTTGTCACAGAATATCTATCCTCACCCTTGCTGCTTTCCACTCACGGGGGTGAGTCGTCCCGGGACTATTGTCTGTGGTCCAAAACAAAGAATTCCTTTGTTTTGAAACACATACAACAGTCCGGGTGCAACTCTGAGCTGCTCAGAGCAACTCACCCCCGTGACTGGAAAGCAGCACCACAAGCCAATAAATTTGTTCGAGCTTTCGCTTCTGTGGTCTTGTAGCAAACACAAAAAAAATATTCTGCAATTGGGAACAATTCTGGATATCAATTGTTTGGATATTTTCCACATATACTGGAGACTTGTAAATGAATCGCCACTTGCAAGGAACCGCAGTGTTAGCGCTAAACGTTCTTCCGCAGGGATTGCCATTCGGAACTCAGTATCTCGTCAGGATATCTTGTCTTTAATCGCATTCAGGAGAAATGAAAAATCTGCTTCTGACATTCTTGTAAAATTTTTGAATCGCCACTTTGAATGTCGTGCAATAAAAAAGTGCTGTTGAGGCTACGGTCTCGACTTCTTAGTAGATATAACTGTGAAGACCATCTAGTTCGCCGTCGTCTCTTTTTCTTTAGCAACTCGTACAGAATTATGAAAGAGGCACTAGCACATCCCAAGTTTTCCATCGTTTACGTTCCGTAAGCACTGAACTGACACATCCGTTGTGCGGCACCGAACACGTCATGCTCATATTGCTCATTCTGTTCGTGCGTCGGAAAGAAAAATTGCCCGCATAAACGCTCATTCGGTTCGGCGCGTTTTGTCCGTCCACATCTGAATGCTCATTCGGCGCGATGCGCGATGTGCTCATTCGGCTATTTTGCTCAGATGTGTACGCGGCTCTAGATAAAAATATACGGCTGTTGAATGTTCTCTAGCAAGTACAAACAAGACTAATTCAGCTCACTTATTATTTTTATCAGTTGAATTACTAACCAGTATGAATTTTGGATGCGAGAATCGACCCCCACAGGAACAAACAGATCACTTGACAAGTGTGGATCTGATGTTAAAAAGTTGATTCAAATGAGGATATTCAAAATGATTTTTTTTTCAGAACAATAACTATTGAAAAAATCTTCCAACCAGAAGCTACACCTTTTTAATATGTTTTTCAAATTATGAATAAATAAAAAGTATAAATTTTTTTTTATTGAAATTATATACATTTATTTTCAATCTTCGAATTAATTATCCTCTGAATACCATTTTTTCTTCAAATTGGGAACATTTGAAATGGTTTTCTTATAATTGGACACTAATTTCGAGAAGTTATCAGATTCCCTAGTCTTTATCATTTTTTGTTTATCCTCTTTTGTGAAATCTTTCATCTTTTCTTTTAAAGATTTCTTCATTGTTTTCTTTTTCTTCTTTTCATTTTTGACCGATTCCAAATGTTTTGCTGCTTGCTGTTTCAACTTGAAATTATTCCTCATTCTCTGTACGCCTGGTTTACCTGGAATACCTGCAAAAACTTTCAAATCTTCACCACTTGATGATTTTTCTTTGGCTTGTTTCTTCAATTTCTCTTCTGTCAATTTTCTCTCTTTTTCTACTAACTGAGGGTCAAATTTTTTCGACACTGGGTTCTTCAACTTGGATCTTTCTAATCTCTTCAATTTTGCATTAACGGCTGATTTCCTTTCAATAGAAAATGTAACTATAGGCCTTTTTGATGTTGAGAAGATGTTTGGATTGTTGTTTAGGTTTCTTAGTAATGTTAAAGCATTCTCATGGCTATTCAAAGTGACGAATCCAAACCCTTTCGATTTACCCAAACCACTTCCATCAATATCTCTCATATTCCTCATAACCCTAGCTTCTTTAATTCTTCCACCTTCCCCCACAAATTTTTTACATAACTCCCTAAGTTTTGCGTCATCCCAATTCAGTGGTAAGTTGTGTATAACCAGCCTCTCTCTAGATACAAACATATTGAGATTTCTCAACATTTGACTCTTATACTTTTCTAATTGTAGTCTCTTCAACATGTCTGCTTGGGACACTCCTTCTGCAGCTTTAGATCCCGCCAGAATAACTAAAAAAATGATTTATATTATCGATTAAATATAACAGAAAACTTGATATTTACCTCCTTCCTTTACAAGATACAAATTTCTTGAATCTTTTATATCATTTTTTTTATTAGATTTATTATCCTGTTGCGATATGATTGCATTTCTATCCAGAGCTACGTGACAATCTAAAATATTTCCTAATAATGTAAGTTCTGTTCCTGCCTGCAACACTTTTTCAGCATCTTCTTTGAACTGAAATCATAAATATATTTGTTAATTTTTTGAATTCTTAAATTCATGCGAGCATTTTTTTTCAGAGACTCACACAAAATTTTACGAATGCTGTTCCTTTCGAATGTTCTGTGTATTTATCAAAACATATAAGGGCATAATAGAGGGGTCCATATTTCTCCATGCAAATTCTAAGATCTTCATTGGTAGCAGAAAAAGGTACATTTTTAACGAAAACTGTCTTTCCTTCAGAAACATCATGGGAGATCACCCTGGGCTTCGTTTCATTTAGTTTTTCTTCATATTCATCCATTTCTTCATCATGAAGCTCATCTTCAATATCAGATTGATCAGAGTCTTCATCATCAGATTCCTTAATGTCTTCATTATCAGATTCCTTCATGTCTTCATGATCAGATTCCTTCATGTCTTCATGATCAGATTCCTTCATGTCTTCATCACTGTCCTCATCTTTATCATCAACATCTTCTTTTTTTATTGGTGCCTATCACGAAAATATATTTAACAACATAAAATTATACCTATAGAAGAACTATCAATTGCAAATTCATCAAGTAGGCTATCGAATATGATGAAGTAAAAGCTAAGAACTATGTTCAGATGGAGAATATTGATGCCAAAATTCCATATGCCTACTTGACGACGATTTTTTTTAATTCTTGTTATTTAAATTCTACAGCTAATTAAATCAATAATGAAAGGAACTCACATCGTCATCTGGAGGTTCAATCTTAACATCAGCAGGAAAATCAATCTCTTTCTTAACCTCCTTCTTATAACGTTGCTTTTCATATTCTTTTTTAGACATGGCAAAATCCACTTCAATCTTTCTTCCCAGAAAAGGTTTGCCATTTGTGTGAAATTGTGCTTTCCTAGCTTTCTGTACCAGTTTATATTGTATGAACGCACATCCATTTATCGTGCCATCTTCTTTTTTAAGAATGTGAATATCTATAATATCTCCATATTTACTGAAATGTTCCTTCAAGTTTTCTTCAGAAGTTTCAAAAGGTAAATTTTTAATAACTAATCGTGCTCGTTTTTCTTTCAATTTTTTCTTGTGCTCTTTTTTTCTTTGCAGAAGGATCTCTTTTACTGACTTTTTGTCCTTAATTGGTTTTTCTGAAAAGCATAAGATTGCTAATCTCTGATTATATGTATTTTAAGACTATACTTACTTGTTGACATTATTCTTGTACTGATTGGACAAAATAAAAATGTGCTAATCTGATTAACAAGTTTAAATAAATTTACCTTTGATTTATTTATAGGTTATTCACCATCACCATAGATAATTTATCTGTCACTTGGCCATAAACTTTTTCTTTTTTTTAATTGCTTTGCCCCGATATCTTTGTTTAAGGAGAATTTGAACTGATAATTTTTTTTCGAATTTGAAGAATATTTATATAAGGTAACGTTAATCTATCAATTGACAAAGTACCTCATGTTTTTTCTATTCTATCTATAGAGTAAATCATTGATGAAAATAAAAAATTTCACTCTTTCTATGAGTTTAATTTATTGATCCAAAATTTATTTTCTATGATCCATGTTCAATTATTTTATTCAAAATCCCAATTATTGAATTGAAAGAGTGTAAATTAAATGAAAAGAAAGCAATTTCCGGGAGTTTTTGTTTATTTATGGAATATTTTCAAGTTCTTGAAAGTGTATTCATTTATTTAACATTTTACAAGTTTTCATTTACTCTAGTTCTAGTATGATGGATGATTTGAGTATAGGTTAGTAAACTTACCGATATATTGTTTAGTATTTATCAACATATATTATTATAATTCCTTATAGATGCTTCAAACTCTTCAACTATACATTGCGATGAAAATGGAGATTCTGATGAATGGGATGAAATGGAGACAACAGCTGAGCAAACATCATGTCTTTTTTGCAATGAAGTTTTCTTGACAATCGCTGTAGCCTTAGATCATTGTAGAACAGCACACAATTTTGATCTTTTGGACTTGAAAACTAAATTTCAAATGGATTGCTACTCGTATATAAAAATGATAAATTACATTCGGAAGAATAAAAGTAGTGCTGAAGATATTATGAGTGGATCTTCATCATTATGGGACAATGATGAATATTTGAAACCTGGCGAAATGGAAAATTGGTTGATGTATGGTTAGTAACAGCAATCCTTCAAGATATGTATACATATATGAACTATTTTCATTATCAAGTGTTCTTTTTAGATTTTGATGATTTAGGAACTGCCCCATCCACTCCTCACTATGCAATTGATGGAAAAACACCAATTAGCAACATAAGTTACTCAGATCTTCAAAGAAAAATAAATGTTCTCGAGCAACAAGTAAGAGATATTATGTTGAATTTGGTCTCAAGTTCTCAACTCATTAAATTATTGACTGCTTTTATGAAATTGTTATTTGCAGTTGAGGGAAAAATGTCTTTTATTGGACAATGCTAATAAAGATATAGAGCAAATGAAGCGAGTCACAAAAACTATCATCGAAGGATCAGATATTGAAGTACCAATGCCAACAACTTGTAATCTTAGAGGGGATAGTGATTATTTTCAATCATATTCACATTTTGGAATTCACCATGAAATGTTGAATGTAAGTCTTTTAAATCAATTTCTTTAAACCTGTTCGGCATTGACCTCTGCGAGCAGACGGATTTTTTTAGTCACGTGACCACAGATCGTACAGATTCATCTGTAATATCTGGGAATAAACGAACGGTACAGAGCATCTGCCACAAAACATACTGCTCTGTTCTACTTTCATAGATTATGAGATTTCAAAGATCACTATTTTGGGAAATATGCTCGTCTTTCAAAATTACTTTCACCCTTTTCGTAGCTCTACCGTAAAATCTCCATTAAATAATTAGGTGCAAAGGCACTGAATGCAAAGGAAACGAGGAATGCAATATCCCCTTCTGGTCGATCAATACGGCGATAGTTGTACCGAAAGATCCTAATTAATTAATTAATTACATGAAAAAGAAACGAGAAAGCAATATCTCCTCCTGTCCATTCATAACTACGATAGCTATATCGAAAAATTTTAATGAATTAATTAAGTTTTTAATGAATAAATGAAAACAGAAGAATAAAAGTGTTAGAGTTTTTCAATCTATCGGTTGTCAGATCAGGAAACTCAACATAAAACAAAAAATATATAAAAAACATAAAACTCTATGGATAAAATCGCTTTGCTCCGTCGAAATAGACCGAGCGAAAAGATCGACGTCCGATTGCTCAGATTTTTATGACGAACGCTCCAGATGTGTACTCTCCTCAATCCGGATGTAATAAACGAACGGTTCAGATCAATCCGACACGTCCGATGTCGATGCCGAACGCCCCTATTACTGCAATTATCATTTATGCTTAAATAATCAATTATAACTTATTACAAAAAATAAGCTTACTCATTCAACAATTCTAGGACAGTGTGAGGACAGAAAGCTATAGAGATGCATTTTTAAAAAATATGGATAGTTTTAAGGATAAAATAGTTTTAGACGTAGGTTGTGGAACAGGCATTTTATCAATGTTTGCTGCCAAAGCTGGGGCCAAGAAAGTATATGGAATTGACCAGTCCGAAGTTTTATACAAAGCTATGGATGTTATTAGGTGAACAAATTATTCACTGAAATTATTTATATGGCTCTAGCACTGTTATCTTATTATTCAGTTTTTGATCAATTAATTGAAAATATATTTATACTTCTTTTCAAGCCCTATGCTTTTACATTTTACATTTATCTTTAAAAATAAATAAATATGTATCCAAATTGTTTTTTCAGGGAGAATAATTTTCATGAACAAATTCATCTGATGAGAGATCAGATTGAAAAAGTTGGACTACCTGTTGATAAGGTAGATTTCATTGTATCTGAATGGATGGGCTATTTTCTTCTATTTGAAGGAATGCTTGATAGTTTTATTTATGCAAGAGATAAATTTTTAGCACCAAATGGAAGACTTTTACCAAATAGATGCAATATAAGTTTAGTTGGAATATCAGATCAAGGTTTGTTCTATTCAAAGATTGTTTTTTTCATTATTTTTAGTTTTTGTCCCTACTTGTTAAATTGTAGCTGCTGTAGTTCAAATTTATTTTCGATTGCCTTTGAATACACTTTTTCTTAAACTGCTTCCTAGTAAAAAAGTCCAATGGTTTCAAGTCCGGTGAACTGGCCGGCCACCAGATTGGACCAGAACGTCCGATCCATCTTCCGGGAAAAAATGTTACCAGAAAAAAAAAATTTCCAGAGAAATTTCTCCGGAAAAATTTTTTCTGAAATATTATTTTCTCTGGAAATTTTTTATTTTCTGGTAACATTTTTTCCCGGAAGATGGATCGGACGTTCTGGTCCAATCTGGTGGTCGGCCCGTTCACCGGACTTGAATCCATTGGACTTTTTTACTGGGAAGCAGTTTAAGAAAAAGTGTATTCAAAGGCAATCGAAAATAAATTTGAACTACGGCAGCTACAATTTAACAAGTATTATACCATTTTGGAATCCTTACTAAATGCGCCAGTACCTACATTTTTTTTTCAATACAGTCAGTTGAAACTAGGCAATTGTTTATTTTGAATTTTTTTTCTGAGAAGCAAGCCCTATTTTTATGAAACCTAGAGCAGCTGGTATCCAAATTTTGATTACAGTTTAGACAAGCATTATTCAAGGTTACACAGCAAAAAAAAAGTTGGAAAAAGTTGATATTTGTGGCAACAGGAGCGTAAAGACTGTCACAAGGTGTGGAATTTTGCGTGTGATTTTTTAAATGCCCATTATTTTAAAATCATGCAACTTAGATTTTTTTTTATATTTTTCTGACAACCAGCATTACTTGCCTTTTCACCCGGTTCCGGGTTGACGCGAGTTTTGGGACACCCTGCATATGAGATCAAGTAAATTTAATTTTTGATTACAGATGCACATAAAAAGTATGTCAACTTTTGGGATGATGTGTATGGGTTTTCTATGAAATGTATGAAAAAAGAAGTTCTTCAAGAAGCATTTGTAGATACAGTTCCTAAAGAAAAAATCATAACAGATCCTCAAGTTCTTGTGGAATTTGATTTGGAAAAATGTGATCAATACGCTTGCAATTTTACCTCTAAATTTGAACTTAAAGTTTGTGAGGATGGTGTTTTGACTGCTTTAGTTGGTTATTTTGACATATTCTTTGATTTACCAAATGCAGTTACGTTTTCTACTGGTCCAGAGGCTACAAAAACACACTGGCAACAAACAATTTTCTATTTGGAAGAAGTTATAAAAGTCACAAAAGGTAATTTTCGTTTAAATTATATTTTACAAACAAGATTGAAATGATTTCTATTTTTTTTCAGGAGAAATTCTTGAAGGTTCATTATCTTGCTCTAAAGCCAGGAGCAATATCAGGGGACTCAAAATTGTTATCACTCTAGGACAAAGCAGATATGAGTATAATATGTCCTAAATAAAAATGCTCAAAATTTTAAATTGTGTATTTGTTGAACCATTCACTCTCTTTTTGCGTGCTTGTTCTTGTGGAACCGCATGCTATCGTTTCACCCAAAATTCTGTAATTTTCAAATTTTGGGCTGGGAGTGGTCACAAAAGACTCAGATGGACTCACTGATGCAGAATAAGAGATCAAAATTGATTCTGTCTGAACGTCCATGAACACGATTACTCTTAAACAGATGGAGTAAGAGTTTTGCAATTTTGAGGAGAGGTTCCAAACACGTAATGAATAAGAAGTTCAGGGAATTATTTTTTCAGTGGTATTTTTAATTAATGTGGGGAAATATAATGAGGAGCCAGATTCACTTAAAAGTATGGTATAATTTAAAAGAATCGTATATACACAACTTATGATGTAATGGAATTTCGATTTAAAATTCATTGTTACTCCTAACCCTAAACACCTGAGTCAAAGGGTCGTAAATCGTCCTCTGCGTCGTATAGAATGGAATCCGCCTATTATTGAAGTCTGGCTGTACATCGGCTCTCAGAATCACAACGCCTGAAAAAATATGTTTCAATGATACAAAAAAAACAAATTGTCTAATTTTTTTACCTGAAGGATTGACCTTAACTTTGATCTTGGTTTGTGGTGAGAGAATTCCATAGTTCACATCCTCGTAGAGATCCTGAAACGAGGTAAGAAAGTGGTTGAAATGTTCATCATTATTAAGTGTTGAGTAGTTTGTATTAGCATTGTTTAAGGAGACCTCCTTAAACAATGGTATTAGTGATGAAACGAATGTCATTTTTATACATTCGCGAATGCGAATGTAGTTTAAATTCCTCTATTTATTCCTCTACTAAAGTCCAATTATTAAAATAAGATAATTAATTGTTATTTTTCGAGAAAGAAGTATGTACACTGCGCAAAAAAATTTACGCACATTCTGAAAATCTCAATTTTATTAAAAGTTAACTCTACATTGACTTTATAACTTATTTTTTATGTTCTCTCGGGAAGGTTTTGAACGAAACAAGACACATTAAATGGAAGAAAACCTCAGGATTTCACCGAATCTTATGTGAAAGAAAAGAAATAAACAATTTTCAAAATACTGGAATTCTGATAAGTGATTTAATACTTGGTATTTCCACCCCTTGCGTTAATTACAGCTCGGCATCAACGACGGTTCATACTCAAAATGAGTGATCTATACAGGATGGTCCAGCAGATCGTAAGCAAGAAATTTTAATCACGTAATTTGCATAAAAAATGAGCCCTAGTTTGTAATATAAACATATGTCGAGAAATGTTTCCTCTGCGAGATACGGGGTGTTAAAATTATAGAAAATTTTTTTTTATTACTTCATACTACTTGAAAAATTTTTATGAAATTTGAGACATAGGCTTTGAGTGTCATGGAGCACTTTCTGTATAATATCATTTCTTTTTTATTCTACCAGCGGCGTCCGTACTGCAGCGAGGCTGAATATTTTCAGATGAAAAATGATGCGCCACTGGTTTTCCGACCATAAAAATTACTATTTAAATCCTCATTTATAATTTGGAGCAAATACGGTCTCTTGACTTTTTGCTGTACGAGGCATCGTTTCCGATTAAAAAAAATAATACACATTCTCATGCATGAAGATATTGCCAGGTTTTGTTCACAGAAATAGTCTTATTATTATGTTGGTACCTACCTTATCAAATTTTGGAGATTTCTTCATGCATGAGAATGTGTTTTATTTGTTTAACCGGAAACGATGCCTCGCACAGCAAAAAGTCAAGAGACTGAATTTGATCCAAATTAGATAAGGCTTTGAATAGTAATTTTAATTGTCGGGAAAACCAGTGGCGTATCATTTTTTATTATTCAGTCTCGCTGCAGTACGGACGCCACTCGTAGAAAAGAAAAGAAATGATATTATGCAAAAGGTGTCCATTGACGCTCAAAACCTTTGTCTCAAATTTCATAAAAATTTTACAAGCAGTGTGAAAGTTATTAATAAAAAACATTTTTTTTTCTATAATTTTAACACCCCGTATCTCGGAAAGGAAACATTTCTCGACATATGTTTATTTGACAAACTACGGCTTATTTTTGATGTAGAATACGTGGTTAAAATTTCTTGGTTAGGATCTGGACCACATTGTATTGATAAAACTGGATCTATGGTTACCGTCAAAATGCTACATCTTTCAAACGACCGCACCAAATTTGATAATTCTTTTTTTGTTGTGTTCATAATTGCCAGGGCAAGGTTTATACAACAAAATATTTCCAAAAATATTTTCCAGAAAAAAATAAAAGGCTTTCCTTTTTCTTAAGACCAATCATAGAGTACTTATAGGTTATAATTATTTTGACATACTCATATTTAGGTCGAAAAACAATATGCTGCCGATGGAGAGGATAAACCTGAAATCGATCTCTTTAATTACAGAACACTCATACTGAATTATCTAGTTCAGACAAGTTGAAAAAACGTGCAGTCATTAACAGAGTGTTAGACAAATTGCCGCTTTGTGAGAAGCACACATAGTTGACATTTTTAAATACTGTAATCATAACGTTGATGCTTCAAGACTTTCTCATGCTATTATACCATGGAAATGTCTTAAATCATCATTTCTGGCCTGATTTTACTTTTTAAGTCGTCATGAAGAGTGTATATAGATGATATCAACATTAGAAAAAATTGGAGAGTCTTGATCGCGATATAGATTCAAGGAAAGTTATATTTCAGACATGATTACTGCAAAAACTGATCTTAGGTTCTTTCTATAACAATCAATTTTATCGAACGATTGCTTCAATAAATAATGAGTGGAATACAGAGTATTTTTGAGGATTCTATTTGTGCTAGTGAGGAAGTCAATATGTATTTTGGGAAGGATTTGCTACGTCCTTCTGAAGCCATTCTATGAACTTACCTCCACTTGATATCCTGTGGGCGATGTAAGGCCCAATTCCTTCAGGGTGACAGCTACATCAGAAGGGGTACCATCTGTCCTCTTATTAACAAACGCTATTGCATAAGAGAAGTAGTTCTGGTAAAGAGGAGATATCGGTCTTGACCAGATTTCTATCCCTTTGTGCTACAAAAAAATTAATTAATCGGTAGAAGTAATTCCGTTTATACTGGAAAAAGGTTTTTCAGTCGCAAGGAACAATACATTATATATAATTTATTCAATAGCAATATTTCGACCATTCTATTCTTTTCTTCAGGCAAGAAATACATTAAAACAGTTACCAAAAAGGACAGAAATAAACAATTAATATTAATACTGTAACCTAACATTGGATTAAGATGAAAAATTTGAATTAAAGCAGTTTGACACAAATAGTGGATGAAGATAAAATATGAAATAACCTTAGAACTTTCAAAAAAGATTAAGAGCAATATTACAAAATTGAACGATTAAGTGATAAACTAATAAAATTATTAAAATTAATTACATAAGCTCAACTTATGAACTACCACTACAATAAAAATTCATTTGAATAATAATTCAAATCGTAGGTGTTAATGTAATCAATAATTTATTGTTACGGTTCATAATGATGTATGATAACGACAATAAATGAGATGCAAATATGCAAGTCCGAGAAAAACTATTCTCCGATTTCTTTTATAAGGTTGGAATATGCAATGTTCATTGAACCTACCTTTTATATTATTTTTCCGTCGACCTCAAAATAAAAGGGGATTTTAATGTGTACGAAATTGACCATTAATTACTCATTTTTCCGCCGACCTCGAAATAAAAGGAGATTTTAATGTGTACGAAATTGAGCATTAATGACCCATTTTAATGCTCAATTTTTTAGACGAAAAATGTCAAAACTATACTGGAACATATAAATTTCATTATGTGAAATGTATGTCTTGTGCAAAATAAGAGTGTTTTTTAATCAAGAATTTATGCACAATTCATATTGAGGTCGTCGGACAAATCTTGTAATCAACTCGGTTATTAATCTAGGGATTAATGGTCTCGAACTATTAAGGCGTTCGCTCCGCTCACTCGTTAAAATATCTTGACCATTAGTCGCTCTCTTTAATAAACTATTTGATCAAACAACTATTGATAATCTTTTAGTTTGTTTGTTATTTATTCGTTCAATTTTGTAATATCCCTCTAACTCATTCTTGAAAGTTTTAAGATTATATCATATTTTAATAATTTTATCTTTACCCCCTGTTCTTGTTGAACTACTTTGATTCAATTTAATTTATTCCTCTTTATACAATGTTGTTTTACACTATTTTAATTGCTTATTTCTGATTTTGTTGATAACTGTTCTATTGTATTTTCATCCTGAAGAAGAGAGTAGAATTGTCGAAACTTTGCTATTGAATAAATTTTATATATTAGTTGTTCCTTGTTTCTAAAAAACTATTTACCAATTCAATTTCAAACCAAGCAAGAATTATTGTTCATGAGTTGAATACAGTTAAGTAGAGGAGGAAAAGATCTATCAAGCGAAATATTTATGAAATTTTGAACTACCTTGTATATTCTCCTTCCTTGTATGCCGAGGGGGTCTTGGTCGACTGCGATGATTTTTTTATTCTGTAAGATAGCTTTATACTCCGGCCTTATAGTTCTGAGATCAACAGACATGAGCAACGGAGCTGCTAATATTGCCCATATGGCCATCTGAGTCTTGCTCTGCTCGTAGCTGAGCCCGAAGTTGCCAACAATCAACTGCAAAAAATAAGTAAAATTAAGTGACGTAAATTTTTTATTCATTCGATGATTTAAGCGGTGGTTTTCCACGCACCAACATAAGACATAACTTTTTCCTTAACTGTGAATATTCTTTAAATTTTCATGGTATCATATTCATAAAGGGGCCCACTCACTATAGGAAGGAAGAATGCGCAGTTAAGTATCTGCACGTTAGCTGTAAAGTAAACGTGTGCATTCATATTTCCCACACACAAACACTGTTGCTTGTTGAGTGAGGATGTGCGACAAGCGTGAGATGACGTCGAAAAAAGATCTGATGTTAATGGCAGTGGCGTGTGTTGTTATTACGGGAAAAATGTCCAATGTATAAATAGCGAACCCGACACTGTATTGCTAAAAATATGAAACGTGCACAGACTTGTTGCGCATTCCAAATTTCGAACGGCGGAACGCCATACACACACTGTTTTCACTGTACCCCGTACCACGCGCATTGAAACCTTCGCGCTTCCTTCTTAGTGAGTGAGCCCTTTTACAGATATGATTTGAGGGTTTGAGTATTGGCAATAGATGGTGATAAGTTGTTCGGTTAATACATCACATTTATAGCGTGCCAATTCAAAGAGGAACAGGTACAGCTACTTCAGTTGAGTTGTTGAATAATTCTAGATCAAAAATAATTTTACCCTACCGTTCTTCTGGCTTTAACACAACTTTAAAACGGATCGAGCAGAAAACTTTTCGAATATTTTCGGAAGCATATATCAGAAGAGATACTATGGCGTGCACATGTGTGTTTACACATTCCGTAAGTTGCGAACCATTAGAATATTTCGGGAAGTTAGGCATTTTCTTTAAAGGGCCCACTCACTAAGAAGGAAGCGCGAAGGCTTCAATGCGCGTGGTACGGGGTACAGTGAAAAAAGTGTGTGTATGGCGTTCCGCCGTTCGAAATTTGGAATGCGCAATTATCTCCGTCGGAATCAAGATTGTTTTGATTTTTAGCGTGTGCATTGCTCATCGTACATTGAAGAATGACCAAGAACGACTGTGTATGGGCAACAAGTCTGTGCACGTTTCATATTTTTAGCAATACAGTGTCGGGTTCGCTATTTATACATTGGACATTTTTTCCTTAATAACAACACACGCCACTGCCATTAACATCAGATCTTTTGTCGACGTCATCTCACGCTTGTCGCACATCTTCACTCAACAAGCAAAAGTATCTGTGTGTGGGAAATATGAATGTACACGTTTACTTTACAGCTAACGTGCAGATACTTAGGCTAGGCGCAAAATGAGGTGACGCAGCGAAGTCACGGCGGAATTTTGAGGAGGTGAGCTGCGAACGCGGGAACCGCGCAAATACGCGCGCAGTACTTGCTGGTGACTGCTATAATGCAGTTGGTTACAGGCTCAAAATGAAAATATCTACTGCTCTTTTGTTTGACTTTAATTCTGAATCTGATTCGGAAGACTTGCCGAATTCGAACGGCTTCAATTAATTTTTCTTCCATTTCTACTACGACTCAACGTGAATACATACAAGAAACTGCGGGATCGACACTGCGTTTCGCAGGGTCACGTTAAGCAAAACCTGCGTCACGTCACACTGCGATTGTGTATGCGCGGTCGTATTTATTTATTAGATTTACAAAATCTCGCCGTGACTCACGCTGCGTCACCTCACGAAGCTGCGAGTCATTTTGCGCCTCGCCTTAACTGCGCATTCTTCCTTCCTAGTGAGTGGACCCCTTTACATGCATATGTGGAAGAACTGCTACTGCGGATATGTTGCACTTCTCATTGAACAGGCATCACAGTTTTTCCTGGCACTAATAATCAGTTACACCTTTTCTGATAACTATAATCACTTCGGATAGACTTTCAAGTCACTGAAGAAAGTACATATTAGCTATGGGAAAAAAATTGAAAATGTTTTATTCCGGGACCCATAAACCAACAAAGTTGACGAATCTGCCCAATCTCTGTGTAGTTAGATATCTATAAAACTATAAAAAGTGCCAGTCGATTACCTGCAATTAAATCAATAATTCAAGAGTTCAGAAGATGTCAAGTATCCTACGGAAAAACCGTATAGCTCAATGCGAGACGTCCTCACCTCGATCGATCCGTTACCTGAAATGTTTTTGACCGGCCTTGTTTTCATCATCGCCTGGTTGTTTTTATGATTGAGACCAGAAAGAATTTCTCTGCAGTCAAGTGGGAGTGTTACCTGAATGAATATTGATATTCACTGACGAACTTTGGAAATAAGACGAGGTATTATCTCTAATAGGGATGTTGACTACATTTTGGAATTTATTTTATTTTAAAGATAAACCCTATACAAACACGAAAAAATTACTTTTTCCTTAAAAATATAGTAATTGCCAATAAAAATGAGTAAATGAAAAGACAATACAAAATTCCCGCGGAAATGCTCAATTTTGTCACGTTCTGATGATTACGTAATTATCCAGTGAACATATTTTGACTTCTGTCAAAGCGAACTGATTTTGCCCGATCTCTTGTGGAAAAGTTCAATCGAAGCCTTCAAAATGAATAGGTCGGTCTGTAAATGCTGAATGAAGTGTTTCTTTTATTTGTAATAAAATATGAGTTAAAAGTTTGCTACTTACAAAGACAATTTCACGTTTTAAAGCTCCGCTGCATAAAAATCCTTGTTTTCAGCAAAGAAACTTGCGACCATAAGGGAATCTATCTTCGGTAAGTTACTTCTATTACCCTTGATGAATCCTATCTCCATTATAAAGAAAATTGTAAATTATCGTTCTTTTAACGAACTAGGTATTCTGTTCTCTTTCAGCTTTCAACTTCGTAAGTTCGAATCATAGATATGATAAAGATATTATATATTTACTATGGTTCAAGTCACAGAACCGTGGGTTTCACAAAGCTTGATTGGCCATCAAATCGTTTATATTGAATTAAGTCGATGGTTTATGTCAAAAATGAACTGAAAATTGCAGAGAAATGATGACATTTCAATAATCAAGGTGATTGGAGTTTTGTGGAACCCGGCCTATGAATGTATTTTGTTGATCTTAGCACCGAACATTCGAATTTGCAATGACAATACCTGGATAGTGACGTCAATTACCTTTGATTGGCGTTCGTAGTCACGTGATAGTTGATAATAAATAACATAATTTAAATCAGCTTTATTAATTCAACGAGAATAATAAGATCACTAAAATGGTTTTTTAGGAATTGCAAAAACCCCCTTCTATGAGGAAAACCTCAATTTATATGAATTCGTAACAATGAGTCAACATCCCTATTAGCAATTTGTTCAATTATACAAAATCGTAAACTTTACTATCAGTTACTTGTAGCTCGCAACATTTATATGTATAGAAACATAACCAGATAAGTTAAATTATCCAATTACACATCTAAGATTTGTGAGTGGTTTATGACTGGCACATATATCACGGTGTTGGTTTTGGAGGAAAGAGAGAGAAAGTGGCAGTGGGTAATCATAGTGCACGAGTGAAAAAACAACCAAGTACCTTGAATAATACCATATAAAATCATACCACCAATATTGTTTCGTAAGTTGAAGACATAAATGAATATAGCGATAGTTCTTTCATGAGATTGAACACTTTGAATGGTAGTACAAGATAGAAATAATGTTGGAATGGGTTTTCCATCATTTCCTTCTAAGAGCACAATTCGACTGGATTATGTTAGGAGGATAGCTCCTAGGGATTATGGTAAAATGTACCAATTACGACTCACACATAAAATCAGCTCAAAGGAAATCTTCGAGTTGTTTACAGTTGTGTAATTCTGTCATGTGTGAAACCCGTTTGTTACGGAGGTGTAAAATGTTTCGATTCAAAAGTGGATTTTGTTTCACTTTCTTCAGATTGTTTAATAATAGCAGTCGCTCTTAATATCAAACTGACATCCAGTTATGAAACTGTTTGATTTCCGCCGGCTACAATTTCCGTTGAAAGACTCGACTTTAGCGTGCGTTTAACATGACGAGTGACACGCAGTTCTTTAATATGGAGATTGCCTTATACAGTGTGTTTGGTCATGACTTAGCGATAATTTAAGAGCTTCAAATATACCTAATTTTATCGACAAAAACACCCATATTGGGGAATTTACCCCCTCAGTTTTGAAGGATGATATTACCGCCTTTTATTAAAGTGGAGCAATATGAAAACATATAACTTAAAAATGTTATAGAAAAATTCTTTAAAAAAATTTTCGTAAAAAAATGTACTGATTTTCTTAGTAAATTCGCAATAGTACAAAATCTAGAACATTGATGTATAATTTTTTCTCAATGAGCTAACACGCAAGGATATTAGCTACAAAACGATACCAACATAATTTCTGTAAGTTACATATTTAGAAAGTAATTGCTGTTCGAACATGACCCTTATGAAAATTGATAAAATAAAAAAACATCAGTACTGTACTTTCGATCATTTTCAATGATCAAACAAACAAATTAATCATCAAAATTGCTCAAAATGGCCGACTCTGCTCTGTAGACAGGCAGTGGCCTTCATGACGACCTGTCTTGTGTCTTTTGCTCGCGTAGTGATCATGTTCGAACAGCAATAACTATCAAATTATGTAACTTACAGAAATGATGTGAGTGTTGTTTTGTAGCTAAAATCCTTGAGTGTTAAATCATTGAAAAAAATTTTACTTCAATGTGCTAGTTCTTGTACTATTGCGGATTTACTAAGAAAATCAGTACAAATTTTTACTAAAACTTTTTTTTATTGCGTTTTCAAGTTGAATGTTTTTTTATTGTTATACTTCAATGAAAGGTGGTAGTATCATCTTTCAAAAAACATTTTTTTCACATCTGTAGGACCTTTATGTCCAAAGAAATCGATAATATTTGGAAGGGTCAACGAAAATAAAAAAGTAAATTTGAAATGGGGGGTGTTTTTGTCGATAATATTAGGTATATTTGATGACCTTAAATTATCGCTAAGTCATGACCAACTGTGGAGTGTGTACCTATACTTTATTGTAAAATATGTCATGACATATAAGACAATGAAAACAAATATCGTTTTCTGAAATATTTCCTACGAAGATCTAGAAGTTTAGTCTGTTCTATTCCACTGTGTATATATTCAAATTTTAGGTGCATAAATAAAATTTTGCGATGACTAATCCAATATTTATCGCCAAGGTCCTGTGAGAAATTTCAAATTCCATGTCATAAAAATGTAAATTACCTACTAAAAACCTTTTCAATTATGTCACTGTCAAGTAAAAGAATTTCCAGTATAACTATTTTTGAGTGCTCATAAATATTTAGGTGAGTCATGTATTTTTGCCAGATTGCACTCTATTCACTGAGTCGGCGAATAAAAATACGTGTATAGTCCGTTCATGAAAGGTTGAGAGCATAGTAGGCGTTTCTTTATTTATCTGAAGTTGGCAGTATTTACTGTCATAGAGTAAAATAAAGTCAACGTTGCCGAATGTACCCGGCCTCGTCCGACGAGCTTACGAGTTATCAGAGAACTCTATGCAATATTGACAACATTGCGTATCAATTTGATAAGAACATAAATAACATAACCTAAAATTTTAATATACGCAGTGGAATATGCCAAATTTCCATGGCCAACCGACGTCTCAACCTTTCGTGAACGGAGTATATCTTCTACAGGGTCTCTATAAATGATTATAACAGCACAGTTAGCGTTAGATTATTATAAATATTTTTATTCTAATGTAAACTTTAATTTGAACAAACGATGCTTTGAGTTTATGCTGGTAATTTCGAAAGATATTGTATAATGTGACTGGAATTATAAATTTGTAGAGAATTTGTAAGAAAAGAGAAGATAAAAAATTTCCAAAGCAACCTACGATGTTACAATCATTTATAAAGACCCCGTATAATGTATAGTGTTTCTAACACTTCTTTATTCGAGAAGTGTCAGATAATTTTCAGAGCATAGGAAACTCTGTACTTCATTTTATTTAGATTCCTTTTTGAGCGTTCGTTCTACTTAAACGAGTGCTATTTTGTTTTGTCCAAATGTATGATATTTTCGAATTTTGAGCCGAAAATGGTCTCAAACAATAGGGTTCGACTCCCTGATGATGAATCCGTGGTCAAATTCAATTATGTCAGTGGGACCGTCCGGCCGTATTCACGACAACTTTCAAAGGGATTGTAATGGAGACTTGAGATTTTCAGGGAGAGGTCGGTTCGCAAATGCCACGTTTGAGTTTGTTAACCAGCCAAATTATACAATATTGCCATTCAAAATTTTTGTTCCTCAATATCACAGACAAAACGAAACTAATCGATGTAACATTTTGCGACCACATGCAAAATTTTGTGGCCATAGTGTTAACAGAACTCAATTGGAATGTTGAAAAGAAGAATTTTTATTCTTCCAAAACAAGATATCCAATTAGTGTGAATGAAGATATATTTACTGAATGTTCATGCGAAATGTCAAGAGGATCCCATCATCTGAACCATAGAATCTAATATTTTTTTTAAATATTGATATTTCATATACTTAATTTTTTTTAATAATTTCCATAAACCCGAGAAGCGCCAAATTCTTGACGTTTCACAAAATTTTGCACAAGTCTTTTATGGTTATTAGCATTTGAACATAAAATTAAGATTAAATTTCCAGTTTTAAAAGTTTTCGAAAGCCAAAAAGCATTGGACTGATTTTACCAATTGACGAAATCCACCGGTATGCATTTAATCTAAACAATCATTGTTCTCGAAATATTCCATATTCTAGAAACTGTTCAACATGAGAACAAAAGATCAACAGTAGTTGGTAAACTTCGTTATAAAACTTATTATCTTTTGCCGAGATTACGAATACATATTCATATTCAAGTTCACATTTATATTGTGTAACGTAAAATTCGATTCGACTTGATCTTTAACGTGAAATATGTCAATGGGACAACGTAGATGACGTCCGCGATAGACTCGAGGATTCCATAAAGGTACAGATCGACCTGATCTTCAGAACAGTTAAGTCATCTTTTTTATACATTAGGCCATCGGTAATGAAGAACGAATCAGTTTGCTCAATGAGGCATCTGGCAGTTACGAATCTTCTTCCTCATTGTTGTCTGCAGCATTTTTGCAATGCGATGGCCAAGAAACCTAGTTCAATTATTGATCGCTCTGAGGCATCTTTGTAGCACGATAATTGTCGATATTTTCATTGTTTTATAATGCAATTGAATTACCGCTGGGGTAATTCGACAAGTATAAAAATATTGTATTTTTCGTTGTTTGATTTTCTTGTGCTTTTTAATATATAAATTGTTGTGTAAGGTTTCTTGGGTTTTAAGCACACAGTTCTTGACCAGTAAAACGTTATTTACTTTTCTAAAAATTATATTTTCATTCCGACATATGTTTCGGCCATATATGGCCTTTTTCAAGGACAATACAACAATCCAATAATATTATTTTCGTCGACATAACATTTACATAGTAAAAAATATGAAACGAGACAAATTTGTACAGATAAGACACAAACAAATGATATTGGTCCAACCCAAAAAACCATACACAACTGTAATATACAGGGTGTCCCAAAACTCGACGTCAACCCGGAACCGGGTGAAAAGGCAAGTAATGCTGGTTGTCAGAAAAATATAAAAAAAATCTAAGTTGCATGATTTTAAAATAATTGGCATTTAAAAAAACACGCAAAATTCCACACCCACCAAAATGGTATGATACTTTAACAAGTATAATACCATTTTGGAATCCTTACTAAATGCGCCAACTTTTGACAAAACATGCCAAACTTGCGTAGTACATTTTTTTCCAATACAGTCAGTTGAAACTAGGCAATTGTTTATTTAGAATTTTTTTTCTGAGAAGCAAGCCCTATTTTATGAAACCTAGAGCAGCTGGTATCCAAATTTTGATTACAGTTTAGACACGCATTATTCAAGGTTACACAGCAAAAAAAAAGTTGGAAAAAGTTGATATTTGTGGCAACAGGAGCGAAAAGACTGTCACAGGGTGTGGAATTTTGCGTGTTTTTTTAAATGCCCATTATTTTAAAATCATGCAACTTGGATTTTTCTATATATTTTTCTGACAACCAGCATCACTTGCCTTTTCTGCCGGTTCCGGGTTGACGTCGAGTTTTGCGACATCCTGTATATTAGAATAATATTTCATATTCGCAGGTTTTCCTGCGCAAGCCAATGTTTTTGTACTGTATGTAACATGTGTGACAATCTCCGCGGAGATACTTTTGTACAACAGTTGTTGAGAATATATGTAGATGTCAAGAAGTAGTTTTTATTCTGGTTATATTCAAATTAATATACATGAAATAGAATATATAAGAGTATCCTCAAATTAGTGTTCTCGAATATATTACAACAACAAAATATTGTATTATACATGGTGACCTAGGGTCGATTGTGGCCTAGACGTTTACGGAAAACGGAGATATCGAAATATCTCTTTTATATTCTTTAAGTGATATTCCTTCAGCATTCTAAAGTATCCCAACTAACAAAAATATGGGTAAACCTTGTCAATCGAGGGCCTAGGCCTAATCTACTTTTATTACATCAATCAAAGCAATTTTTATTACAAAAAATATACAATGATAAGTTCTCCAAAAATTTCTTATGTTTCATCTTGACCTTTTCCACACCAAAAGTTGAAATCTTTAAGGATTATATTCAGTAGTCGTGAATAAAGTATAGTATGCTACTCGCGTATAATGGCTTTTATTTGCTCGGTAATTTAGGCCACTTACAACTTTGGAATTCAAAATGAGACATCCGGTATATTATAGCCATTTACTCGTAGCATCCCGAATATTTCTAGTTATACTTTTTATGCCTTTCTCTAGCGAAGACTTGAGATTGCATCATTTTTGCGCAAAATATAATTTCAATTGAACAGTCTCCTTTGCATTGGGACATCCTGTATATTGATCAATGAGTTGTTTTCTTTTGATTTCATCGTACAGCATTGGGAGTAACTAGTTAAACAAAAACAAGATGAAAAAATGACCCCGAGTGTACCTTCAATAAATGCTTCAACGAAGTCCTTCTCTAATGGATAAAACCTACGAAGCATTTCAAACAATAATTACGAAGTACTCAGTCAATACATCTCATTTCACTTTCAGTTCAAAGCGTTGAGTTAATAGTATTATAATACAATGTTCTGAGATATCAATCCAAGCGTGAAGTAATAAAAGTGCATTCAGTTAGACTTGATGACATTCCTTTTAAACGCAATCAAGATAAACTTGCATAGTATTGAATTAGAACACATTCCCACATTAGCTAGTTCCTTCACTTGTAATTATCATGTTAAGAAAAAAATGTGAAATTATCAGATTTCAGAACTATAGTTTAAGAGCCCGTGAACCCCAGACCGTTATTTTATAAAAGCTGAAAACTTGTCTACGCATGCTCCCAACACAGGTAAGAACGATGGACCATTATGAAGTTTGGGTTACCCTGGCTTTGGCAGGTAAACGGTATTGAAGGGGTGTAAAATACTGAACTAATTTCGTCAAATTATAAAGTGTGATTTTTTGATATTACCTTCAGAATATCATTAAAAATCACGTCATTTATTGCCAGACACTTTCTATATTGGCAACCCCTTGCCAGACACCCTTAATGTTCATTGAATTATATGTAATTCTACTTACGTTATAGTATAAAAGCTGATTTTAATATATAACACTGGGGTAATAATTAGATAATGTTTCATCATTAGCCAGACATTTTTGATAGTGCCAACCCTTTGCCAGACAAGCTTGTAGTTTAGCTGCAGGTGCGAGAGCGAGACAGTATATATGAGTGGGTGCGAGTGAGGCGGCATGATTATAATGACTTATGCAAATAAATTTTTTGGTACAGATTTATATAACTAATTATTTAAGTGAATCTCAAAAACATCTGAAGAAGGTGGCTGATATAGACACCGAAACGTTACATTATACTTTTGATTTATTTCTTTTTTCAGTTTTACTATTAGGCAACAATTTTTTCAAGACCAATTTGCTCCTGACAAATAAGTCAGGAGCACTTCATCTTAATTAAAATTTTCTTAATTATTTCTGTTTCAGAGACTGGGAGTGAAAACCTATAAAGTTTTTAAGAAATGCAGAATCTTCTCAGAATATATTTCAATCGATATTTGAATAAGGAGTTCATAATTGCTATTTTGAAGGTAAAACAGCGACTGATTTTGCCCGAAAAAAAGCGTTTTCTTGATGATTACCACATAAAGTAGTAGTGTGTCCAACGAAACGACAAAGTGAAAGATATTCGTGCATTCTGCTTTAGAATGGTCTCGGAGGACTATCTCAAGTGAGAGTACTCGAATGAACTTGATTACTTACAAGTATGTTTATGCAATTACGGACTTAACTAGATCACATTTCATGGTCATCTTCTGAAACGAAAGGATTATTTATGATTATCAGATGGAATTAATCTGGCATCGAAAGTAGGATAATTCTCAAGAAACTCGAATCCACGTTATATTCTAGGTAGTTTGGTAGCTCTAATTGACATTGCCCATTTAATAATTAAAAATAAAGACGTGTGAGTACTGCCAGTTAAAACGAATTAACCGAATATATGCCCATCTCTATTGCATATCTGAATTAAAACATTTTGCTCTGGTTAATTGACATTTAATTGAGAGGGAAAATTTCATGGATGATATTTAGAAGAGCTTGTTCGTGAAACCGAATGAGATTATATTTTTTTCTGATCGAATCAATATTGAGCCATATCGCCTTAGTTACTATATGTCATAACACACTCATATTTCCCAAGGGAAATATGAAACGTCAAGTCATATTTTACTGAAAATAGTATAATATGCCACCTTATACATCAGAAAAAAGTCATTTGGAGCTTCTATCAAAAATTTCTTGATCTGCTCCCGGGACAACACTGCTGATTCTTTGGGAACGGATCCTTTATTTTTGTTCTTAAAAAATACTTCCACGTCATCGAATAATTTGACATTCGTTTTTTCCTTCAAATGTAGCATGTATCTTAACATAGATAATTTTGGCCATAACGTGTTTGGTGAATATTCCTGTAACTGGACATCGACTGAATAAATCATACATTGAAAAGAACAAGAATCCGAGCGACATACCAAATCTTCAAAATATGCTAGCAAAATATTTTCGCTGACACCGTCCACCAAACTTTTTCTTTTTCACACCTGAAAGCCTTCATACTCTTTACTATAGGCAGCTTTAGATTTGGTGGGAATCAAAAATTCACGGCTTTCGCCGCTTGAGTTTCGACGTAGTTCGACATTATTTCAATAATTTTATTTCTGACAAGACGTCAAAATAAAACCAGTCAACCAGGATTCTCACAAACACGGCCCATAGCAACGTTAAAAATCCAATTAAATCAAAAATTTACAATATTATATTAATTTTTCCATTTTAAGAACGATATTGTTTCGATCAGAAAAAACTATTGATTACAACACGGGAAATATGAATACATTTCCCACTAGGACAACCTCGGGAAATATACTATTCATATTTCCCTAGTTCTAATAATAGCTATAGATCAATATTTGTACAAGTCTTTGTTGAAAAGAATTTCTAAATCAATTATTCAACTTTTGTATAAATGGAAATTCAGTAATTTCTTCCTGTTTTCAAGTTAATTGAATCTGGAGGATCCTATTCGATTCCTGTCTTTTATCAAAATCACAAGCAAAAGCGCAAAGATCTAGGAAACTGGCAAATCTGCCGATCAGGAGATGACGTCATACCCTCATCCATTATTTTGATCTTTCAGCTTCTCTCTTCATATTTCAAGTTGAATTTTTGCAGTCCACAAACGATACAAATATGAAGAAACGACAATTCTAACTCATTCTACAAATATTCTCATATAAACTCACAAGTTTAATTAACTTTATGTAAATGTAATCGTAAATATGAAATATGTTATGTTATAATAATTTTGTCCTGTAGCATTTATAAGTAATGACTATAATACTGCCAAATATCTCCATAGAACTTGAGTAATATGCGCTTTAAGAAATTTACTGACATTTGGCATATTCAGTTCTTGCTAACATTATTTCGCAAGGCGGAAAATACTCTTTCAAGGATTGTACAATGTTTCACGATTATATTTCGATTTTTTCTTCGTCTATCCGTTTTAACCTCTACAGTCACGATTCACGCAGTCGTAAGGATGAAAAACATACAATGGCGAATGATTACTCCAATTACTAGCTAATGCTGATATATTAGGAGATCAACTTCATGGAATTAATCGCATTTACGTAAATTTATGCTTGTACACCTATACTTAAGATATAATTGGGAAACATGAGCGCCTTGAAAGGATTACTGTATTCGGATCTCAATAAAACATTATTTTGAATTAAGCTGACTTCATATTCTGCTAATAGATTGCTAAATACTTCTAATAGGTGCAACAAATACAGTCTTTTCAGAACCTTACCATACACAACCGAAGTGAAGTCTTGTAAAATGACTGTTTCGCACACAGAGCTTCTGGAGTTCACGAAATTGATCAATAATGAACCATTTTAATGAATTTTTCTCATATTTTGCTGTATGAATGTCATGGCCACCCGAATATAAAGATTCAGAAGCAATACAAATAATGTAACAACTTATATCGAAAAATATAAAAATGCACACTGCGTAAAAAAATTAACGCACATTATGGAAATCTCAAATTTATTCTACAACTGAAGGTGTTCTCAATGATAATTATTTTGCATGCATATATGTTATCCACTTTCAAAGTTTTTCTTCAATACCTACAGATGTTTTTCCCAGCAGAAATAAAAAAGATGAGATTATCAGATTTTGAATGTATTGGCTCCATTCTGAAATCAGTTGTTCTCGATCAATTCTAGTGATCAATAATTTTTCTTTCGTTTGATTTTCTACACTCGATCGCTATGCAACGCGAAACACGCAATTTGACCCAAGATGAATATGCCCAAGCGGTAGTTTTGCGAGAAGAAGGGTGAACATACACAAGAATTCTAATCTTCAAGTTTGGTTCGAGAAGGTATAAAAAGCAATTGATTCAGTTGTCGACTGGAAGAGTAGAAAACAACATATCCAAAAGACCACTGAAGCGAAAAGCATATTTATTGGACTGTAATTATACACTTCAGACTGATAAACAACTGATATTACATAGCCTATGTTACGTAAGCGTCAGAAATATTCAAAGTAGTTCAACATAACGCTAGAGGATTCGGAAAGCAATAAATATTACGCTTAATTCACCCCCCAAATTACCCTACATGAAAAACATCCTGCTGGTAAGAACATACCTATCTTCCATTCTCCTCTCATTGGACCAGAACCCTTCAGTAGCATAAGAAAATACACCTACAAAAAGTAGGGTGGAGGCAGACAGAAAGGCATTCAGGCGGATAATTAGTTTCCGAGAAAAGTCCAAAAAACGGGAAAAAAACATCCATTTTTCGAAAATTCATAACTTGGTCAATTTCTGAGATGAAGCGTAGTTGCTCTGAATTTAAGTAGTTATTAAAATATACTTTATTGGTGCACAATTACAAAGCTGTTGGATGAATAGTTTTTGCACAATCCCAGTTTACCGAATTCGACGTACCTTTTTCAAGAAGGTCGTGATACTCGGCTACTTGTCGGATTTGAATTTTACAAAAAGCATTTTAAAGAAGAAATAAAATTCTTCAAATCGTTTATTCTCTCTATACCGACCGATAATGTTTAGTGGGTGAAAAACGGCGTCAAAAAGAAGCAAAAAGGCTCGAATGCATCAAACTAGTCGCGGAGTGGGAGTCGCCTGCTACGCGAGGGGAAAACTGTATACCTTGTATCTTTCGCGCGTCGCGTAGCGGGCGACTCCCACTCCGCGACTAGTTTGATGCATTCGAGCCTTTTTGCTCCTGTTTGACGCCGTTTTTCACCCACTAAACATTATCGGTCGGTATCGAGAGAAAAAACGATTTGAAGAATTTTATTTCTTCTTTAAAATGCTTTTTGTAAAATTCAAATCCGACAAGTAGCCGAGTATCACGACCTTCTTGAAAAAGGTACGTCGAATTCGGTAAACTGCGATTGTGCAAAAACTATTCATCCAACAGCTTTGTAATTGTGCACCAATAAAGTATATGTTAATAACTACTTAAATTCAGAGCCACTACGCTTCATCTCAGAAATTGACTTGAAGTTATGAATTTTCGAAAAATTGATGTTTTTTTCCCGTTTTTTGGACTTTTCTCGGAAACTTATTATCCGCTTGAGGCGTGTCATCTCTCATTTTTTTTGTTTTTGAATTCTCTACAAAAAATGCCTCAACAGTTTTGCGATCAGATCAATACTTCACGTTTTATAAGCGAAAAAGCAAAATTTTGGATTTTTTTGGCTATTTTTCGCTTCTCAAAAAAAACCTAAGACGATTCAGGAGTGGAATTTATCATGAAAAACATGTATAAACTACCTATTGCATGACTGCACAGTCAGATTTCAGGTAGTATTTTTGTCACGTAAAAAACTTCTATTGCTTGGCTTATAATGCCATCTTTATACAGGCCCTAGAGCTGAATAATGATATATTACCATATTACGACTTCCGCTGCAGCAATTCGAAATCGGGTGCGCCATCGAATGATGCAAAACATAATGATCCGAAAACGATTGCTAAAACTTTTTCGAAGAAAAATAGAACGAGCCGCGTTACATAAATCGGTCGTTATATTTGACCCTCGAACTCTGCCTATGTCCAATAAAAAACACACCTTTGTTGCGATATGGTCATTCGATGGGTTCTCACAGTAGGATTTGTCATTGTAACAAAGAGATCCCAGTTTGAATGAAAAAAATTTCAAACGGTCTATTGTTGATTTCATGTTGCGACAACGTCGAAACAGTTTATGAGAAATTCTTAGGTGAAATCTTGTTTACTGCAATTTAGCAGCATAAAGTAGCTGCATTGTTTTTAAATGGCTTTCAAATTGACTGTTGACCTTTTGTCTTGCCGCATGAATTTGACTGAAGTTTCTACATACTCCAATTCTGTCTCTGAACTCTTATAACACAAAGTGTGTATGAGATATCTTCGACATTTTCATTCAGTCGGAAGTCCTATTAGTGGTGGTCATTTCTTAAACAAGAGAACGAGTTATGGTCATTTTCCGTTTGTGGATTTTCAATTGTTGTATATTTATTAATTTTTTGAATCTGTTCGAGAGCATTTCAAAACAGAGACACAGTGACAATGAAATCGAATATAATAATAACAACTCAAATGAGATATTCAGAGCTCAAACATATCCTGAAATTTTCAATTCTTTTACTCTTTTCGTCCGAAAGTTAAGAGTATTCAAGATCCTGTCCAAATTCTTATCTTCACAGACCGGGAATGGATACCCAAGTATCACCAGCTCAGATCAGGGAGTGAATTTCTACAGTGTGTTTGGTCATGACTTAGCGATAATTTAAGGGCATAAAATATACCTAATTTTATCGACAAAAACACCCACATTTGGAAGTTTACCCCCTTAGTTTTGGAGTAGCCCTATTTTAAATTTACTTTTTTATTTCCGTTGACCCTTCCAAATAATATCGATTTCTTTGGACATAAAGGTAATACAGATTTGGAAAAAATGTTTTTTGAAAGATGATACTACCACTTTTTATTGAAGTATAAAAATATGAAAACATTTAACTTGAAAACGCCATAAAAAAATTCTTTAAAAAGTTTTAGTAAAAATATGTACCTACTGATTTTCTTAGTAAATCCGCAATAGTACAAGAACCAGCACATTGAAGTATAATTTTTTTTCAATGATTTAACACGCAAGGATATTAGCTACAAAACAACACTTATATCATTTCTGTTAGTTACATAATTTGAGAGTTATTGCTGTTCGAACATGATCACTACGCGAGGAAAAGACACAAGACAGGTCGTCATGAAGGCCACTGCCTGTCTACAGAGCACATGCGGCCATTTTGAGCAATTTTTATGATTAATTTGTTTGTTTGGTCATTAAAAATTATCAAATGTACAATGCTGAGGTTTTTTTATTTTATAAATTTTCATAAGGGTCATGTTCGAACAGCAATTACTTTCTAAATATGTAACTTACAGATATTATGTTGGTGTCGTTTTGTAGCTAATATCTTTGCGTGTTAGCTCATTGAGAAAGAATTATACTTCAATGTGCTAGTTCTTGTATTATTGCGAATTTACTAAGAAAATCAATACATTTTTTTCTAAAATTTTTTCAAAGAATTTTTTATAACATTTGTAAGTTATATGTTTCATATTGTATCACTTTAATAGAAGGCGGTAGTATCATCTTTCAAAAAACATTTTTTTCACATCTGTAGGACCTTTATGTCCAAAGAAATCGATATTAACGAAAATAAAAAAGTAAAATTACAATGGAGGCTACTCCAAAACTAAAGGGGTGAACTTTCAAATTTGGGTGTTTTGTCGATAAAATTAGGTATATTTGATGCCCTTAAATTATCGCTAAGTCATGACCAAACACACTGTATAATCATAGTGATCACCAGTCTCGCCTTTATATTAGCATTAAATAGTTGAACCGGATCTCGTTCAACTATTATTAGAAAACGAAAGGTATGAAACGGTTCCGACATATTCGATGCTGATCTGTGACACGGCAGATAAACCAGTCATTGAATCCACCAGATTGATGAACTGTGATGACCATAGCGGAAATTTTAATTCTCCGATTGGACTTCGATTCAAGGTTGTTACGGAAGTTAAAGGTGACTTATTGAGATGTCTGTGAAGATGTCAGTGATCTTTGGAGAGATCGTTGCATACCATGTTGCTGGTCGTATGAAGGATGAAACAATAATTAACAATATAATAGTTATTTCAATCATAATTCCAAATCTTTCAGATAAGAAAATTAACAAGATATGAAATGTAATGGTGTTAGAAAAATATGTTCAACCTCTACTCTGAAACCACTTAAAGGGTATGGTTCCATATTAACAAGATATTTGAATAGTTTTTTTTGAAAATCCTCAGATTTTCTTTCATTTCTATATACTCTAAGAATGATGTATTCTTTTTTCATCCATACTCCAGTAGAATCTGTGTGGTCGTAAGTCTGCATCTACGGTTATAATATATCCCTGTACTATATATATTAGTCTTTTTATATTTGTGATGATTGAGTGATTGAGTTTGTGGCCATAGTGTCACCAGAACCATAAAAAATTCAATTGGAATGTTGAAAAGAAGAATCTTTTTATTTCCATAACAGGATATTTTTTTGTAAATGAATACTGAATTTTCATGCAAAATTTTGTGGCCATAGTGTCACCAGAACCATAGAAAATTCAATTGGAATGTTGAAGAGAAGAATCTCTATATTTCCATTACTGGATAACCGATTCCAGTGAATTTATTATATGAATCAAGACTGATATATTGAATTTTTTTAATTATTTATTTTTCACATATTTTATTTTTTGAATAATTTTTAAAATATAATTCTGATTGTGCTGAGATTCTGCATTTATATATTCAGTATCAATCTCAATACCCATATAAAATTTTGAGATAATAGTCTTATTGCTCCACCAAAGAACGAGCGCTCAAAGGCTCCTGCTCAGGGCTTTCCTTAAATTTTTTATCCTAGCCAATCGCACGAGCACGTGCTTCGCCAAATCTGAAGCTTATTTTGGGACGAAGCATTAATAGTTTTACCAAAATGGTATCAAGATGTCAGTCGACATGAGACTGATGAATGAAATGGAACTTTTGAATTAATAATCGATCACAGATATTCTCTTGGTTTATGGTCGGTTTCCTAGTCCGTCATATGAACATCAGCTAGTTTTTGATCCAATATTATGTTTAGATGGTGTGCACAAACCGATTTCGAAGGTTATTGATTCGTTAAATTCATCAGCTAAATGAACAACTGATAAATGGAGTTCAGAAACCCGCCACAAATGAACTAAAAGCTATGGATCAAACAACTAGAAAACCCTTTCCTGAAACTTCGCTTGAATTGACGCCACATTCATTTCACATGACGTCAGGGCAGGGAGTCATTCAATAAACAAAAATCGTAAACATTTCCTCATAAAATGACACATAACAAGACTTTTCTCGTAAAAATTTCTCTTTTACAAGCTCCATTCACTACTGTTGATAGTTTAGTGAATCTTCTCTAATAAATTATGCAAATCTTTCCACTAATGTAATTCAAATTTATGGAATCGTCCGTCATTCGAAATATACAACTTTGTACCATTGGTACATCTTCGGGTGTCGCAATAAGTTTTTTCACTTTAATGAAAAGGTTAAAAGTGCCACTTTTCATGGCGGTCAACTTCATAACTTCCTGCAATCGGTGGAGGATCTGAGGCATGTCGAATTTACATAATGTAGCAGTCTTTCGACCATGCCAATTTGTTGTAAATATATTATGCGAAACAACTCAAATTAAAGTTTAAAAAAGGCGAAAAAGAGGGGAAAAAGCCAGGATCATAGTCAGGTTTACTCGATAAATTTTGAACTTTTTTCATATTTTCTCGGCGTGAATGAAAGAACGATACTTGTCAGTTCAATATATTTGGTAACATTATTAGGAAGTAAGAGAAGTGAAATAAACTCAGTGGATTATTATTTGTGATTCGCAATCTTCACTATAGTACTAAGTTATTTCTCATACCATTTCAAAAATGGTATCTGGCAAATGATGTGCATTATTGTCGACAGGGTGTCCCAAATTCGATGATCATTGAAAGCATCTCGAGAACCATAAGGGTTAGAGAAAAAATGTTCAAGGACTTTCGATCTCTTTTTTCGAAATTATCAATTGCTAGCAAACATATCCCAGATATCTAATTGGTTCTCGAGTTACAGGGCGTTTCTGAAAAATTGCTGTTTCAAATATTCCACTATATCTCGTTTTTTGTTGGATATATCAGGAAAACTCCAAAACATTTGTTTTTGTAATTTCCAGTGCCTATACGCTACTTCCATCTGATCCGAAAAATTATTCGCCGTTCGAGTGCTAGAGAGAAAAGTTTGTGTTTTTTAAATGGAAATAGAAAAATTTAAGAAAGCCCTGAGCAGGTGCTTCAGAGCGCTCGTTCATTGATGGAGCAATGAGGCTATCACCTCAAAATTTTGTATGGAACTTGAGATTAATACTAAGTATATGAAAACAAAATATCAACACCATCGGAATAATATTCTGGAAATTATTCAGAAACTGTAATATGTGAAAACGTGATAATAAAAAAAAATAAATTCTATGTTTCTGATGATGTTATCCTCTTGAAATTTGGCATGAACATTCAGTATATTAATCTTCATACACAAAATGAATTTGACTAGAATCGGATATCTTTTTATGGAAATATGGAGATTCATCTTCTCAATATTTCAATTGAATTTTTTATGGTTCAGATGATACGATCTTCTTGAAATTTTGAGTGAGCGTTCATTATATTAATCTTCATTCACTAAATACAATTTTTTCTGAAATATTGAGGAACAAAAATTTCGAATCGCGATATTTTATGGAACACCCTGTACGATTTGGCCGACGAACTTAACCGAGGCATTTTGGAACCGAACTCACCCTGAAAATCTCAAGTCTGTAGAGCAATCCCTTCGAAAGTTATTGTGCTAACGGCCGGCCCCATGCACAGAATTGAATTTGACCAGGAATTCGTCATCAAGGAGTCGCACCCTATCGTTTGAGACTATTTTCGGCTCAAAATTCGAAAATTACTGATATTTGGGCAAAATGATATAGCACTCCTTTAAGTAAAGCGAGCGCTCAAAAATATATGGAAACTTCAAAAAGTGAGGCATCTGTCCAGGTTCTACCCTAATCAAAATCTAATCTAACAGTTTACTTTTTGATACTTGTTCCATATCTTGCAAAAGCACCCCTAAGTAATGAATAATCTACAGGTTATTATCACTCAAAACAAAGAAAATGTGGGCGGTTGAACGGATTCATTAAAGTCTGTAGCCTTCCATAATTGGAACTTTCACATTTCCCCATATAAATAATCGAACAATTAGTGTCGCTTTACAAATAAGCAATGATAACTGTTGATTATGCTCACAGCAGTGCTCTTTATCGATGTATATTTTCGCTATTACCTACAGAATGTAGTAATCGACGGAGGCGTTCCTAGTCGAAGTTGAGATATGTGAAATATGTACCTTCGTACATGTTCATAACTATAGGCCAAGCATTTAGAATGGTGGTATTTTATCATTCAGAACGAAACCCAGATAGATAAAGCTTTTTAGCGTGCTTGTTCCTAGGAAAACAGATTGCCATTTATGCTTCAGGTCGAATATTGGGCCGACAGTGATCTCGAATGAATTGGCGATACCTGATACCCTCCGATGAAATATCTAAGTAAAAACTTCGTATGCATTTAACTGCAAAATAGTGATTATATGACTTGAGCGAAATTTCGAATACATCCCTCCAAGATACAGCCTTTGGAAGGCGATGATGAGTTGACAGTCATAAAACTACATAATATGATTCATTAAGTAGATGTTACTCACATAATTTTTTTTGATCCCAACTTTATTATTAGGGGTCGAAAATAACAACCCCTTATGATTTTCCTTCAAAAATTGTTTTCGTGGCATAGATTTTCGAAAAATAAAATTCTCTTATGGTATCCCATTTAATTCTGGAGAAAAAAAACTTTTGCAAAATTTCGCTACTGTCGATACTTTTCTCGGAAAAAATAAAAACTTACAAGCAGTTATGATCACTGTTCATTCCATTTCATCGAATGTTCCATAGAATGAATATTCTCCGATATTGTTTATGCTCAAAATTGATTTTGACAAAAAAAGGTTTTCTATGATTCTTTCTACAATTTTCAGTTTCAGAAGAGTTCGATATTTTTAATGAATACTTTGCAGTAACAAAATAAATTACTCAGTTATAAAAATGGTAGCTTATTCTAATTTGCATTTGGCAGATACGCACTTTTGCTTTTATCTCCTGTCATAGACATACAATATCCTAGAATATTCATTCTATGGAACACTATACTTATACGATGAAATGGAATGAATAGTGATCATAACTACCTGAGAAGTTTTTATTTTTTTCGAGGAAAGTATCGACTGTATCGAAATTTTGCAATGACTTTTTTCCTCCAGAATTGAATGGGAAACCTCAAGAGAATTCTATTTCTCGCAAATCTATTCAACGAAAACATTTTTTGAACGAAAATCATAGGGGGCTGTTTTTTCAACCCCTAATAATAAAGTTATGAGATATATAAAATTTGTGTACTATGTGCTTCATATTAAGTATAGTTTTATATTATAGTGTTTTTAAAAGCCGTAAAAAAATTTAAAACTGTCAACTCGTCATCGCCTTCCAAAGGCTGTATCTTGGAAGGGGGTCGATTTCGAAAAAAATTTATATGAACTACTCCTGCTTAGTTTCATACAGGAATCATCTCCCAAAGTCCCTCGCAGTTGTTCACAGACACCCGGTATAGATACAAATCGCATAAACTGATATTATAATGACAGAAAGATTAATTCAAACACTCTGTGACAAGGCAACATCCCCTATGAGTAAATTGTCAGATTTCTGATGAATTTGAAACATTTATTACAAACGTAGAGATAAACGGGGGAGAACCACCGACCAAATATCTGTAATTTTCGAATTTTGAGCTAAAAATGGCCTCAAACGATAGGTTTCGACTCCCTGATGACGAACCCGTGGCCAAATGCAAAGCACTATAACTTTCGAAGGGATTGTCCTAGAGACTTGAGATTTTCAGGGTGAATTCGATTCCCAAAAGCCGTAGTTGAGTTTGTTAACCAGCCAAATCGTACAGGGTGTTCCATAATATATGGCCATTCAAAATTTTTGTTCCTCAATATATCAGACTAAAAGAAACTAATCGAAATGAAATTTTGCGGCTACATGCAAAATGCTCAAAAAAGTGTGAATAGTGTAAACGGAACCATTCAATTGGAATATTGAAAAGAAGAATCTTCATATTTCCATAAGAAGATATCTGATTCGAGTGATATTTATTTTGTGAATGAAGATTGATATACTGAATGTTCATGTAACATTTCAAGAAGATCGCATCATCAGAACCATAGAATTTAACAATAATTGAATTCAATGAAAATATCTTTCGTCGTTTAAATAAAAATTTTGTTCTCCTTAGAATAGTGCAACTATTTTGACATCTTGTTCAGAAAAATCAATGCCTTCTGCACTTGAACAGTGAATAACTATAATTTTCATAGAACAGTTTTCCGAGAGTACCATACGTTAATTTGATAGATTGAAGGTAAAACTGAAAGAAAAAGTCAGATTCAAAACTAAGATATTTCTTTTGAATCTTTTTTGCAAAAGGATAAGATCACTAGAGAAATGGTTATCAATTATTTAAAGTAATATTGGAAGGTGAAATTATATACATTCATTTTGATATCTAAATAATTGTATATTTCTTAGACACCCTATAGGAGTATAATGATTTCAATTTATATAAGATCATTTCCGCTGGATGCAACTATAATAAACTTTCTCTATTAGATAGAGTGACAATCTATTCTTGTAATTATTGGTAGCTCTCATTTGGTTTGTGTTCTCAAGCATATAATGGCTAACGCTGTCAGATATCCTTTAAATGAAACTATGAATAGAAATATGGGGCGCTTTTTATACTCCTACTATCATAAACCTTTTCAATTTCATTCGAATATTCGGTGATAGAATTAAATATGTCAATAATAAATATACTTAATTGACAGTTTTGATTTGTAGACACGAGAACGTATTATTTCATCCTCCTTTTTGAACAAATCGATGTGATTAAGTTTAACAAGTAGTTTTAGGAATCAATGTATATAATAATAGGTTCAAGCCGGGTTTCACAAAAACCCCGATCACGTTGATTGATGAAGTGTCATTATTTCTGTGCAAATTTCAGTTCATTTTTGACATAAACCATCGAACTTTTCTCAAAATCAACGATTTGATTGCCAATCAAGCTTTGTGAAACCCGCGGTTAGAGCACCAATTTGTTGTTCTGTAATGAAAAGGTTTTCAAGTAGGTTATTGGAACAGCAACATCTGAAAAAAGATTTCCGTTGAACTTACTCAAAAATAAAAGGTTTAAAGAAAGGTTCCATTTTGAGCGTTCGCTCTACTTAAACGAGTTTTGACCAAATGTCTATAATTTTCGAATTTTTAGCCGAAAACGGTCTAGAATGATAGGGCTTGACTTCCTGAAGTGAAAAAATACATCGAAATGAAATTTTTAAATGCAAAAACTCAGCACCATCGGAAAAAATTTTGAAAAATTTTCAAACACTGAAATATGTAAAAACATGACAATTAAAAAAAATTAATTCTATGGTTCAGATGATGCGCATGATTCTTAGCAAAAACATTCAGTATATCGATATTCATTCACAAAATTAATTTCACTCCCTTCGGATTTCTTGTTATGGAAAAATGAACTTTCAGCTTTTCAATATTCGAATTGAATTTTCTATGATTCTGTTAACACAAAATTTTGCAAAAGGCTTACTATCAGCTTCTTGCATGTGGCCGCATAATAATCTCTCGATTGATTTCGTTTTGTCTGAGATATTAAGGAACAAAAAATTTTAATGGCCATATTTTATGGAACACTCTGTACGATATGGCTGGTTAACGAACTAAACGGTTATCGGACGGACAGCCGGCCACAGGGACAGAATTGAATTTGACCACGAATTCGTCATCGGGGAGTCGAACCCTATATCGTTTGAGACCATTTTCCGCTGAAAATTCGAGAATTACATACATTTGGGCAAAACCATATAGCACCCGTTTAAGAAGCACGAGCGCTCAAAAATGGAAATCATCAACAAACTTAATTGATTGGTGAGATTTTTGTTATCGATTAAAGTTATTTTTTGAACTCGTCAATTAACCAATGAAAAATAACTAATATAATCCATATAATATACAATATGTTATCATGTGATGAGTGCCCTGCAATTTATATAGGTCAGACTGGTCGTTCTCTCGGAGTTAGAGTTGATGAACATAAAAGATCTATATTACAAAATAAATCGACAACAGGTTTCTCCACTCACTGTATTACTCTCAACCCCTTCATAGACTTCAATAATATAAAAATTCTACATAAAGGTGATAAAGGTAGACGTTTAGATCTCTTAGAAATGTTAGAAATATCCTCAGCTCAAAAACAAAATCTCTTAATTGTAAACGATCAATTAGATTTCCGCCTGTCACCAATTTTAACATGTGTTACCTGATATTATGTGTATGAATATGTTCTTTCTGTGTTGATATTTATTCAGTTTTGAAAATGGGATAAAACCCGAAACACGCGTGTCAACGAATATTTTAATAAAAATTGTGAATTTTTGTCAAGTGTTTTTTTATCTTCTTTTTATTATTAATATAATCCATACTAATATTATAAATGTGAAAGTAACTCTGTCTGTCTGTCTGTCTGTTACTTTTTCACGCCTAAACGGCTGAACGGATTTTGATGAAATTTGGTATGGCGATAGATGATAACCTAGAAATGGTCATAGGCTATAAATAATCACGCCATCGTTCTTAAGGGGTAGGCAGTAGGCAGATAACTAAATTGAGTTAGTGATTTTTAGTCGTTTTTGTTGGGACTTTTGCTCTTTCACCTCTAAACGGCTGAACAGATTTTGATGAAATTTAGTAAGGTAATAGATGGTTACCTAAAAACGGATATAAGATCAAAATGATCACGTCATCGTACTTAGGGGTAGGAAGTAGGCAGAAAACTGAATTGAGTTATGCCCGATTGCACCGTTCGTCTAAGCAACGTTTAAGCCCTTAAGTGACGTTTATTCCATTGATGAAACGTCATTTCAGGGCTTAAACGTTGCTTAGACGAACGGTGCAATCGGGCATTAGTGATTTTTTTATGGTTTTTGCTGCGAGTTTTGCTCTATCATGCCTAAACGGCTTAACAGATTTTGATGAAATTTAGTTAGGTGATAGATAGTAACCTAGAAAAGGATATGGGCTATTAATATTCATGCTATCGTACTTAAGGCGTAGGCAGTAGGCAGAAAACTAATTAAGTTAGTGATTTTTAATCGTTTGTTTTAAAAGTTTACCTCACTCACGCCTTGACGTCTGAACGGATTTTTATAAGACATGGTTAATATAAAGAAAGGATCCTAGGCACGGACACAGGCTACTTTTTACGGCGGGAAAATACCTCATTCCCGCGGAAATCTAGCGTGATCGTGTCAAGAAGCGCATGACGCCATAGCTACTGAAATGATTTTGATGTTTTGTTTTTAACTGAGTGTTACTAAGACTTCAAGTTAGTATTTGATCACTTTTTTGACTTAGAGGGTCGGTAGGCGCCATAATTTAGGGAATTTATGATAAAATTTTGATGCAACTGTCTTTATTTAACTGTTTTACTTGGATCGAAACTAAGCGACATTCCATCACACTACTTAACTTATAGGGTAGGTAGAAAGGTACTAAAATTCAGATAGTTTTATCAAAATAATGTACTAAGTATTGTACACATTGAAAAGGTCTACAGAAAAGTCCGTGATGGTATATGTCTATCTCTTATGGATAACCAACAATAACTTTTTTTATCATTTACTTTTTACCACAAGTAGTGGCTGATTTTCGAAGCGATTTTAACCAATACAGCATTAATCCTTAACCAATTAAATACCTTGAATACATTGTTCATTTAATATAGATCTATATGTCCCTTTACACCGTATGATTTAAGTGAATATTTTCGAATATATTACCGTGCGAAGCCGGGGGGGGTCGCTAGTAAGTTATAATTAGTGAATCAGCCTGAAAAAGTGATTAAGCCCACGAAATCGAAATGAATTACCTCATTTGACTAATCTTTTTACGAAATGTCAAATAATTCTCAGCCTATCCGAATACTTTTAACTTGGCGCAAAAGTTGCAACACGAGTATTGTAAAGATCAAGAGTACCTTGAACATAACACTGATGTATCGTATCGCAACTTTATTGTATCACATTTGGGACGGAACGAGACAACTTGGAACAAAAAAAATTGGTGTAGGAATACAATAAACCGTAATTGACTTCGATGTATAAGGAACGTGACCCTGACACAAACACACCTAGTTGAGTGTCTCTGGTTGGGTCACCTTTAACTAGAAATCGATTCCTTATGTTTACTGTCGGATGAAATGAGCCGAATCATTTCACCTCATAATAAACATCACGTTTTGAGTATTCAGTACTGAAGATTAATAGTCGGGATCTGGAAGTTGACATACATACATTGGTGTACAAAAATAGGATTTTGAATGAAACAACTGAAAGTGGCCTTGATGTAAAAAGGTTTGTGCGCTTGTAACTATAAAAAAACGAAAATACAAATTCGAATATTTTAAGAGCTTTTGGTTTCATTTTCTTCTTTTATGAATTACCGTAAACCTTCTCAGATTACCATATTCATTCCGAAAGGAAGAACTTCAAAACTTCAAATTTTCAAGATTTGCAGTGCTTGCCTGCTGGTGCCCAACTTCTTACATAAACATTAAAAGAAAGTATTAACGATTTTTGAAGAACGTAATATACACAATAAAAATTTAAGAAAAGCACTGAGCAGGTGCTTTAGAGCGCTCGTTCATTGGTGGAGCAATAAGGCTGTAACCTCGAAATTGTTTATGGAACTTGATTGATATTGATACTATCTGTCTAATGCTGGATTCATAATGGTCGTAACCATAAAACTCTGTGATTTTGACGTTTATGTTGAGCTTATGGTAGTCCGTAATTCTAGATTTGTAGGTCTAACCCACCAACGTCGTTTTTTTCTTCTTTTAGAATTTTGCTCTTCAATTTTTTTTCTTTTTTTCAAACATCGTCTCAATAAAAACAGACTTAATACTTCATACATTTTCAATTAATGACAACACTTCACAATAATCAATTGTCAAAAAATTCATAGAACACTTATTATGAAGGTACAGAAACATCTTCTTACTCTACAAAAACGTCTATAATTTGCTACTGCGCCCAAAGTTCATTCTGAACACTATTAAGTTCACGGACAAAGTACGTTTACGTGTTCGTTATGGTTACGTCCATTGTGAATCAGCACTAAGGATTCAAAATCTCAGCACGATCGTAATTAGCCAAAAAATGAAAAATATAGAAAAACGATAACTGAAAATATTAAAATTCTATGTTTCTGATCACGATCCTTTCGAAAATTTGCCTGATCATTCACTCCTTCAATTTACATCCTTGAACTCGATTTCATTTATATTATGGAAATTCAGCATTTTTCATCCCATTCGAAAACTATCCAAAATAAATACTCGTAGCTAGTGTGAGAGGAGGCTGCCATTCATTTTTCATTTCGAATCGAATGCTGTAACATAAACAGAGGTTGCCATTTGAAAATTTCGAAATATTTCAAATTTAAGTTCACATTTTCGGAGCAAAATCTTCGAAAATCCTTACTAAGTATGTATCAAAATACTGAATGTACCACATGAATGCATGGATTCTCTACTATGAGACTGCTGAGTTTGGTTCCGTTCGCATAGCAAATAATCGAGATATTGCATTTCCAAACTGGCATTGCAGATTTCAAGAATTTGTGCATAACTTGGCAACATTGCATATCAGAGGAAATTTTTTTTAGTAGGTTATATTGTGAATTTGGTATTGAATCCATACATAAATAATAATATATTTAGTTCAATTTAAAATAAGAAAGTAAGACGTGGCAACCCTGCCGATTTGAAAATATTTTAGGCGAAGAGTTCTTTCATCCTCAAGACTCCACCTATAATTTATGAACGAAATATTCACGAGTTCTCCAAAAACGTCTAATAGGCCAACTTAAAGGGAAAACCCTGTGTAAGGGTCAATTATACCAACACGCGATAATGCACACCAAGCAGTGACACGTTTTGAATGCAGGGACCTCTCGTGAAGTTTTCTGGGGTTTTCAGCAATCCAGCACACTCCCCCGATTTATCGCCCTGCGATTTTTATTGGGCTACATGTTTATAACGATCGTCTTAGGACAACATTCGTTCGCGAACATACTCTACGAAACACTGGACAGAGTTGTCTGATATTTTCGAAATCTATTAACGCAGTGTATTGAAAATCTTTGAAACATTCCAAATACGAACTTCGAATGTAGTACTTGATTGAGGAAAAATAATCGAATCCATTTTTGCATAAGTTTCTGTTTAATTAAATTTCTGAATCAGTAAGTTCCTTTGCCCCACCCTGTATCCGCAGGAAATGATTTCGGATAAAAATTCGGAAACATTATTCATTCCGATGTTTAAAGAATTCCACCTGAAAATCCGGAATCAATTTCCTAAGTCTGTGAAAGTAAGACAAGAATTGTGTATTTTCCCAAACAATCACATTGATACTTATCTTCTTGAGGAATCCACACATACCCTATTCTATTCAAATCAATTTATGACAAACAATTTCGACAAACGCAAAATAAATTCGATACATTATAAATTCCAGGATTTATTGTAGCATCCTTCTCACCTTCATCGAATCAATTTGTTCAGTTTGACACGGGTTCATATTTTTATTTTGACTACGAAAGGTCACACGGACTCCTGAATCAGGATCCTCCATCGAGGCAATCCACAATGACTAAGTCCTTTATTGTCGAGATTTTTGACACCCTCGACTTTATTATTGTGACATTGCAACGACCGTGTACCAAAGGTTCCACGATCTCACACTTAGGAAGGAATGCCAGATAGAAAGTTTCGAAATATCGACTATTCGAATCAGTTCGACGGCAACTTGAAAGATCTACATCGTTGGTTCACGCCAGTTAGCCGATTATTTCTGTTTTGTAACAAGTTATCCTCGATTTTATGCAATCGAACGAGACCGTTACAGATATTCGCAAATAATTTATGCATCAGAACCGAACTCTCATGATATTATCATTAATGTATGGAATTTTATTGCTAGAGGTTTCTGTCTTAATTTTGATGAGACAAGTTTTCTCTGAGATAAATCCCAGTGAAAGTAACGTAGACCTAAAATAAAATACTATTTATATATATTATATTAATTTAGTGTGGAGTGATAGGATGAAGATCATAGCTCGACTGAACGAAATTCTCAGAGGAAAAAATTGTTTTCCATTGATAAACAAAAGTACTGACTGAACTGTAGATATGGTTATCAGATCACATAAGCTAAACTCTTTGTTATCGAGAGAGAAGAGTAGCAAACACATTGATCCTAAAAGGGCCCACTCACTAAGAGGGAAGCGCGAAGACTTGAATGCGCGTTGTACGGGGTACAGTTAAACAGTGTGTGTTTGGCGTAAATTTGGAATGCGCAATTATCTCCGTCGGAATCAAGATAGTTTTGATTTTTGGCGTGTGCATTCTTCACCGTACGTGGAAGAATGACCAAAAACGACAGTGTATGGGCAACAAGTCTGTGCACGTTTCATATCTTTAGCAATACAGTGTCGGATTCCCTATTTATACATTGGACATTTTTTCCTAAAGAACAACACACGCCACTGCCATTAACATTCGACGTCATCTCACGCTTGTCGCACATCCAAACCAACATGCAAAAGTGTATGTGTGTGGGAATATGAATGCACACGTTTGCTTTACAGCAAACTTGTGCAGATACTGCGCATTCTTCCTTCTTTGTGAGTGGGCCCCTTTAGAAATATGTCTCACTATAACGGGTATGTAGTTGCATAGATAAGATATAGTAGTTGTTCTCAAGATACCAACGTCAATCGTAGATATGCGTCTTAAAGTACATCTTATCCGATTATTTTTGAAGGCAAGTAGTATCGAAATTATACAGATTTCCCAAAATATATGTAAAGAAACTACATTTCTTCCATTTTTATATGGATCAAGTAATTAATATTGTCATTGGAGTGGAATTCGATAAAAAGGAACAGGCAATTTGAAAAATAAACACTAATTGTCGTTTCTTTGTATTTTCAGCAAAACGAGTTTAGTTTATACTGATGACTGTACCTATAAAGGTAAAACTAAAATATAACTTTGTATTTCCAGAGCAACACATTTGTTTTATTGGTAGAATTATTTCTATCACCCAGTGGTAATTGAGCGTAAAACAAATGTGTGTTAAATTGGGCTGTTGCGAATATAAATTGGTGCGAGGAAACGTTTAATTGGTTGGCGTATTGTTTGATCAGTCGCACGATAAAAATTCTGGCGTAAAATGTGTCGAATGAACCGGTGAAAATTACATCACTCATTTCCATGATTGCCTCACTAATTAACGACTCGAAATTATGAATTGTTGTTCTCAGATGGATCTTGGAATATGATTCATGTTTATAAATTATAGACATATTTTTTTTCACCTTAAGCCGGTCCCAGACAATGCGTGCATTCGGCCAATGTGCCTTCGTAGTTCGCCTTCGGGTACCCTCCCAGACACTGCGTCAATAGCGAAATGTTCGACATTCGACATTCTGTTGACAAACGTTCGCCAAACGACCTCAGTATAGAACAGTAGCGGAGAGCGGAGAGGCTAAAGAATAATACCTAAAAACACCGTGTAATCACGTCGCACGACTCTGACTGAAGACAGAATAGGCCGTATAGTACGCGTAGATAAACACATTGTCTGGGAGCTAACACGAATGTGCGCGAATGTACTTCGCCTTCCTTTGGTTCGTGCAGCCCGTACCGACAAGGCTTCGGATAGAAGGCCAATGCCGAATGATACACGAAGTTGAGCTCCCACACACTACGCGAAGCACCGCCAATGCCGAATATTCGTCGAATGCACGCATTGTCTGGGACCGGCTTTAATCGAGATTTCGATTTTATGGTTTATCATTTTCTTGTAGGTGTCTGTCTCTCTTTAAGTGAAGCAAAGAAAACATCTCATATAGGATTTATTGAACAAAAAAGTTTCAGTGCATATTCGGAACATATCTTGGATTTGAGATCACTTCTCGAAATATAATAAGTAATTCGTTCGAAATATTCAAGCTGTTAACGATTTTATCAATAGCGTATTCATAAAAAAATACTCCCAAATAATGCATAATTTTGAGAAACATTCGGATACCTTTAAAAGGTGATACCGAGTAAACCTTGAAAGAACTTTGTAGAACTATTAAAGAGGTACATTTCCGTCATACATTGTTTCCATGTACGGTTTTTGCAGCGCACCTGAAAATAGCTGATTTTGGTACTTAAATTTATTATCATTGAAGTTATAGTAGGTTTCCTTAATTTTCTCGGTTGAAAAGTATAGCCTATATTACTCAGGGATAGTGTAGCATTCTAAGGGTGAAAGAATTATTGAAATCGGTCAAGTAGTTTATGAGTTAACTCGTATTAACGCCACAAACATACAAACCTTTCCTCTTTATAATATTAGTATAGATTTACAAAAAAATCACATCCATATTCATGAAAGCAGACGTTACCTACAACGTTCTCCTCATTTTTTCTTTCATTTTGGACGTATCAGGGTCATCTTTTTTCCCCTGGAATATTCGAACGGCATCGCATGTCGAGATGATTATGATGACATTGTCGCTCTCGATGGAACCCGAATGAATGGTTCTTCGAAAGGAGAACTGTACCATGAAAGGATGACTTTGAAAGAGTGATGTGTGTTGACTGTGTCACGACAATTGTGAAAGTTGATCTTGAACTTGAAAATGTTGATTTTGTGCTGGGGAACACTCGTATAGATAAGATCGAATCCGTCATAATTTGCTTTGGGTATTTAAGACTTCATGTGGTACGTGACATCCGCAAGTATGATATTCTTTGTCAGATGCAGAGATCAACAACGATGATAACGAATTAAATTCTTCATATTGAGTAGCCGAAACTGCATTTCTCGAATTCTTTTCGGGGCTTGTTTACAGAGCTGGCTGAATTAAAAATCATCTTAAACGATTGCAGTGGAGTCATTCTTGTTCGGACGTCCATAAAACCAATAACTTTAAAAGGAAAAGCTCAAAAATGGAAAATAATCGGGGCAGGCTTGAAGCTTCTATTATTTCAAATGAGATTTATTGAGTAAGTAGATGAATTAGTTGATAAATTCAATGGATAATTATCTCATACTAAAGAGTTATGCGTCTGCAGAGAATCTACATGGAAAATATGTCATTCAAAGTACCTGTAGACAGCTATTTCTAGCTATTGGCTTTCATCATAGTAGAGAAAGCTCTGAATTAATCAAAATATTTTGAAAAACGGTTCACATTATCGATTTTTTTCAGGAGAACCTTTTTGTTCTAAAATTAAATGGTATTCAGATTTGAAATTTTGTTCAATAAATCTAATTAAAAAAGTTATGTTCAATAACAGTTGGTAAGAACCGTGTAATTAGCGTGCTCTATGAGATTCAGACATAAAAACAAATTCATTGGATGTATCAGCTTCCAAAACATATTCGTATCAAATTCCATTGCAATGTTGTCAGTAGTTTCGAGAATTTTTTACTGAACATGTCCCAACTATTTTTCGGTTTTCTATCTATCCTAGAGAAGGGATCACCTTTTTTGAAACACCCTGTATTAGTTAGATATCATTAAGCAGTGAAACTTAGATAGTCGTTTTTATATTCAATAGGAATTAATGCAGATCTAAATGGAATGGTCAGATATACGCACAAAAACACATAAATTCGAAGAACAGTAGACTTAAATGAAAATTCAAGACAAGCCCTGAGCAGGAGCTTTTGAGCGCTTGTTTTTTGGTGAAGCAATAAGACTTTTACCTAAAAATTTTATATGAGATTTGAGATTGATACCAAATATATAAATGCAGCACAATCGGAATTATATTCTGAAAATTATTCAAAAAATGAAATATGTAAAAGATAAATAATTACAAAAATTGAATTATATGATTCTGATGATGCGATCCCCTTGAAATTCTGCATGAAAATTCAGTATAGTAGTTTTCATTCTCCAAATAAATTTCACTCGAATCAGATATCCTGTTATGGAAATATAAAGATGCTTCTTTCAATATTCCAATTGAATTTTCTATGATTCTGTTGAAACTATGGCCACGAAATTTTGGATAAACATTCAGAATATTGATCTCTATTCACAAAAAAAATTTCACTCGAATCGGATATCTTTTTATGGAAATATGAAGTTTCTTTTTTTCCATATTCCAATTGAATTTTCTATGGTTCTGTGATAACATTTTGCATGAGGCTTGGTATCAGCATCTTGCATTTGGCCGTAACATTTCATTCCGATTGGTTTCGTATTTTCTGCAACATTGAGGAACAAAAATTTTGAATAGTCATATTTTATGGAACACCCTGTACGATTTGGCTGGTTAATAAGCTCAACCGAGCTATTTGGGACCCGAAGTCATCCTGAAAATTTCATGTCTCTAGGACAATCCCTTCGAAAGTAATTGTGCTAACGGACGGCCCTACCGACAGAATCGAATTTGACCACGAATTCGTCATCAGGAAGTCTAACCTTATCGTTTGATACCATTTTCGGCCTCAAAATTCGAAAATTACAGCCATTTGGGCAAAACGATATACAGTAGACTCTCGATAATTTGACACTCGATAAATTGAATCTCTCGATAATTTGAAGTTCCTTGAATAACACTTGATAATTTGAAAAAAATCAACGTGTTCTGACCCCCTCGATAATTTGAAGTTGTAGCTGTGACATCTTGCTCAATAACACTCTTTAATTTGAAGTCAAATCACCCAAACACTCTATAATTTGAAGTCCCCACTCTTCTGTGATCCGTTTCATCTTGCACTTGTCTTAATTGAGTTTGTGCAGTCTTCCTTAGAATTGCGTTGAAATAAAACCGGTTTTCGAATTAAAAATGAGTGAAGGAAAGAATAAGGGTCTTTCAATGAGAAAAGACGTGTTATCGAAGCGATGGAAAATGGAACATTGGAAAAAGATGTTGCGAAATAGTTCGATATTCTATCATCTGCATTGTCCATGATTTTAAAGAATAAGGAACGAATCACTGGAAGTGTCTTCAGTATAGGAAGAAAAGGCTCCGTCAAGCTTAATTTCCTCTGATGAATTCTTCCCATCTCTCAACTTATAGAAAACACCCTGGACAATGCTAGGCTAGATGGAAGTCACTAACTCAACTGAAAATTGCGTACTTCTTTTCGAAATGAAATACTCATGTTATCATATACACATAAAGATCATGTATGTAGAATATAATACATAATCGCATATACAATATCATTAGTACCTATGTACTTCTGATCAAACTCTTGTTTAATTGAATTTCATCCTTACACCCTCTTTTTTATTTGAACTCTTTTTATTTTGAACTCTCGGTAATTTGAACTTTTGCGTTGGTCCCTTGAGTTTCAAATTATCGAGAGTCGACTGTAGCACTCGTTTAAGTAGAACGAGCGCTCAAAAATATGCAGTCTTTTCATTTAAGAATCATTCATTCAACTCAGATAATATAAAATTTATTGCAGCATTCTACAATTCCGCAGATAGAACGGTTATATCCATTATGCAGATAACAAAGAAAATTGGAATGACATTTTTTCGTTAGGAAATATTCCTCTCTATATCTAACGAAAAATTTCCCACGTCATTTATGCAACTAATTGGCAAATAACGGAAACGCCATTAGCTATCCATTTCGTATTAAAACAATCTTCGACAATTTATATTCTTGCACAAGTCAACAACACGATCTTTCGACGTTTTGGCAATCAACGGTTCCTGTCGAAACTCGGTTATTGATGGAAAGGCAAATGGTGTCTCATATTTGTCATTTTTAACATTTGAAAGAGCAAAACAAATGTAATGAAGAAATACACGAAATGATCATTCGTCTTAGTAATTTCTTCCCTAAAAAATAAAAAATTGAGCAGGAGCTTTTGAGCGCTATTACTATTAGATTTTATATGGGACTTGAGATTGATACCAAATATACAGAGTGTCCCGTAATTAGACCGACAAACTTCCAGTGGACAGTACAGATGATATTTTAGACAGATTCGACTCAAATCATATAATGACAAATTGCTTCGTTAAGGAGCTAGTGCCCTTTGAAGATGACGTCCTGTCCACACTTTTTGCCACATATTCGCAAAACGGTGTCACATAAAGTGCTGAAAGTTTACACATTGGCTTATATGAAAAATACGCATCGATTAGATTGAGTTCATTTCTTTCAAGTCGAGCACAATCGTATCATTTGGGGGGTGGCGCCGAAGGGTATTTTTATAGTTGAAACTTTTTAACTTTCATTATTTCGCAAGATTCACATCATATTCATTAACTCTGATATTTTTTCTTGAAAAAAGATGCCTAACCATTATCAAGTGAAAATAAATTCAAAACAAAAGTGAACATTGAGTACTTAGTGAAAAGAGAGAAAATTTCAAATCTATTTTTTTCAGAAACGGTGCATCTGGGCGTTATTATACAAGAGCATCTCTTTTCAAGAAAAAACATCATAGTTTATGAATATGATGTAAATCTCGCGAAATAATGAAAGTTAAAAGAGTTTCAACTAAAAATACCCTTCGCCCCCCCAAACGATACGATGGTGCTTGACATGAAAGAAATGCACTCAATCTAATAGATGCGGATTTTTGATATTAGCCAATGTGTAAATTTTCAGCACTTTATGTAACTCCGTTTTGCGAATATGTGGCAAAAAGTGTGGACAGGACGTCATCTTCAAAGGGCACTAGCGCCTTAACGAAGCAATTTTGCATGACATGATTTGGGTAGAATCTGTCTAAAATACGATCTATAATGTCCACTAGAAGTTTGTCGGTCTAATTACGGGACACCCTGTATATCTTAAAATTAAGAAGATGTAGGTAATCTAGGGATCACCAATTCTATCCATCCTGTAAATTTTTAAGATAAGAATATGTATTCTGAATTTTTACAGTTGTTATATCAGCCTTCAAACTTAAGCTAGGTTACAATGTATCAAGCTATGTCCTCTTGTTTTCATTAGGTCAGCCCCAGAAAATCATGTTCATTCGTGAAACATCATAAATAAAAATAATAATTTCCGAAAATTCATGGTCGAGTTTTAATAATTGGCCCATCTCCGGTTGTTGCAAAAATCACCTCGCTGAATTATTCATAGGGCCCTCTTAATAAGTCATTACGTATGTATTACCGCATTCGAACAAGTTTTTTCGCATCCGTTTGTCGCGCATAATGGACTAAGAACGGACAACGCTTACTAAACAAACGAAGACGGATTCGATTCGCAACTTTGATGTTAATCGTAGGTGAAAATTAATATCTGAGCCGAACGTGTTTTTATGGAAATCGAAAGTCAGTTCCGCCTCCCAAATATGTGCGAATTTATTGTGCACTTGATAATTAATATTGCGGCGAGCACGATACACTCACACCAGTATGCCAGATTCGGAGTCTAAACTCGTCCGGCGCGCTCATCTACGTCATTGAGGAGCAGAGATAAAAGTGGAGTTATATTATTATTGTTATAATACCTGCATTCATGCCTAATTGCGCAGTTTTTGGCTGTAAGAATTACAGAAGAGTTAAAAGGGAACCTAAATGAGGTACTTTTGCTTTCCGAAGTCGGAAGTATCCCGTCAGTACCTCATTATCTGAGGAAAAAATATTTTCAAAGTGTTAGAAGATAACACGGTTGCAAAACTGAAAAATGACATTCAGATTCCATTCGATGTTATTCTTTGCTTGAGCACAATCCGTATCAACTTAAGACAGGGATCTAAATCAGAAGATCAGTTTTCAGAATATGAAGAAAAAACTGGACAAAAAACTTTTCAAATTCACGAATTATAAGTGAAATTCATTGAAATTTCCCTAAAAATGATAAAAATATTTTCATTTATTCGAAGTTTTTTAAAGAAGCTTCAATAATTTATTCTGTATTAATAAATAAATACTTTTCACTTACATCCGTATTTATACAATTTCATTGATATATTTTAGAATCAACAAACAAAGACATCGGAGAAATTTCATTAGAAATTGTTAGTTAATTGCATTTTCAATGAAACTTGCGATTAATTGCATTATTCCAATTATTCTCTGGAATTCTAACACCATCCCGCAAATACAATGGAAATGCTCCGCAGTGACGTCACATCTCGATCATCACTCGGCATACCGGTGTAAGTGTATCGTGGCGGCGAGTAAGTTTTGTATGATAAATCGACCCAGTTGTTTTCGAGATATTCAGGTTTTGTTGATGTGGTGTTTCCACGGGCACACTTCGTGACGTATTTCTTGGGATATTCCGGAAACATTTCCATAACAAGATATCCGATTCGAGTGAAATTTATTTTGTGAATGAAGATTGATATACTGAATGTTCATGCAAAATTTCAAGAAGATCGCATAGTCAGAACCATAGATTTCGATTTTTTTCTAAATTATGAACTTTTTCGAATAATTCCGAGTTTGTCGATTCTATCGGAGTAAAATGTTCAATTCAATGCCAATTCAAAGCAAATTCATCAAATTTGTGGGAGTTGCGTTGATACAACCATAGAAAAGTCTATCGTTAAATCAAAACAAATTCTAATATTGCCATGAAATACCTTTCGATAGAAATTAAATCGATTTTGAGAATATAAATTGAAGAATTGAATGATCATGCAAAATTTCGAGGCATAAGCCTTATTTATTTATAAAATTTACAATAGGTTTTCAAAAAGGCCACCTCCAGCCTCAATATACATTCTACACCTTCACAAAATTTATTTATTCACTTATTTTTTTTATTGTAATTTTTATACATAAATATACATGATGTGTGACTTATTGCCATACCTTTTTCTTTTTCTTATCCAAAACTTTTCTCCTAAAGCAAATTTCAGCATTTTCAATCATAACTTGATCAGAAAAATCTTAAAATGGCAAAAAATAATTTTTGAGTAAACGTCTAGTTCTTTGATTTTTTTCACCTCGCTGACTTTAACGGCTAATTCTAGCAGAAGTAGACTGTTGAGTACCATTTTTTATTAATGATTCTGAAAGCTAAGTGTTGAGCGCAGTTTTTAAGCCTACTGAGAAACCATGAAGAAGCCTGTTTACATTTTTGATTTAAATTTGAAAATTTAGATCATGATCCAAAATACGTAACTTTTTCACTTGAGACCAACATTTCTATAATTTTTATCAAATTTACGATGCTGGTTATTTTATGTATAAAAGTACATTTCATGGCAACTTATTAACAAAAAAAGATATATCAGAAAACTCTTGTACTTTTTTTAATATCTTTTTTAATATGGTCAAGTTGAAAATTCTCAAAAGTTCATAAAAAAATTCATAGCTCGGAAACCGTGAAAAATCGCATAACATACATGGGGGTGATTCGAATACCCCATGAGGCGAGGGGCCTGCTTTTTTCTTTTGGACGTCAATCGTCCGGCCACCCTGTATACTTGTACTCAAAACATCAAATAATCACTAAATTCAAAATCTTTTTTAGTTGACTAAAATTTGATTTGTTCGAGGCATCTAGAATTTTCTGAGGAATCCAAAAAACTAATAATATACAGATACAAATCGACGTGTCCAAGCGTTTTTCCCAATACGCTTTCATTTATTCGTTATCGAATTTATTCCATTTGGCTGTTCCATACTGTATATCCAATAGTAATCGAAATTCGAAAAAAATTTAAACATGATTTTTGTTCGAGAACCCCAAAAGGTCATTTTATTATTCCATTTTATCTTGAAATATATGTTACCTTGGCCCTTGAGTATGGTGATATTTCGTTCAGGATACTATGATACTTTTATATACCTTATACATGGAATACGATTCGTAATGTGAAATTAACTTTCCAATTCTAAATGTCTGCATTAACTATCAAATCAATTTCATCATAGTTTGTGAGATTGAATTTAATTTCCTTAATTTGTCAAGGAAAAAGTAATAACTTCTGCGAAATGAGTGGTAATAAACCTCAAATTGTGTTCTCAATTCATAGCAGGTTTAGAGAATAAAACTACTCACAAACGCTTTTGTACGAATATAATTTCAAATTTATATTGTTCACTTATGGATTTGAAATTACATCTAAATTAAACTGAATATGATTACCGAAAAATGAAGGGCACATCTTTTTTCGGAAAACACATTCCGTCAACCGCCTTGCTCTTTCATCTTTTGTTTTCGAGTTATAAGTCAAAATTGACATTTGAAAAATTTCAACTCGAAACAAAAACATTATAAAAACACTTTGTTGATGATATCCAGTGGCTTAATCTGATTTTTGCTGAGGGGTTTCTTTCCTGATAAACTTCTGTTTTTTCTTATTGAAACAATAATTCATTTTTACTCTAAAAGAATCCAAAAATGAAAAGAGCCGCTTCTGATAAAAGGGCGATATAAAACACATTATATATTTTTGGAAAGACAAAAAACAGTGAATATTTTCAAGTGAAACGAAAAAACATGTAATAAATCAGAAGGTAAAAAATTTTAATATGCCACTGGATTCCCATCAGAAAAGTGTTTTTATATTTTTGCTTCAAGTTTATAGCAATAGAGATAATGACCAAAGTTTTTTTTTTTAATTTTTTGCTCATAAATCGAAAAAAAGAAAGAGCATGCTGAATATGTCATAATGGAATTCTCGATAAATATTACCGTAATGTACCGTTCAGTTTAATATCATAGGGTTAAAAACTTGTAGTTCAGGGGTCACAAATTCGGGATACCCAGTAAAAAAATAAAAATGCGAAAGAAAATTACCAGATCCTGGAATATTGTACGATTACAACAAAGAAATTAATGAGCCATCTAGGATTTGAGAAATATTAAAAATTGACATGAAGGTGTTAATTAGCTATGAGAATAACAAGTAGGAAATTATATCATCAAGGCGTTCATTCTTTTATCTTGACGGACGTATCCTACAACAAAAGCGATTATAATTTTCCAGGTTATAATTGAAAGCTTTTTCAATCTAGCCGAACTAATTGGGGATAATCAGCTGAATTGTTTTCGGTAGAATCATATAAGGACCATGACAAGCGGCAAATTAAGCAACGATTTGTTGAATTACAGGTAAATATTCCCACCTACGATATGTTTACTATGACAGAATAATTTGAAAAATGAAATGAAGAATTGAAGAATGAAGAAAACACAATTTATAATTTTCTCACGTTTGTTTATAATGAGAAAATGGCTATTTCAATTTGAATACGCCGAGGACTATTGGGAACCGAATATTTCTATTAATTCTTTTCGGAACTGACAATTTCCGGTCATAATTTTATTAGTTCGATTGTGCAAAAAACAAACGGATGGGATTTGAAGTGAGGAAATATTGGGAGCACGTTCTGGACCGTTGTTTTCATCGAAAAACTTAGTCTTATTCTTGAGAATCACATGAAATTTTAAATCTGTTCAATTCAAGTGTTCACAATTAGTTCGAAAGAATTGAAGGGTTTTCCAATAAAATGTGTTATTTTGAATAGCCCGCTATTTCGGTAAATGTCACGTATGAAGCAGTCATTTTTGACATTTGAGAAGTAGAAACTACGCCATAAATAAAAATGGAACGATACACGCTTCAAGAATGCATTCAAATTATTAAAAATCTCTATAAAAATTATGAATATTTGGCAGAGACGGTTCGTACAACTCGAATATTTTTGGATCGTCGTGAAGCAACTTGTCGAACCGCAATAAAGAAATTGGTGGAAAAATTCGAGCTATTGCGACAAGTTAGTAATGTGAAGAATAAAACCCGTGTACATCGCACAAGAATAACCGAGAATATTGCTGCTGTAGCCGTGTTGAATAAAACTCTGGTTTGTCCATTCCTCGTCGTTTTTTGGCATTAGGCATTCCACAAATGATTTTTTATATCCGAAATTGGATAGTTTCAATATGGACAACGTTTACTTTTAACAAGACGGCACTACATGCCGCACAAGCAACGAAATATTTATATTTTGGGGGAAAAGTTTCCAAACCGTGTTATCTCCCGAAGAGGTGATCACAATTGGCCACCGAGGTCTTGTGATTTAACATCTTGCGACTTCTTCCTTTGGGGCCACGTGAAAGAGAAGGTCTACGCCAATAGCCCATCGTCGATTCAAGACCTCAAGGATGGAATTCGTGAGGCTATCGAGGACATAGGGCAGTCACTTTGCCATTTGGTTACGGAAAATTTCATTAAAAGGATATAGTCCTGTAAGCGTGGTCGTGGTGGTCATTTGCATGATGTTATTTTTCACTATTAACGGCATTGCTTCTTCTTTATAATGAAATAAACATCCGATCATTTATATTGAAAAATGACATTTTTCTTTGAATATCAAAATAACACCTCTTATTAGAAAACCCTTCATTTTTGAATCTCTGACTCTTCATTATTATGAGAACTCAAACATTTCATATCGTGTTTCAAAATTCGAAATTACCTAACATTCAGGCGAAACGATGGAACGCTGTTCCCTTATGAGCCCCAGGAATACTAACAAGTCAAAGCTTGCTTTGAATGAAAACCATATAGGATTTCATGCTGTGAAGCATCCATAATATCAAATGAATAACAACTGAAACGCAGAAAATTGAAGGAAGCAGCTTCATGTCAAACACCGTATGTTGAGCTCGAAACCATCTCAGCAGCAATGAGATCCAGCTTAAAACAGATCAAATGAATTGTTCGAGAACTAAATCAACATTTTGAAAGACTAATGAAATTAGCTTTTCTGGCGAATGCTGGACGAAACGTTGAATATAAGAAGCAAAAATCATAGACATAGCCCAAATAATAGTTCAATGAATATTCCATCAACAAATTTCACGTCAACTATTAACCAATAGGGAATAAAATTTGAGCCAACATCATGATCTTGAAAAAACGCATTCTTAGCTAATAAAATTATTTCATATATCTACATAAATTATTGATATGGTTATTACGAAGATTTTATTCTTGCGAATAATCAAGTTGCAACCTTGAACTGTAAAAATTACGAAAATTATAGTTCATGAATACAATATGAAGCATAATTATAAATAAAATTTTCTCGCGCTATACTAGAAAAAATAAGTTCGAAAAAGTACTATTACTATTATTATTCTTTTTATGAACAGATTGAATTAAAATGAGTACCTATTTATAACTTCACATTATCATTAAATATAATTAGTTAATCCCTAGTCAATCTTTCAAATGTTGAAAATTCTGGAGGAAAACCAATGAAATTTTTTATGGAAGAATATTTTTCAAGAGGTATAAGTTTTGATACTTTTAGAAAAAACCGGAATTTAAATTTTTAAATCGAATCAAAAAATATATACAAACCGAGAGTCGAAGATACTATGTATGACCATTGACCGTTCATATTCAAGGTTTCGAAAAAAAATATGAACGGTGAGAATGTTTCAATCACATTCATCTATATGGGGTCTATGTGTATAATAAAAAAATTATAAAATATCAGAGAGAAGAATATTTTTCTCGCCTTACTGAGATCAAAATCGCAATATTCATTCGAGTCCAAAACAATATGATTGTTTTGGACTCTCTCGCCTTCTACACTATTCCTAATACGCGATCATATTTCGACATCGAACTTTCAAATCGACTGTAAACAATAAAACAGAACCTTATTCGTTTTTCGAACTTGTTTTGGCGCATAAGTGGGCAGTTTCTATTCGGTTTCATCAAGAAAATATGCATTGTATTAGTTCTTCTTCGCTTAGAGATTGATCATTTTTTAGAAACTTACATCTATACATACGAATTGCATTAATTAAAATTACTTTTATGTTGGAAAGTTTGTGATTTTGAAATCACACCCACTAAAGAAATGGAATACGAATATAATATTACTATATAAGGAATACCACACAGTTGAATAACATTGTCCTCTCCTTGTTTATGTTTGAGCATGTTTCAGTTTCTCGTGAGTTTTCGACATGAGAAGAAAATTCAGAACATGTCATATACATAATATATTTATCACTTGTTTCTTAAGGAGGGGCTGTGACCACGAGAAAAATTTCGTTTTCGAAATATCAAGGGTGTCCACTGTCATAGGAGCCAAACAACAAAGGGAAATCATATAAATTATTTGCAATAAAATATGTATATCGTACTTTGGTAGAAATGTTGATGGCTATTCTTCAATTCAACATTTTTTGATGGCATGAACCATTCATGTTTTTCCATTAAATCAATTTGACACAAATCCAAAAACAGCATTGAATTTTCTATCAGATGAGAATGTTTGTTGAGAAAGCGATAGCGTTCAGCAAAACCGCTGACAGATTGATGTTTCTCAGCAGCTGCCGATTTCTGGCAGCGGTAAAAATTTGCGGTTTGTAAGTCATCTGACCGCTGAGACGTGCGCATATACCTATTTTGTGATTTGTTTATATTTAGGGTTTTTAGTTGAAGTTTAGTATTGTTGTGTTCTGTGAGTTGAAGTTTATTAAAGAGTATTTTGGTTATTCCAATACACATCAATTTATATTCTGCAAATACAATCACAACAAGTTTCTCAACTGGGTATCAAAAAATACGGTTATACAGGGTGTTTCCTAAACATGCGGCAAAAATTCAGGGGATTGTTCTTTGGACTATTCTAAGAATATTTTGTCCTTTGATGATTTTTGAAAAACCTCTTTGTTTCGAAGATACAGGGGAAACAAAATTTTAGATAATAACATTTTATTATGAAAAATTACATGAAAATTTAACTTAACCTACAAAAACTGTTGAAAATGACCACCTCTAGCCAAAAAAACGAATTCAAATGAAAACCGTGTTTAATCTGTATTCCTTTACCATCTGAACTTATCAATTTTAAGTCAAAAAACTGGCCGTTTTTAGTAATTGGAATGTTGTTAAACAAATTTAAAAATAAATTGTACCTACTTAGTAAACACAGTGCGGTACGCATTTCTATTTAAACTATTATTAATTTTAAAAATATGAAAAATGTTGTTCGCCCTGTATCTTCGAAACAAAGAGGTTTTTCAAAAATCATCAAAGGACAAAACATGCTTAAAATAGTCCAAGGAACAACTCCCTGAATTTTTGCCGCATGTTTAGGAAACACCCTGTATATCATGCTATGCCAGAGTTGTGAATCACTCAGCGAAGCGTTCAGAAAATTTTCATCCGCTGAAACTCAACTCTACTCAACTGATTTTTGCTTTATTCCAACAGTTGAGTGCTTCTGAACGTACCCATTCTATCGATTTCAATTCTACATTGTGCAGCTACAAACTGAAACATCCAATGATGAGTCCATACCATTGGGAGGATTTTTACATTAACAAATTTCACCTTCGCATTCAAGGTCCAAAACTCTCTAGATTCTACCATTCAAATTAGAATCCATAGAATGAGAAATTTCGATTTGTTCTTTGTTCAGGAATGCAAATCAGATGAGTCTCGCGCATTTGAGGGATTTGTTCTTGCTAGAGGAACACGTGGAAGATTTTCAATAGGTCATTTTAATGCCATCTAAATTATCGTTTTGTTGTCGCATATCGAGGAATTTCCATTCATATTCTAAGCGCATCTACATCATCATGAAAGATACGGCAATATTCGAACGCCTTTCAATGACGTAATTTGCATGAAAATTTTATTCATCTGTCAAATTCGACAGACAACAATGTTCCGACTGATTTTTTATTGTTGTTTTAGCCAATGAGCATACAATTAGGCGATAATTTTGCATTAGTGCAAATTATCGATAATTCGCACTTGTGCAAAATTATCAGGTCCTTTAAAATAAATGCAGACGTAATTATGAACGTTTATTACTTATTAGAGTAACATGAAAACTGACAGCAACTTACAGCGACACAATACGATTTGATGGATTCACAAAATTTTCTTATTAAATTTAACTCTTGCAATGAAAATGAATCGATAATTTTTGACAAATCTGCTCTCATGCAAGTTAAACTGTAAAAGGCACTCGAGCGCTCCGCGCACTCGTGCTCTTTTTCAACTTAACTTGCATTCGAGCATATTTCCCAAAAATTTTCGATAATTTTCATTGCACTAGTTAAATTACAACTGATAATTCGGTGATATAAATTCGAATGTGAGGTGACTATAATGCAGTTTGCGAGATCAACACTTATTCAGTATTTTTATCTTAGGAAATAATGACTATTGCACACGAAGATTTAATGGTTCTCCCTCGTAAAATGCTAGAAAAACGATCGATTCACCTTAAGATTGAAGGTTGTGCTTATACTCATTCTCGCTGACAATATACTGTTGATATACAAGGTGAATATGAATACTTGCGAAAAAATGTATGGGGTGATTGCTTGTCAAAAAATAGGCTGGGTCTTTATATCATTTTTTGAGACACCCCTGCTTAGCTGAATCCCTAAAGATGGCGACTAAAAAATAGTTTGTAATTTTTTTCTTGAAAATCCGAAAAATTTTAGAAATTAAATCAAGCAGAGATTTTATGCCGATGTGCTTGAAACAACCCCTAGCGGAAAAGTTTTGGGGTAGTTTCGATATCTTCCATTTTTTATGTTTTTTGGGGTACTGAATCTGAATCTGAGGTTTGCTAAAAAAAATTCCGTTACGGAACATAGAAAAAAATTCAAAAAAAGATGAAAAATCTCATTTTTGGTCAGTTTTTTGCTTATTTGTCGGAAACTATCAACTTTTCATGAAAAACCTCTTCATACAAAATGAAAGTACATAAAATTTCCTACAAATTGTACTACCACAGCTAGTTCTGAGACTACCTGTTCTGGTTCAAATTATGGTTTAAAATGAGGTATTTTCTATAACTCATTAAATGGAAAAAAAATTAAATTATATGGTCCGATGGTGCGATCCTCTTGAAATTTTGAATGAAAATTCGTATCAGTCTCGATTCACAAAAAAAATTTCACTCGAATCGGATATCTTGTTATGGAAATATAAAGATTCTTCTTTTCAATATTACAATTGAAATTTCTATGGTTCTGTTCACACTATGGCCACAAAATTTTGCATGAAGCTTATTATGACCATCCTGCATATAGCCGCAACATTTCATTTCGATGGGTTTAATTTTGTCTGAGATATTCAGGAACAAACATTCTGAATGGCCATATTTTGTTTCATAAAACATGGCCATTCTAAAGGACCCCGCACATTTTGTATGAGAATTGGCTCCCGGTGGATTTGGCTGAAAATTTGATATGATGTTCTACTAATCCTTCTGATCAAATGTCTCTACAGTCACGAAGCTGAAAAATGCATACTTCTAGGAGTTTTTAGCGATTTTTTGTATCCGTTATGGCTTACGTATTACCGTTCACACAGAAATGTTTGAGAATATTTCGTGATTATTGAAAGCAGATTCTGTCAATTCGAAATATTTTCAAACATTTCTGTGTGAACGATAATACGTAAGCCATAATGGATACAAAAAATCGCTAAAAACTCCTAGAAGTATGCATTTTTCAGCTTCGTGACTGTAGAGACATTTGATCAGAAGGATTAGTAGAACATCATATAAAATTTTCAGCCAAATCCACCGGGAGCCAATTCCCATAATACGTAAGCCATAATGGATACAAAAAATCGCTAAAACTCCTAGAAGTATGCATTTTTCAGCTTCGTGACTGTTTAGACATTTGATCAGAAGGATTAGTAGAACATCATATCAAATTTTCAGCCAAATCCACCGGGAGCCAATTCCCATACAAAATGTGCGGGGTCCTTTTTGTTCCTCAATATCTCAGACAAAACGAAACCAATGGAAATGAAATGTTGCGGCCAAATGTAAGATGCTCATAATAAGCCTTATGCAAAATTGTGTGACCATAGTGTGAACAGAACCATAGAAAATTCAATTGGATTATTGAAAAGAAGAATTTTTATATTTCAATAACAAGATATCCGATTCGAGTGAAATTTTTTTGTGAATCGAACTGATATACTGAATGTTCATGCAAAAGGATCGCATCATCGAAACCATAGAATTTATTTTTTTTTTGATTTATTGAGTCACAGAAAATACCTCATTTTCAACTATAATTTGAGCCAGAACGGGTTGTCGCAGAACCAGCTGTAGGAAGTTTTATGTTCGCTCATTTTGTATGGAAAGGTTTTTCACGAAAAGTTGATAGTTTCCGAGTAATATGCGAAAAACTGAGCAAGAATGAGATTTTTATTCTTATTTTGTATTTTTCAATTCCGTCTCGAACTGTTACTAAGCAACCTTGAAAAATTTCCTTTTTTGATAAGGAATTATCCCTGAATCTTTTCGCAACCATTCTTATGGACCCTATTTAGCTTTTTTACATACTGAAGAAATATGAGAGAAAATGACCAGTGCACATCTACTCACAATTTTATGGTAAAATTAAATAAAGCTTTCGGACGAGTATGCTTATGGAATTTTGCGTGACAACAATTGGTATAAACACTATTCGTTCTTTAAAATACTAAATGAACACGATACTGCTTTAGCTACTGTTGTTTATTTCGTCAAGTCCAACCACTCTTTCTCGGAATACATATTATACATAATACAAATAACAAAAGCATAAAAAATTATCACTCACCATATCTGGATCATTCCAATGACCAGGCCCGGCATTTGGCACAATAACGTCTTGATTATTTCCATAATAATCTATTATACTTTCTACGCTGGACCAAGAATCTTGAATATCATCGTAATTTCTCCACAAATTACAATGTTGTATGATGGATGTGAAATTGGGCTGCATACCTGAGAAAACAAATAAATATTGATGTCGAAAGCATACTGAAACTCTAATGTAGGACAAAAAGATTTGGAGACTTTGACAAAAACATTTTATATTAAAACTAGCAGACCCAACAGACGTTGTTCTGTTTACACAAAAATTCATTCAATTCGATCCAGCCGTTTAGTTGCAGAGTAGATAAATAACCTAAATAACGACTACAGCGCCATCTGTTGACCTGATTTGTGATCATAAACATACGGGCATCAGGCAATCCAAAATGCATTCATACATCCCTCACACTTCGGTACCTTCTCCTACCCGCCTAGTGCCTACCTCGGATACGCATTTTGGTGAGATTTCATCTTCAACCTGCCATATCTTTTGATGTATTCATCATAATTGAATGATGTAAAAAGCAATTTCGTTCTAAATTAAATACTGGGTATGAACAACGTATTTAATTGGATAAAGATCAATAGCGTATTCATGAAAAAATACTCCCAAATAATGCATAATTTTAAGAAACATTCGGATACCTTTAAAAGGTGATACTGAGTAAACCTTGAAAGATAGATATAAATGCTATCGCGGACTTTTTTGTAGAACTATTAAAGAGGAACATTTCCGTCATACATTGTTTCCATGTACGTCTTACGGTTTTTGCAGCGCACCTGAAAATAGCTGATCATGGCTGATTTTGGTACTCATATTTATTATCATCGAAGTTATAGGTTTCCTTAATTTTCTCGGGTGAAAAGTATATCCTATGTTACTCAGGGATAGTGTAGCATTCTAAGGGTGAAAGAATTATTTAAATCGGTCTAGCAGCTTATGAGTTAAGTCGTATCAAACCCACAAACATACAAATCTTTCCTCTTTATAATATTAGTATAGATAATAATCATCTAAGGATGAAGATCTTGCATTCTGGGCACCTTATTCCGAAACACCTCATACATTCAGAGGAGTACTGTAATGTATATTAGAATAATATTTAATATTCGCGAGTTTTCCTGCGCAAGCTAATGTTTTTGTATTGTTTGTAACATGTGTGACAATCTCTGTGGAGATACTTTGTACAGCAGTTGTTGAGAATATATGTAGATGTCAAGAAGTAGTTTTTATTCTGGTTATATTCAAATTAATATATACCTGAAATATAATATATAAGAGTATCCTCATATTAGTGTACTCGAATATATTACAGTGGCGACGAGAGAAAAGTGTAATATGACAACATCAGTGAAAATGACTGAGAAGCAGTATAAGGGTCATATTCAGGAATTTGTGCCGTCAGTGTCCGACTGGTCCATTTATGAAAAACGGCTACACAATTATTTCACGGCAAATGCCATTACAGAAAATGATCGTCAACGTGCGATCCTGTTAAGTATTCTCAATGAAGAAGCGTACAAACTTTTGCATAATATGTGTATTCCTGCTGAACCCGAGTCTAAGTCTTATGCAGACATCATCAAATTGTTGGATGAACATTTCAATCCGGTTACATCAGTTTTTTCTTGTCGAGAAGAATTCTTCGAGGCGAGGAAAATGGCGAACGAGTCACCAAAGGAATGGGCAGCTCGACTGCGCAGTTTAGTGTCAATGTGCAATTTTAATTTTTACCTGCATAAATCTGATACACAGGCCAACTGCATGAGTAGATCATCGGTCTACCGGTCCTGTTGAGATGAAAACCGAATTCTGGATACCCCCTATCCATCTCTGACGGATGGGCATAACATCCATCAAGCTTAACGTAGTCCACATCCCAAGAAGCGAACGTTTCCGCGTCGGTCTGAAGATAACCCAACACACCTGGATAGCCAGCGCAAGTGTAGTTGCCGTAGTCTTCATATATTCCGAATTTCAGTCCTTTTGCGTGGACCTGGAAAGTGAAAATATTTAAGAAAAGGCATGAGCAGGAACTTTTGAGCGCTCGTTCAATGGTGGAGTAATACAGGTTTCACCTTGAAATTGTGAAGGACATGAGATTTATACTGCAAATATGAATGCTAATTCTCAGCACGGTTGGAATAATATCTTCTACACTGCGCAAAAAAATTAACGCACATTCTGTAAATCTCAATTTTGATGAAAGTTAACTCTACATTGACTTTATAACTTATTTTTTATGTTCTCTCGGGAAGGTTTTGAACGAAACAAAACACATTAAATGGAGGAAAAATTCAGGATTTCACCGAATCTTATGTGAAAGAAGAGATATAAACAATTTTCAAAATACTGGAATGCTGATAAGTGATTTAATACTTGGTATTTCCACCCCTCGCGTTAATTACAGCTCGGCAACGACGGTTCATACTCAAAATGAGTGATCTTAAAATGTTCTGATCTAATCCTTCCCAGATTTCTCTGAGTTGGATTCCTAACTTATTAGGAGTAACTGGATGATTTCCTGAACTTCTCAGCCTTCTATTGAGGTTGTCCCAAACCTGCTCAATCGGATTGAGATCTGGACTTCTTGCTGGCGATTTTATTCGAGAGACTTCAACCTCTTCAAGGCACTCCTGAACGATGCGCGCACGATGAGGTCTGGCATTATCGTCCATAAAAATGAAATTTTCACCAATGTATGGGGCAAATGGCACTTCATGCTCTTCAAGAATGTTCCTTATATACCTATCAGCATTCATAGCTCCATTATCAATGACCACTAGGTCTGTGCGAGCAGTCAAAGATATTCAACCCCATACCATAATCGATCCTCCCCCGAAACCAGTAGTATTCAGGAAATTGCACTGAGCATATCTTTCATGTGGACGTCTGTATACAAGGGAACGTCGATCACAATGGTAGAGGCAGAATCTAGGCTCATCTGTGAAGAGAACTCTTTCCCAATCAGCCTCTTCCCAATGGATATGCTCTCTCGCAAAATACAAACGCGCCCTTCTACCCAGTCCTGGTCTTCGGACATTCATACCTGTCTCCCTGAATCGCTGCAACATTCTGGACACACTTGTATGGGAAATTCCAACCCTTTCTGCAATTCTTGTGTATGTCCACCCTTCTTCTCGCAAAACTACCGATAGGCCACATTCCTCTTGGGTCAAATTGCGTGTTTCGCGTTGCCTAGCGATCGAGTTTAGAAAATCAAACGAAAGAAAAACTATTGATCACTAGAATTGATCGAGAACAACTGATTTCAGAATGGAGCCAATAAATTCAGATAATCTCATCTTTTTTTATTCCTGCTGGGAAAAAACATCTGTATTGAAGAAAGACGAATCAAATTTGACCATGGATTTGTCATCAGGGAGTCGAACCCTATCGTTTGAGACCATTTTCGGCTCAAAATTCGAAAACTACTGATATTTGGGCAAAACGATCTAAAACTAGTTTAAGTAGAACGAGCGCTCAAAAAATAATAAAAAACTTATTCTCCAATGAAATGAATTCATGTAACTTACATAATCTGCTAATGATTTCATCCCTCTAGGAAATCTTTGTCTGTCTGGCACAAGTTGTCCGTATCTATTCCTCTCCTTTTCTAACCAACAATCGTCAACATTTATGTAATTATAACCCAGAGCAGCATATCCTTCGTTAACAAGGATGTCTGCCATCGTCCGGAATAGATTTTCACTGAAAAAAAAAAATTATTTCAGACTACATGAAGTTTGGGAAATATTCATATCATAGGAAATGATATTCTTCAATGAAAAAATGGGGCATTCTCGACTTGAAATCAGAAGCTTTTTCACGTTTGCTAATATAAAGAAAACGAAGACTGAAATTTCAAAATCTTCAGAGCTATTTGTTCAATTCTTTTCATTCATGAATAGTGTTTATGGTCGGACAAACTCGAAACATGCCCTCAACAACTCCAAAACTTGATATTTCATGTTAAAGATTTGAACACAAATGAATGTAGGTAATGAAACCAATAGCTCACTGGCAAAGTCTATCACTTCTATGAAGTTGTTAAAAATAAAAATTGATTTGTTTTTCTGAGGGTTTCGACCTGGTTCAGTCAAGGAAAACTCTTTTTTCTCTTGCCAAGCTCTCTTAATTTTTCATTCCATTCTCAGGGCTGAGAATTTTTATGAATCTTACGAAAGCTTGACAAGAAGAAAGATAATTTTTCTTTACCTAGGTAGACTCCATAACAAAGTGAATAAAACTCGTAATAAAATATGTATATGAATACACAAAATTGATTTGTATTATGTCCACGATAAATTTCATGAAACATTTTCGAAGAAACTTTGAATTGATCGAACTGGCACCTATAGTCCGTTCACAAAAGGTTGAACCTTCGTTTGGCCATGGAAATTTGGCATATTCCACTGTGTATATTAAAATTTTAGGTTATATTAATTATTTTCTTGTCAGATTGATACCCAATGTTGTCAATATAGCATAGAGTTCTCTGATAACTCGCAAGCTCGTCGGACGAGGCCGGGTTCATTCGGCAACGTTGACTTTATTTTATGTTATGACAGTAAATACTTCAGATAAATGAACAAACGCCTACTATGCGCTCAAACTTTCGTGAACGGACTATAGTTATGGAACTTTTTTTTCGGGGACAAGATGGAGGTTTGAATTTCTGTATACCTGATTCTATCGACTTTCTTCGGTTATGTTGAACAGTTTCTGAAGTATGGAATTTTTCCCAATTTTTTGTTTCAAATTTGCACAAATTTTTTTACCGCTACTAAACAGCCAAATATTCTCGCAAATATTAAATACCGGCTAGAATCTCAGCAGATAGATAATACTTTTTGGCACCCACTCAATCAAGCTGAAAGAAGAGATTCTAGCAACCTAAAAAGCATAGTATCTGAAAAATTTTTTGGGGTTCTATACTGCCTGTTTAATGGATATATGGGGTGTCCTAAGGTGAGTGGACCATTAGATTTTTATGGAAACTATCGATGGTAAAGATTTCAAATTTTGTGGATTGATATTTGGCCATGTAAGGTACATTTTTAAAATAATTTCACATTTCCACATTTCATGTTGCCGGATTTACGACAATTTGGCAACCACTCTGTTATTTTAAATGAGACATCCGGTATTTCTATTTTTTTTACGATACTCCAAAAAATATTAAATCTATTCACTCTTACTTTTTCATGCCTATCCTTAACGGTTTTTGAGTTATTAATTATTTTTCGAAATTTTAGATCGAATAGGCGTGTTACGAAAATGACTCTAGTTCGCTCAATATTTGAGATTTAAGTCAGAAATTTAGCAAGTCATTAGATATTGATCTGATCCATGTCACTGCTTTTGAATAACAGTTGTCAGTTATAAAGGATGAACCAAAAAAAAACTTAGCAAGTTACAAAATCGTAATCAAGTCTGTTTTTTTCAAATTAGACACCTAGTATATTTTTCCATTTTTGGAATCAGTACAACACACTGTACAATTTTTCACGTCCCTATACCTATCTTAACGATTTTGTAACTTGGCAAATGATGTTTTTTTTGGTCCATCCTGTATAACTGCCAACTATAATTCGAAAGCAGTGACATGGATCAGATCAATATCTAATGACTTGCTAGATTTCTGACTTAAATCTCAAATATTGACAGAACTAGAGTCATTTTCGTAACACGCCAATTTGATCAAAAATTTCGAAAAACAATTAATAACTTAAAAACGAGGATATGCATGAAAAAGTAAGAGTGAATAGATTTAATATTTTATGGAGTATCATAAAAAAATAGAAATACTGTCCCATTTAAAATAACAAAGTTGTTACCAAATTGTCGTACATCGGGCAACACTGGAAATGTGAAATTATTTTAAAATTGTCCTTTCAGCCGATGAAAATGGGCAGTACCAGTACTTGAAACTACGGAGTTGGAGTCGAATACTAATTTTCCGTAATGTGGGAAAAATATGTTTTCAGTTATTTTCCCCCAATAAATTTACGACATTGAAGATGAAATTTTCACACTCATCAGTATTCAGAGTCACAGTAGAATTTGACAGTTTTCCAGTGAAAATTATAACATTTTGTATGAAGCATAAAATATTATCATTTTGTAATTATTAGCTACATTCTGTGAAATAATGGAAAAAAGCATTCGATTCTTATTCATATTCCATATTAACTTATTTCAACAGCAGAGAAAAAACGAAAATGAACTGTAAACTTCATGTGTTATTAACATTAACTGATTAAAATTAATTAATTGATTTACAATGAAATTAAATTGAAACAATTTATATTGACTGGCTGATAATGAGGTCCTACTCTAGGAGTTCGCGGAATCGGAGAAAAAGCTGTTTTTCTTTTTAATGATGAACAAACATAGAAACTATGCGCCAAGAAAAAAATCGTTTAAATTTTCGACCTGTTTTGCTCGGTATTGATTGATCAATTATGTGTACTGTGTACAGTGATATAAAAGTTGAATATTTGTAGTTCCAATAATTAAATAGGTACTAGAAATTGAACATAAACAATGCGCAAAATAAGAAGCGAGAATACCATTACAATTCATATGGTATGCTTTAAGTAGATTCACACAGCTTTTCAAAACAAATCGATATATTTTGATTGTCTCAGGACTAGTTCTGTAAGTTGTTTGAAACGAATATAAACGGCATAAAGACGAAAAGTAAAAAAAACACTTAGTCTCATAATGATAGTTTCAGTCAGTGCTAAAATTACAATTCAAAAATAAATGATGAATAACATTCAGAAAAGCACAACAACCATGTAGGTACATTCATATTGTGATTGAAGCATTCATTATGAGACTTAGAGCCTGTTTCACCACTTGCTGATAAGTTACTGATAGCTATCTAGCATAATATATATCATTCGAAATAAGATGTCTCTATTCATTGAAATTGAAGCTTTTCAGATTTTTCAGCCGGGAAAATATCCCTTTCTCTACATAAAATTAATGATATTCCATATTACAAACTCGAAAGTATTTCATTGTTATAAAAGCCATCTCAAAGATATCTGTCAAATGTAAAAAATCTGCTAGATAGCTATCACTAACTTTTCAGCATGTGATGAAACAGGCCTAGGGCTTGCTAGGGATTTGCTGATAAGTTACTGATAGCTATCTAGAAGATATTCTTGACATGAATACAGGGTGTAGGTAACCAAATAAGTGTAAAATATTTAAGGAGGTGATTCCTCATCGAAAAAAAGATAGGATCTTTCATATAAAGAAACTTCATTGGAGCATTCCTTGTTAAGATACAGGCCCTCAAAGGGAGTACATAAAATTTGTATAACAATTTTTTTCACAAGCACTAAAAAAGTTACAATATTGAAATTAACCTGACGTTTCCTACTAGCAAAAAGACACTTATCCAGTTATTTATTTGGTTTACCCCATGGTTGTAAGGGTGGGAAACGCAACCCCTAAAGTTTATTTCCAATGTAACTTTTTGTCTTATTATTTGTTTACCATTTGAAAATTTATTTCCCATAGACTGTTTCATTCTAAACAAAAAATGTCTCTTGACTTTTTTGCCCAAAATAAACCAGTTCGCAGTAAAAAATTATTTTACGAACAACTACAGAGATAGATCGTCATTAATGCGAAACTAATCTATCTAGTAGGACACTTTTAGTGATAGTGACAATTTTTTTTGCTAGTAGGAAACGTCAGGTTAATTTCAATATTGTAACTTTTTTGGTGCTTGTGAAAAAAATTGTTATACTACAAATTTTATGTACTCTCTTTGAGGGGCTGTATCTTAACAAGGGATGCTCCAATGAAGTTTCTTTATATGAAAGATCCTATCTTTTTTTTGATGAGGAATCACCTCATTAAATATCTTACACTTATTTAGTTACACCCTGTATATCTCTATCTTCAGAATTGAAGCCTTTCAGATTTTTCTTTAGGGAAAATATTCTTTCTTCTTTTTAATCTTTATAATATTCCATTGAAAACCTGTAAGTTTTTCGATCTAATAAATACAGATGAATTCATTTCAATTTTTAGTTCGGGAAAATATTAATTTTTTTATGAAATTTATGTTATTCCAAATCAAAAACCTGGAACCTCTTCTTTATGGAGTTCATATTTATTTCGAAAAACTAGGAAACATAACTAATTCTGAGAAAGTGGAAATGAGTATATCGATATATTCGAATTTTTTCCGACACCCATGATAATAATATAAAATATACAGGGTGTCCCGTAATTATAGACCGACAAACTTCTAGTGGACATTATAGATCATATTTTAGACAGATTCGACCCAAATCATATTTAATGCAAAGTTGCTTCGTTAAGGAGCTAGTGCCCTTTGAAGATGACGTCCTGTCCACACTTTTTGCCACATACTCGCAAAACGGAGTCACATAAAGTGCTGAAAGTTGGCTAATATCAAAAATACGCAATTGTATCATTTTGGGGGGGGTGGGGCGGAGGGTATTTTTAGTTGAAACTTTTTTAACTTTCATTATTTCGCGTGATTTACATCATATTCATAAACTCTGATGTTTTTTCTTCAAAAAAGATGCTCTTGTATAATAACGCCCAGCTGCACCATTTCTGAAAAAAATAGATGTGAAATGTTCTCTCTTTTCACTAAGTACTCAATGTTCACTTTTGTTTTGAATTTATTTTCACTTGATTGTGCTGGACACGAAATAAATGCACTCAATCTAATCGATGAGTATTTTTGATATTAGCCAATGTGTAAACTTTCAGCACTTTATGTGACTCCGTTTTGCGAATATGTGGCAAAAAGTGTGGACAGGACGTCGTCTTCAGAGGGCACTAGCTCCTTAACGAAGCAATTTTGCATGATATGATTTGGGTCGAATCTGTCTAAAATATGATCTATAATGTCCACTAGAAGTTTGTCGGTCTAATTACGGGACACCCTGTATAATATTGAAATAAAGTAAGCGATGGTCCGCCAAACCGGATTTGATCCATCGCCAATAACAGCCTGAAGAAATTGACTTTACCTACATATTATTCATTGCTCCCATTAAAATTAATTTAATATGGAAAGAAAAGTAATTACTAGTTGGAATTGAAATCCTTCAACTTCTTATAAGCTTATCCAAATAATCATGCCCAATTAAGGTAAAATAAATATGCAAAAACCACCTACCTTATGCAGTTGTCAGGGTCATTTTTGCAATCGGTATTACATCTGAACCTTTCCCAAGCTAACCAGCCCATCGGCGGTGTTCTTGCAAGTCCATTCTCCAAACATTCAACACAATTCGAAGAAAATACAGCGATCAAAATCGAAGAAATAATATGAGAAATCATCGCACTTTTCGTAATATAACCTATAACCCGACACATTAATACCTCAAATTTAGATACTTCCAACGCTTCCAATGAAGAAAACTGATTTACTGAATTCACTGTTTCAAACCATTCCTTTAAACGTTCATCAAATAATGGGTGTCACAATAAATACATTCAAATTTGAGGACAATTCGCAGACCGGTAGCTGTCAGATGGATGTAAACAAAAACATTGGGGTTATCGCGCATCGATCGGTTTGGATTCTATGGTCGTCTCTACGATGCGATGGACGAAGAGGTTGGCGCGAAACTGAAACTTCTGAATCTATGTACGTTAGAGTTAGAGCGGCTGGGTCGATTGCCTTGTATGAAGATTGGGTAACAACTTTTATTCGTTGAGTAACTGTGCCTGTAGAAGGCAATTCAGTACTGACCTGAGCGATTCACGAACCATAATCTTTGAATTTGTGATACAATAATATACTCCCGCTTCGTTGAGTTTTGCCACTTCCTCTACGAGCGAGCACAGCACGCTTAAGGATTTACTTTCACCTATTGCCCTATTTTTTTCGAATCTCGGATCATTTGGACCAGTTCTGTGCAACATCTAGTTTGATGGAGGTGTGAACATACATAGCAAGATTTCGCTAGTGGTTTGAGGTTGAAGCAACTCATTAAAATATTCTACAGGGTGTCCCGTAATTAGACCGACAAACTTCTAGTGGACATTATAGATCATATTTTAGACAGATTTGACCCAAATCATATAATGCAAAATTGCTTCGTTAAGGAGCTAGTGCCCTTTGAAGATGACGTCCTGTCCACACTTTTTGCCACATATTCGCAAAACGGAGTCACATAAAGTGATGAAAGTTTACACATTGGCTAATATCAAAAATACGCATCGATTAGATTGAGTACATTTCTTTCATGTCAACCACTATCGTATCATTTGGGGGGGGGGCGAAGGGTATTTTTAGTTGAAACTTTTTTAACTTTCATTATTTCGCGATATTTACATCATATTCATACACTCTGATGTTTTTTCTTGAAAAAGATGCTCTTGTGTTATAACGCCCAGATGCACCATTTCTGAAAAAAATAGATTCGAAATTTTCTCTCTTTTCACTAAGTACTCAATGTTCACTTTTGTTTTGAATTTAATCTGGGCGTTATTATACAAGAGCATCTTTTTTCAAGAAAAAACATCAGAGTTTATGAATATGATGTAAATCTCGCGAAATAATGAAAGTTAAAAAAGTGTTAACTAAAAATACCCTTCGCCCCCTCCAAATAATACCGCTGAAATTATGATACACATGATGGAGCGTCGAAAAGATGAAGAACCAGTGAAAAATGCTTATGCATTTTTCTATGGATTTTATAATTTTTGAAAAGAAACTTTGATTGATATTTCTGCGAAGAATCTAGACGGTTGAATTCTCCACTTCACGAACAATGACAAATTTAGTCATCCATGTTGAACAATTTCGAAGTCTGCAATTTTTTGGAATTTTTATTTTCATTTTGCTTTCTGAGAATCTCATCACCAGTTTTTGTAAAAGTCATTCTGTTAATACTGTATTACGGAGAAGATAGATTAAAATTTTGACCATATAGAAACTTCTAAACATTTCTACACATTTGACCTAATAACGAACTCAATCGAGACATTCTAGATTGTAGATTTTTAAGAGGGTTCCACTGCAAACTACTTAAGGAGGTCTATAGTGCCTCTTTTTAGCGCTGTTTTAGTATTTGCGTTACCACTTGCCCATCCGTTTCAGAGCTTCAGTGAACACCAGCATCTGAGAAGGCTTCAAGGAGGATATATCTGCATTTCTCCTGTGATTATCAATTATCCGGTCAACATTATCTTCCTTTTGCCGACAGAATCTACAATTGTCAGGTTTTGTTTAGCTAATTCTCACCATATATGCTCCCCAAGGCGAGAATCTCTTGTTAAGAAGCCAGTGAGGAGGCTTAACATAAGTTCCAAATACTTTCTGGACCTTCAGTTTTCGGAGGAACTTTTTTGAAATGATCAATTCCTTCAAATTTCCTCCAAAGTGCTTCTCTTTCAGTTTCTCCCTTCTCCAGAAACTTTTTAAAGATTTATTTGCTTTTACAACAAAAACATTCTGGGCCAGTATATGGCGTTTGTGTTCCCTTTTTGATTAGTGTATTACTCTTTATTGTTTTTGCCTACTTCATATCAAGCTTTTTGGCACTCCCCTATTAGCTTTGAGTCGATTACATAGCAGCTCAGTGCTTTAATAGCAGCTTAATTCACTATCAGAATAGATCACTATATACTCTCAGATCAATAAACAAGCATAATATATCTATGTTTTTATTGCTCTGAGACTATATCACACCTTTGATAATATCTTAACAGGTTTTCATCTATTTATTGTAAATATTTCTGCCTGAAAAATATTCGAATAGAAGCCTAACTATCTAGGTGTAGGCTATGGTTATAAACAGTATATTCCAGCGCCGGCCCCTATCGCGATTTTGAAACAATCTGTATACCTACCATTTAACGTTATTTACCTTGGACTGTTTTCATTCTAAATTCACACTTCTTCTAAAAATCTCATGCTCATTTAATTAAAAACATATTTATACGGACGACCAGACAAAATTAATTAGTTTCCACCTCAGATTCTTTCTCAGCAAGTTGACATTCTAAACTTGGCAAAATGACTGACCGTCGTTCAGTTTTAAGAATGAGAATTTCAAGCGCATCCGCCATTTACCATCACGTTGAAATTTTGTTGCAAAATGGTGGCGACACTAGCTTTTTCAAACAGGAAGCGTCAAGGAGCCTAGACCATATTTCAGGGTGGCACTGGTGGCAGAAATAATTTAGGGAGGGCCTCGGCCATCTCTGCCCCTTTCAGCGAAGCAACTGCTGCCCAACAGTTTTAAATTAACTTTAAAACTCAGTCTAATTTCATCAGAAAAAATAATTGTTTTCATTCAACAGATATTTAGAGCATATACCTGAGTAACCACGAAAAATTGTGAGGGCTTAATCTGAGATGAAAATCAAAATGTGTATTTGAAATGAAACTTTTTGAGAACCACCTAAGAAGATTAGCAAATTGTTCAAAATTTTATTATTTTCCATGTATATTGAGTTAAATAAACAAACCTTGGTAGATATTGTTCAATTGTCATATTTTTTCAAAAAAAAAATCCGTCTAAAAAAATGGTTGTTAGAAAAAATTATACATTGTCTTCATTTGTTATGAGAATTCACTCACCAGTCACCATTATCACTTGTCTTGTTAATTTGGGGCATAAAATAAGATAACAGGTGGAGGAGAAATGAAGCAAAGCATTTCTAAACAAAAATAATCTATTGTTCTTCTATCGACATAAATAATGATATGATGGAACTAAATGAAAACATGATAAGATTAAATATTATCGAACATGGATTCCTATGGATTCAAACCGCAATTTTTCGAGAATCCTGGGTTCTTCAACACCTTTTTCCTTGAAATAACTATTCAAATTCCATTACATTCTTTTAATGTTTATGGAGATATTACACAATTTTGTACATTTCTAAAATATTATTTTAATTACTGTACAAAAGAAGAAACATGAAATAAATAAGTATACTTAACATACTGGCTCTAAAATATATATTATAAACATTCAACAGGTTGAGAACAGAAAAACCATCTATATAATAATCATAGGTACATTGCACTTGAAACAAAAACTACAAAATGTCGAAGTTCTCGTCCAAAAAAAGACAGATTGCAAATCATCTTTCAATTATTTTGATTTCATACTAATATAACTGAAATGTGAATCAATAAATAACAGGTAATAGCTTAGAAACATTTCTTGCTGAAAAACTGCAATTATACAATGAAACAGAATAAACAAGAACTTGACAGAAAAGAAGAAAATAAAGCTTGTGTTTGCTTGATGAGTGATGCAATGCGGCTTGACATCATACAAAATTTACAGGAATATACAAAACAGAGGTCGGAAACGATACCTTACTCGGTAATTCATAATAAATAATTTGAAGATCTCAGAAATATATCTACAATAACATCTACAACACCGAATAATGATGGTTAAAATTGTTTAACTTGAATGTCCTCCCACAGATTATATTTGTCACATTCAAAAATGGCACGAAGAGTATAAACTAATTGCCAGTACAATATAATATGATATTTTGGAAAGTTTTCACGACAATCAATTATTATCAATTAATTTCAATCTAATGGCCTTCCATTATATTCGAGTATAATTTATAAAAAAATGTTCACCATATGAGCGCACAATGCATGTTTTTTTAGTTGAATCAATTCATCTATTCTCACATTTACAGTCTCATCAACATAACAAAAAAATTAACTTTTCAGTCAACTCCATCTATGTGTCCTTGAAGACTCACAAGTTTTTGAATACTCAGAGAAATTATTTTAGTTTATTGGTAGAAAACATTGGTTTGCTTTCTTCTATACAATACGCTTTTAGTAGCCTAAGGCTATATTTTTCCAAATTCACTAGATTTACCTCTCATTTCATATGCCTTTATGAGGCAAGGGGACACAGTCAGTACCAAGGGAATAGTTTCTCCCTGTTCCCTAACCCTCAGTCCTCGTCTCTTCTTGGACTAGATGTTTCGTAGCTCATTGAGGTCGAATGATCCTTGGAGAAGTTCATCACATCAGGTGAATGACTTTCTTTTGGATAGTAGTAGCTTTCAGAACTTGGTCCTGGGCCTCCATTCATGAAATTCATTGGAGGCGATACTGATGGCTTTCCGGAGGCGCTAGAAGTTGCCCCCATGTCGTTTGCACCCATTGGGAAGCTCATTTCACTTCCTGTAACAAAAAACGTCTTCAGTCACATATAATTTTTTATTCATAAACAAACATAATTGCTGTAAGGATTAGATTAGATTAGAGGAGGGGCGACAGATCAAAACCGACCTTGCGTGCACCTTGACCTTAAGATCTATTGTGCATCCCCACGCTGTTTACCAGTCCGGCAGCAAAGTCTCAATGAACTTCACCACCTTTCTGGGGGCCACATCCATTACTTGTTCAGGCTTTAGGAACCTGAAGCCAAGATGCCGTAACCGTTTCTGGTGAACAGCTTCACAATCACATAGCAGGTGTCTAGCTGTATCGGTGGCTTCTTGACAGAAGCGACATGTACTATCGGGCGCCTTTCCCATGTTTTTTAAGTGATACCTCACGGGACAGTGCCCAGTGAGAGCGCCCGTCAGTTTCCTCAGTTCCAATTTGCTGAGTGAGAGGACTTTCTTGGTCCAGCTAGTCGAGTGAGAGAGAAGTGACTTAGCTTGCTTGTGACCATTGGTCGTACGCCAGGACATAAGCTTCCTCTTTTGTTCCCAGTCCTTAATAGCCATTGCCTGATGACTGGCTGGGAAGCCGCAAAACGGTTCTGGTCCAGTGAAGGGGGTTGTCCCTCCTTCCCTGGCCAGTTGGTCTGCCGCTTCATTGCCGTGAATCCCGGAGTGACCAGGCACCCAGATGAGATTGACCTGGTTCTTTTCTCCGAGTAGGTTAAGTGACGTTTTGCATTCCCAGACCAACTTTGACTCCACTTGGGGAAAGTCAAGCGCTAGCAGGGCTGCTCTGCTGTCAGATGCTATATATATTTCCTTTCTTTGGTAGTTGCGTTCCGCACAGAGCGCAACGCACTCCCTTATAGCAAGTGTATCTGCCTGAAAAACCGAAGGACAGAAACCCATTGGTATGGCTAATTGGATTGAGGGACCGTAAACACCAGCTCCGACTCGTCCATCTTCGGTTTTCGAGCCATCAGTATAAAATACCGTTGCTGTAAGGATACTAACAGACATCACATAATGCTATGAAAAGGTTTTAATGGGTCTCTTATTTGCCTCAGATGATAATCTTGAGATGATTGCACAACTGATTAGAAACTGAAAAATGGACAGCCACGTTTTTGAGATTTTATGATCATGAAAGCGAATTACTAAAGAGTCATATTATATCGGTATCGATACAATACCGTATAGATTGAAATGCTTTAAAGAAAAAGGGAAAAACATTATTTCTAAATATGTTTCCTGATAAGTACAAGTTAATAAGCACTAATTTGCTAATAAAATAATGATAAGGTAGGTTTGGTTTGATTGAACTCACCATCTCTACACCAGAGCTGCCTCATTTCTTGTCTTCTTTGCCTCATGAGCATCTTATACTCAGATATTCTCATTTTCTTCCCATCTACTATACAAGTTCTCTTAGGCCTAGGTCTATATCTATAGTCCGGATGTTTCTCCATGTGAAGCTTTGACAATCTACTTTGTTCTTCATAATAAGGTTGTTTTTCAGAGTTTGACATCCCTTTCCAACGAGCACCGAGGATTTTCGAGATATTGGAATTGTGCATGTCAGGGCATGCTTTCAAAATTTTCCTTCTTTCGTCTTTTGCCCAAACCATAAAAGCGTTCATTGGGCGTTTTATATGGGGTTTGTTCTCTGCGTCTCTTTTGGCTTGCTGTCTTATTATCTTGGCTTTTTCTGAGTTTTCCTCCATTTTGAAGTTCTGATCAGGTCCCCACACTGAAAACAATGTTGAATTTAATATCTTTCAGAGCCAGATCTCAGAATTGATATGCTAAAATAATGAGAGGTCAGAATCAGGTTGAACAGTAGTTTTAAAAAGGTTGAATAAAGGAACGAAAGAAACAAAATCACGAGTTGAAAAGAGACCAACAATATTAATTCCGCTGTAATATTCTGATTCTGGACATTTTAAGAACATTTTGAATGATTTCTATGATAGTTCGTGAATAGTTGAAAGCTAACATGCAGAAAGAACGTTCAAAAGTGGTGTTAAAGGTAAAAATGATTTGAAACCACTAACTACACCATTTCCAAGTGTACTTCAGAAAGCGTCAATTGTATTTCAGAATAGTCAATTGTATTTCAGAAAGCGTCAATTGTATTTCAGATTAGTCAATTGTATTTCAGAAAGCGTCAATTGTATTTCAGATTATATCATGTGTATTTCAGAACCCGTCATTTGCAATTCTAGGAATATTAATTTAATTTCCAAATATCACAATTATCTCGATTTCAGTGTGGTCTTGGGACTGAGGAGGATAAACCGTATTCAAAATGAACAATTCTGCTATATGTAAATGTGTGTACATATAAATTGAATTTCGAATGATCATTTCCGAAATACAATTGACGATTTCTGAAATTGAATTGACTGATCTGAATTACAAGTGATGTTTTTTGAAATGCAATTGATGATTTCTGATATACAATTGACTAATCTGAAATACAATTGACGCTTTCTGAAATACAATTGACTATTCTGAAATACAATTCACGCTTTCTGAAATACAATAGACGCTTTCTGGAATTCACTTGGAAATGGTGTAGATTGAACCCACTTCTAAGAATTGATTGCACAGTTGCCACGCAATGCCACAAATGCGAAAATTATGTAGGCATCCTTTGGGAAAACTCCGTCCGTAGGACAGGAATGACTTATTTTTTGACTCAATAAAAACGTATGAAGTTGAGATAATATAAACTCACTGTGACATGCTGCCATAAAGTCAGATTCTTCCTTGAATCCACCATCTTCCTTCATGGGCCTACCACCCATATTAGGCGGTGTGGGTAAATACATATGTAAAGGAAAGTGATGTTGCTGTTTATCATTTGGCATCGCTTCTTTGTTCATCTTTCTGTCATTGCTTGGAGGCAAGGGACTAAACTGAGGTGGCAGGCCAGCATAAGGCAAGAAAGGCCTAGGCATGACCAGACCTGGAGGTAGTAACTTCGGTGCTGTCGCAGCCACTGGCTGTTCATTGATGTGTGAGTAGCCCATTGGCGTGGAGCTGGAATGGGGACTGGAACCTGCGGATTCTGAGCCGGATTTTGGCTTTGTAAGATTGAGAGGAGCGTCTGGGTCTGTAGGGGCTACTTGTGGAGACGGGGTGCGTTGCAGGGGAGGAGTTTTCTTCTCCAAGTTGTTGGGGTTTTGTTGCATGTGTGTGAGATGAGCGGTCCAATTTGGTATTTGTTGTGGAGGAAGCATCTGCAAGAAAATTAATATTATTTAATGGTGTCCAGACGAACGAACACAATAAAATCAATTTCGAATCACCGAGTGTCTTGATTCCCCTCCTTACAAAGGTATCTGACCGAATTTGAATAAAATGAAGCTAATATCTATTGACAATAAGGACAATTCATTCTGTTATGAAATGCAGAGTCCACAGTGAGAGAAATATGGATTCAGTTGCTTTTGAAGAAAATAACAAGCCACTGTTCCAATTCGGCAGAATTTGTGCGCTATATCTTCAAACTAATAAGATTGATAATTACTGAATCAAAATCAGACGGAAATTCCTTCTCTTACTAGCGTGAATTGGCCATAGCATAAAAGCCGGACTTCCATTACTCGTGTATTTGGCAGATATTTGTCACTTGCCTATACTTGCACATTTATTTATCCCTGGCGAAGTTTCACCTGTTTTCGGTAAAAATGTAACGAGTCAGAGAGATTTCAATTATTTGCTAATTTGATAAGTTCCTAATTTTCGATGCTGTCCCATTTATTTGCTCTAGAGTTTTTCCAAAATGGAGTGATTTGAAGAAGTCGTGTTTGAATTTCTTTTTACTTAATTAACGACGTCTGGGCCCACATCAAAAATGAAATATCTATCGAATGCACGATTGAGGATTTGAAAAAGAAAAAAATCACTGATGGAGCCATTTCAATCATTGTGGAGGACAGTTAAGGAATCGCACAAACAGGGTCCGGAAGCGATGATGTTTACAAACCAGAAGATCAGTATACAACTATTGGCATTCTTCATTTATTTATTACTAAAGTTGTAGTAGTAGTTGTAATTTAAGTTTGAAACTTAGTGTACTTGCCAAATATGCAAATTATTGCGTACTTGGCAAATATACGAGTGAAAGTAGTCCGCCTTCAGGAACAAAATATTTAATTTCTTCCTTCCAATGATTCGGAAATCAGTCTTCGTTGAAATAAGGTGAAAGAAGAACTGAAAAAGTGAGTAGGATCTTAAGGACTGCGATGCCCTTTATTAATCTGAAATACTCGCTCCAAATTATCACAGAAAAATACAAACACCATACGATATGAAGTTAATAACTTCATCATTTTTTTACCTACCTGATTTGTCAGGGCATTCTTCGATACACTGGGTGGTAATGCAGCTGGCAGAGCTCGCAGATGCTCTAAGAACGGCAGGAACATAAGTCCTTGCGGCCCTCCCACTGCCCCAGCACTGGCTGCATACTGAGCCTGTATTTGACCATGAAGCTCCTGCAATTTCTGCTGTTGCTGCAACATAGTTTCCTGCTGCCTGCGTTGGAGCTCCAGCTGCTTTTGTGTCTCATTGCTGTACTGCTGTGCGGCATTCTGAAAAGAATGATGATGTCAGTTGAATCAAAGCAGAATTTCATAAAATATGGTAGTAGAACGTAAGTTGAGGTACATAATTTTAATATAGACTTTTCCAGCGAGATGGATCGTAACTAAATGAATTTATTGGCAACGTAATTGGAGAAATGAGACTTGGAGCTCCCGTGGACTTTCAATTTGACAGCTGGCTGTAACCTAAGCAAGGTATTGTCGATAACGTAGTTTATTACTGCGGAGAAAAATAAATATTTCATGACTTCAAAACATAATGTATACCTAGGAGAACGAAATGATGTGGGCACCTCAATAAATAAGTTTGTTTAATTGAGTGGATCTGCATATGACGGTTCGTGAAACGAGTAATGTAACTTGAATTTCAAATATGCCATATTTTGCAGACGGGATATTGCATCGAGAAACTTCATGCAGTTACTGTTTAAAAATGTAACGGTTTCTTCCATATTGAGATAGAAATGTGAAGTATGAAAATACGTGACACATTATACAGGGTGTAACTAAATAAGTGTAAAATATTTAAGGAGGTGATTCCTCATCGAAAAAAAGATAGGATCTTTTATATAAAGAATCTTCATTGGAGCATCCCTTGTTAAGATACAGTTCCTCAAAGGGAGTACATAAAATTTGCATAACAATTTTTTTTACAAGCACCAAAAAGTTACAATATTGAAAATAACCTTAAGTTTCCTACTAGCAAAAAGACACTTATCCAGTTATTTATTTGGTTTACCCCATGGTTGTAAGGGTGGGAAACGCAACCCCTAAAGTTTATTTCCAATGTAACTTTTTGTCTTATTATTTGTTTACCATTTAAAAATTTATTTCCGATAGCCTGTTTCATTCTAAACAAAAAATGTCTCTTGAGTATTTTGCCCAAAATAAGCCAGTTCGCAGTAAAAAATTATTTTACGAACAACTACATCGTCATAAAAGCGAACTGGATTTATTATTATTCTGTAGTTAGTACCTGCATTAAACGACTAAATTTATGAAGATCTATCTCTGTAGTTGTTCGTAAAATAATTTTTTACTGCGAACTGGCTTATTTTGGGCAAAATACTAAAGAGACATTTTTTGTTTAGAATGAAACAGGCTATCGGAAATGAATTTTTAAATGGTAAACAAATAAGTTACATTGGAAATAAACTTTAGGGGTTGCGTTTCCCACCCTTACAACCATGGGGTAAACCAAATAAATAACTGGATAAGTGTAGTAGTAGGAAACGTCAGGTTAATTTCAATATTGTAACTTTTTTGGTGTAAGTGAAAAAAATTGTTATACAAATTTTATGCACTCCCTTTGAGGGGCTGTATCTTAACAAGGGATGCTCCAATGAAGTTTCTTTACATGAAAGATCCTATCTTTTTTTCGATGAGGAATCACCTCCTTAAATATTTTACACTTGTTTAGTTACACCCTGTATTTCGTCCAGTTTTGTGTTCATATTAGAAAAAAGGGCATAACCGAACTGTTTTCACTTAAAATCACTGCATTTTCTGTCTTTTCTGTAAACGTGTGTACAACTGTTACCACATAAAATCGATAATTTCAGGACCAATAACACAACAAATTTCTAAATGTAGGTTCAATGAAGGCTTGAAGAATAAAGTCACATCATAAATGATCAGAATGCATTTAGTTATTTTCCGATTATACCTAGCTCCAAACTAAATATCTTCTCAAAATGTATTTTTCTCTAAACAAAGGGGTAGTCAATTAAATCCAACAATAGTTGATCTGTGATGATAGTTCAACTTTTTGAATTTATACGTCAAACATGGAAAAACCAAACCATAAATATTCTGTTGAACTCGTTTGAAGGCTTGCTCGAATTATTTTTCGAAGAAGATCAATAACTATTATCGATCTCTTTCATCTATTTCGACACAGAAATCACCAGATCAACACCGACTTCCTCTAAAACCACGAATTTATTTTCCTTAAACTTTTCATCTCAAAGCAGGCTCATTACATATAAAATAGTTGGCGTGATGTGATTAATAATAAGTGAAGTCAGTCAAAAGAGTGGCTAACAGATCTCCGTGAGAAAAGGAACCATTATGGATTGTTTTGTTTATAGGTATAAAGTTATAAACTGAGTCGAGAGTAGCTCTCGAGTCAACTGTGGAAAGATATAGTCCAGTAAATAAAACCCACAATACATTTTGAAACAGTTTGGAGTGTCGACAATAAAGACCTGAAGTGATTGAGATCAAAGTAGTCGAAAACAAAACACTGACTGCCGAGCTTTTGTTTGTGTACGTTCGGGAATGACTACTCGAAAACAAATAGCGGCTTTTGTATGCGTACGATAAATGACAGGATCCCTTTGAAGTATTTATTTCGGTGCAAAGGATGTTTTTGCTTGGATTTTCGGATTTATGGAAATTATTCATTGATTATATCCTTGGATTACGCACGGTAATCGTAGTCGAAAATTCGAGAAGGAATATTTGTTTCGAAGAAAAAACATTGCTTGAATTTTTGTTCCATTCGCTCAATCCGGCCGAAAAATGTGAAGTAGGTTTTTGAAGTCAAAGCGCAGGTTTATTTCTGAATCCAAAAATGTAAACGAAAGTTTATCTGGTACTGTTATCGAAACAGATAAATTAAATTTGTAAGCTGAAATATTTGAAAAACTGACAACTAAAAAATTTAATTATATCGTTCTGGTGATGCGATCCTCTTGAAATTTCGCATGAACATTCAGTATATTAATTTCCATTCACAAAATGAATTTTGGATGAATCGAAATTTTTGTTATGAAACTATCAAGATTTTTCTTTTCAATATTCCAATTGAATTTTCTATGATTCTGATGATGCGATCTTCTTGAAAATGTCCATGAATATTCAGTATATAAATCTTCATTCACGAATACATTCCAATCGAATCGGATATCCATACTAATATTATAAATGCGAAAGTAACTCTGTCTGTCTGTCTGTTACTCTTTCACGCCTAAACGGCTGAACGGATTTTGATGAAATTTGGTATGGCGATAGATGATAACCTAGAAATGGTCATAGGCTATAAATAATCACGCCATCGTTCTTAGGGGGTAGGCAGTAGGCAGATAACTAAATTGAGTTAGTGATTTTTAGTCGTTTTTGTTGGGACTTTTGCTCTTTCACGTCTAAACGACTGAACAGATTTTGATGAAATTTAGTAAGGTAATAGATGGTTACCTAAAAACGGATATAAGATCAAAATGATCACATCATCGTACTTAGGGGATAGGAAGTAGGCAGAAAACTGAATTGAGTTAGTGATTTTTTTATGGTTTTTGCTGGGAGTTTTGCTCTATCATGCCTAAACGGCTAAACGGATTTTGATGAAATTTAGTTAGGTGATAGATAGTAACCTAGAAAAGAATATGGGCTATTAATATTCATGCTATCATACTTAAGGCGTAGGCAGTAGGCAGAAAACTAATTAAGTTAGTGATTTTTAATCGTTTGTTTTGAAAGTTTACCTCATTCACGCCCTAACGTCTGAACGGATTTTTATAAGACTTGGTTAATATAAAGATAGTATCCTAGGCACGGACACAGGCTACTTTTTACGGCGGGAAAATTCCTCATTACCGCGGAAATCTAGCGTGATCGTGTCAAGAAGCGCATGACGCCATAGCTACTGAAATGATTTTGATGTTTTTTTTAACTGAGTGTTACTAAGACTTCAAGTTAGTATTTGATCACTTTTCTTACTTAGAGGGTCGGTAGGCGCCATAATTTAGGGAATTTATGATAAAATTTTGATGCAACTGTCTTTATTTAACAGTTTTACTTGGATGGAAACTTATAGGGTTGGCAGGTAGGTAGTTAGTAGTAGTTTAAACCGATTTACACTATTTACTTTTTATATTTACTAAGGAAACATTCGGAGCTATCCATTATGTAGCTTAGGTTGCTTTTGAACAAATTTTGATATGAAGTTGAGGACTGGAACACGATAGTGGGACATTGTTGCAGGGGGACTTACAGCCGGGAGAAAGCAAAAAAACTTATGCGGACGAAGTCGCGGGTAAAAGCTAGTTGTGTTATATATCTTCTTCTTTTCGCGTGCTTGGCAGCAAGTTCTTTCCATTATTTCAATTGAATTTTCTATGGTTTCAATGACGCGATCCTCTTGAAATTTTGCACGAACATTCAGTACATCAGTCTTCATTTATAAAATAAATTTCACTTGAATTGGATATCTCGTTATGGAAATATAAAGTTTCTTCTTTTCAATATTCCAATTGTATTTTCTATGGTTCTGTTAACACTACGGCCACAAAACTTAGCATGATATTTATTATGAGCATCTTACATGCGGCCGCTAAATTTAATTTTGATTGGGTTCATTTTGTCTGAGACATTGAGGAACAATGGCCATATTCTATGGAACACCCTGTACAGACTCTAAAAATCTCAAGTCTCTAGGACAATCCCTTCGAAAGTTATCGTGCTAGCAGAACGGCCCCACAGACAGAATTGAAATTTGACCACGAATTCATCATCAGGAAGTCGAACCCTATCGTTTGAGACCATTTTCGGCTAAAAGTTCGAAAATTACATACATTTGGGCAAAACGATATAGCACTCGTTTTAGAAGAAAGCGTCAATTGTATTTCAGAATAGTCAATTGTATTTCAGAAAGCGTCACTTGTATTTCAGATTAGTCAATTGTATTTCAGAACCCGTCATTTGTAATTCAGAATAGGAATATTATTTTAATTTCCAAATATGACAATTATCTCGATTTCAGTGTGGTCTTGGGACTGAGGAGGATAAACCGTATTCAAAATGAACAATTCTGCTATATGTAAATGTGTGTACCTACAAATTGAATTTCGAATGAGCATTTCCGAAATACAATTGACGATTTCTGAAACTGAATTGACTGATCTGAATTACAAGTGATGTTTTCTGAAATGCAATTGATGATTTCTGATATACAATTGACTAATCCAGCGTTTCCCAACCTGTGGGGCGCGCCACCCTTGGGGGGCGCGAATGAATTCAAGGGGGGCGCCAACAACCCGCCCCTGCCCCAAACGGTTCTTGCATGGCTCGAATTAGAACCACTTTACTAACTAAAGGGGGGCACGATGAAATTTTAGATTAAAAATTGGGCCGCGAATACTGAAAGGTTGGGAAACGCTGGACTAATCTGAAATACAATTGACGCTTTCTGAAATACAATTGATGATTTCTGAAATACAATTGACGCTTTCTGAAATACACTTGGAAATGGTGTAGTGCTAAAAAGGCAAATAGCAAATAGCTAATTAGTGTCTCTTCTTAACAGTGTCCAATTATGAATGCCCCCATTAGATCCCTCATCAGCCTGTATCCGGATGGCATAAATTTGCCCAGGGGGGTATTTTTAAACGCAAGACTCCAGAATGAACTATTTATGACAATGAAGACTATTATACTTTCATGTAGCGTGTAGGTGTCGTGCTGAGATCAACGGAACACCAAATTGGCAGAGAGTGTGAAGCCGAGAATACTCCACGGAAAAAGAACAAGAAAATTGTGAATAAATCTATTTTCAACAGCGAGAAAATAGAAGTTCCAGAGGTACTTTATATGAAGGAAGAGCCGCACGACGTGCATGTATCAAGACATTATATGCGTGCATTGTTAAGTTTATTTGCAGTTGATGACCTGATATATAAATACCAAAAGACAAGTCTCTGTTGTTATGTGAATCGTTTCAATCTTGAGAAGGTTATGAAGGTTTTTTTCGAGATTTTGTTCATCTTCTTTGGGGTTCTTACGTCTATTTTGTATTCACCGTTCGACTTTACGAGGTTCAGCTCAACAATTCTGTGGGTAAATAACAGACATTGTTGTTACAGAGATTACTCCTATGAACTGAGTCAAGGTGGTAGACTCAATTACGGTAGAGATGTCATGAGAAATCACAAATTCAAAAGGATATGGATGAAACAACTTTTAGCGAGAAAGATTTGTTCATTTTGAACCATGTTTTCGGTAGCCAACTTCAAAAATACAACATCACAGTTAAAGCTAAGTTTTTTTGCGTTGCATTGGCTATGGAAATAAAATCATTTCAACGAACAAAAATTTTACTGACTTCTTCAAATTATTCTGAGAATTTTCGTTAGAAAGTTAGGGTGGTCAATATAAGGGGAAATAAATGAATAATTTGAAACGAAAAATTTCAGTATGTTTTGAAATTGTAACTTTCCACCGAATTTATTGAAAAATTTTTCCTTTGTGAAAAATAAAGAACCGAAAACTGCTTATTATTATAGTATTTTAAATTTTTCACATGAATTCCGAGGTTATGTGGAAATAGTGTGAACACAAAGTTGTAGATCATCTTATTACCTACTAGCAGACCCAACAGACGTTGTTCTGTATAAACAAAAATTCATTCAATTCGATCTAGCCCTTTAGTTGCAGAGTAGATGAATAACCTGAATAACGACTACAGCGCCATCTGTTGATCTGATTTGTGATCATAAACATACGGGCATCGGCAATCCAAAATACATCCCTCACACTTCGGTACCTTCTCCTACCCGCCTAGTGCCTACCTCGGAGACGCATTTTGGTGCGATTTCATCTTCAACCTGCCATATCTTTTGATGTATTCATCATAATTGAATGATGTAAGAGGCAATTTCGTTCTAAATTAAATACTGGGTATGAACGACGTATTTAATTGGATAAAGATCAATAGCGTTTTCATAAAAAAAATACTTCCAAATAATGCATAATTTTGAGAAACATTCGGATACCTTTAAAAGGTGATACCGAGTAAACCTTGAAAGATAGATATATGCTATCGCGGACTTTTTTGTAGAATTATTGAAGAGGTACATTTCCGTCATACATTGTTTCCATGTACGTCTTACGGTTTTTGCAGCGCACCTGAAAATAGCTGATCATGGCTGATTTTGGTACTCATATTTATTTTCATTGAAGTTATAGTAGGTTTCTAGGTGTCCTTAATTTTCTCGGGTGAAAAGTATAGCCTATGTTACTCAGGGATATTGTAGCTTTCTAAGGGTGAAAGAATTATTGAAATCGGTTTAGTAGCTTATGAGTTAACTCGTATCAACGCCACAAACCCACAAACATACAAATCTTTCCTCTTTATAATATTATAGTATAGACAACTTCGCCATTCAATTTTTTATGGGACTTTTAGTTTCGCCAGAAACAACAGAAAATGTTAAGACATTACTGCCAGTCTTTATGCTGGCACACAAATAATGGATATTCATACCCACAATTCATTATCATCTTTTTCTTCTTTAAAATGGCTAATTCAAATTTCTTTCCATTTATTAATAAATGAAAATTGTTCATCCTCGGTTCAAAAGAACTCGTCCCTGCTTGATGCTCCAATGCAGCTGAAGAAGAAGAAGGTGAAGCAGATATTCCTTATGCCGGTCATCATTATTCCATGATGGATCACTTCCGGTGTGCGTTAATTACCGGCCAGGCCGGTCCATCGGTTGAGAAGAAGAATGAGATCACAGAGAACAGGTCGGTTATCATATGTGGATTTGTTTTTCTCCGCCAGTCCTTCAAGCGTTTGTAATTGAACGCATTCTGTCTTAAGGACTGAGAGGCTGTTTGCAGACGAGGAAGGCGACGCTTAAAGTCTCTATTACAGTTTTATCATTATAGCTATTTTCGAAACATAGGAATTATTTTCATAGCGGTGTCATCAGTGTAGTCTATAGAAGCGACGTTATTCGAACTGAGATGATTTTTTTTTGTGGGGTGTCTATTTTGATAATAAAAGTTTTTCTAATTTTGTGGTGAACCCGTTCAATATCCCATATCTTGTAAAGCAACTTCGTGCTATAATATCCCAGAATCACACAATTGTCAGGGTTGTATTTCTTCATTTACGTTCGGACATCAAGTCGTGAATAACTGATATCAAGTTGTTGACGTGAAATTCTTGATGATGGAACACTCATTGATACTATTTAGGTTATATCAATCTTAGACCGACAAACTTCTAGTGGACATTATAGATCATATTTTAGACAGATTCGACCCAAATCATATAATGCAAAATTGCTTCATTAAGGAGCTAGTGCCCTTTGAAGATGACGTCCTGTTCACACTTTTTGCCCCTTATTCGCAAAACGGAGTCACATAAAGTGCTGAAAGTTTACACATTGGCTAATATAAAAAATACGCATCGATTAGATTGAGTGCATTTCTTTCATGTCAAGCACAATCGTATCATTTGGGGGGGGGGGCAAAGGGAATTTTTAGTTGAAACTTTTTTAACTTTTATTATTTCGCAAGATTTACTCCTATTCATAAACTCTGATGTTTTTTCTTGTATTATAACGCCCAGATGCACCATTTCTGAAAAAAATAGATTCGAAATTTTCTCTCTTTTCACTAAGTACTCAATGTTCACTTTTGTTTTGAATTTAATCTGGGCGTTATTATAGAAAAGCATCTTTTTTCAAGAAAAAACATCAGAGTTTATGAATATGATGTAAATCTCGCGAAATAATGAAAGTAAAAAAAGTTTCAACTAAAAATACCCTTCGCCCCCCTCCAAATGATACGATTGTGCTAGACATAGAAGAATTGCATTCAATCTAATCGATGCGTGTTTTTCATATTAGCCAATGTGTAAACTTTCAGCACTTTATGTGACTCCGTTTTGCGAATATGCGGCAAAAAGTGTGGACAGGACGTCATCTTCAAAGGGCACTAGCTCCTTAACGAATCAATTTTGCATTATATGATTTGGGTCGAATCTGTCTAAAATACGAACTATAATGTCCACTAGAAGTTTGTCGGTCTAATTACGGGACACGCTGTATAAGATAGCAGTGCAATAACAACCATTAGGGACCTCCTGGAATAGATCCAGTCAAGGAAGTAGGGTCATTGTTGAACGTTGGGATGATTTCCAGATTTTGCCTCCAGTGAATCGACGTTGCCAGTGCGCCCACTCGAAGCCGAAATATAATCGAGGCCGGTATTGGAATCGCGCCAAAATTATTCTTCATTCACCGTTTGCTGATTCGATGCAAGCAGCGTTCTTCTAATTTCCCAAATGAATTAAATGACCGGTCATAAATCCATGCACGCTCGAGTGAACGTTTCATCAAAAAAGATTACTCATCGGTCGCAAACGACATTCCGCCCAGTTTCCCCTTTTGCAGACCAAAACGATTATCTCGATGTCCGAGATTTATAATTGTGACGAATTTAATAAAAACCTCAATTCAACATGTCATAATTGCAATCGTAAACATGTGACGGGCTGTTTAACTGCGATTATTCCTATTACGTTCCAAATATTAATATGGTTTATATACCGGGTGTTGAAAAACGAAGTTCGACTATTTTGGAAGGTGATTAGAGTTCCCCAAAAAGTTAGAAATTTTATATAAACATGATGAGGCAATCTTCTTGAAATTTGCAAGAATACTTAATTTATCAATCTTCATTCACAAAATAAATTTCACTCGAATCGGATATATTGTTATACAGGGTGTCCCAAAACACGACGTCAACCCGGAACCGGGTGAAAAGGCAAGTAATGCTGGTTGTCAGAAAAATATAAAAAAAAATCCAAGTTACATGATTTTGAAATAATGAGCATTTAAAAAAACACGCAAAATTCCACACCCTGTGACAGTCTTTTCGCTCCTGTTGCCACAAATATCAACTTTTTCCAACTTTTTTTTGCTGTGTAACCTTGAATAATGCTTGTCTAAACTGTAATCAAAATTTGGATACCAGCTGCTCTAGGTTTCATAAAAATAGGGCTTGCTTCTCAGAAAAAAAATTCAAAATAAACAATTGCCTAGTTTCAACTGACTGTATTGAAAAAAAAATGTACTACGCAAGTTTGGCATGTTTTGTCAAAAGTTGGCGCATATAGTAAGGATTCCAAAATGGTATAATATAATACTTGTTAAACTGTAGCTGCCGTAGATCGAAAATAAATTTGAACTACGACAGCTACAGTTTAACAAGTATTATACCATTTTGGAATCCTTACTAAATGCGCCAACTTTTGACAAAACATGCCAAACTTGCGTAGTACATTTTTTTTTCAATACAGTCAGTTGGAAAAATTTATATACAGGGGTAACCCCTTTTAGTTTTTTCGGTGTTTTTCAGATACACCCTGCATATGCTACAGTTGATTCTTTATGCGTAAAATAACAGGTAGAAAAGAGATTTCTCATTGAGGAAATATTAAAATGTCTTGTTTTACCAGAATAATCCTTCGGACCGAATTTTCACTACGGCGAATTGTAACTAATATTCTTCGAAACTCATTATTACGTTACGACATATATTCCTATAATTCGTTTCAATCCAATAAAATATTCGCAAATTATTTTTCTAATGAAAACAAATCGCGTTCAACATGACAGACGAAATTCGGTTATAAAAATAGTACATTATTTGTTTTGAATGTGAATTTCAGTAAACAATAAAAATTCTTTCTCGAATCTGGTGAATTTACGACAGCATTGTTCATATTAAATTCCACACCTGACACAGTAAAGTTAAAACTGTCACGAAAATTAGCATTATATATAACATTTTCTGTCTGTTCTATTGGAACGAAATGAGTCGATTCCGACGAAATATATTACACAGAAAATTTCAGATTCTAGAAATAACAATTGGCTTCAAAGATCGTTTATCATTCTCTCCGAGTAATAAATGGCCACTTAATTTTTTTTAAGTCCAAATGCCAATTGAAATAAAATTGAGGAATATTAATAAATGCCAAATGTTGAATGAGGTCTGTGGCATGAAATATCATGAACTCTATGTACATATTGTTTATTCAACAATCTATATTCCATTCTTTCATATTACGCTCAAAATGTTCAGACTAGTGAACAAGCAATTTTTGCAGCTAATGATCATTTTCGCATTAATGAGAAAAAAGCGGGGGTTTCTAGTTTGGGGTCGGGTTCTAAAGAGAAAAAGAGTTCGGATCTTTCATTGTGAACATTTATGAATACAACATTTTTAGTTGCAGAATATATTTTTAATGATTTAAATCTTTCCAATCAAAGAGCATTAACATTTATACCCAGAAAATTCTCAACGTGAGGAAAGAAATGGATTTAAGAATACAGGGTGTCCCAAAACTCGACGTCAACCCGGAACCGGGTGAAAAGGCATGTAATGCTGGTTGTCAGAAAAATATAAAAAAAATTGAAGTTGCATTTTTCTAAAATAATAGGCATTTAAAAAAACACGCAAAATTCCACACCCTGTGACAGTCTTTTCGCTCCTGTTGTCACAAATATCAACTTTTTCCAAATTTTTTTTTGCTGTGTGACCTTGAATAATGCTTGTATAAACTGTAATCAAAATTTTGATACCAGCTGCTCTAGGTTTCATAAAAATAGGGCTTGCTCCTCAGAAAAAAAATTCAAAATAAACAATTGCCTAGTTTCAACTGACTGTATTGAAAAAAAATTCACTACGCAAGTTTGGCATGTTTTGTCAAAAGTTGGCGCATTTAGTAAGGATTCCAAAATGGAATAATACTTGTTAAATTGTAGCTGCCGTAGTTCAAATTTTTTTTCGATTGCCTTTGAATACACTTTTTGTTAAACTGCTTCCCAGTAAAAAAGTCCAATGGATTCAAGTCCGGTGAACGGGCCGGTCACGAGATTGGACCAGAACGCCGGATCCAGCTTCCGGGAAAAAATGTTACCAGAAAAAAAAATTTCCAGAGAAAATAATTTTCCCAGAAAAAATTTTTCCGGAGAAATTTAGTTTGAACTGTTGTAGGTTGTGGTTCTAAACTGATTGCTAAAGAATCTCAGAAACATTTTCAATTTCTTCATTTTCGTCTTCTTGAAGAGGTTCCTTTTATATTGACTTTTGTTTACTCAAATGTAATTTAGAATGTTAGTTTTGGTTCTAATTTATTAATTTAATTCCAGATAATCAGAATCGAATGCCACAAAAAAACATTATTTAAAGATCATGCAACAACATACGAGTATTATGAGTTAATGAATTAAATTGCCGTTTTTAAACAAGAATTATTTTATTTTCCAGAGAGAAAAACTCAACTTCGGATTAAATGAGAAGAATAGAAATGGAAAGCATGTCAAGTGAAGATATGCAGAAATCTGATAATCCCCTCACACCGAAATAATCGTCGATATAAATCGCCTCAAAAACAAAAACCTACTGTGTTTCCAACAACTCCCTCACAAATGCACACTTCAAACAAAATTCCATCATCAAAGCGCATCCCGCAAACAACGATAACTCAGAAACATGAAGCCTCAAAATTCCCGATCGAATTTTTCATAAACACTCATCGCGGTCATACAACACGATGTTTCAACACCAGTTAATAATTTTCGCCAAAAAATCCCAAACAATAATCTATTTCGGTTTTATCTTAAAACGTTTTCATTCGCACATTATTCGCGTGCTTATTTTAGCCGTACGGGACAAAGCGCTTTCCATTAAATTCACGATATTGTTTCGTACTCTAGCTCATCGGGAACGAGATCCCGGATTCCAGACATCTGTTGAACAGATGCCTGTGAGCGGCCACTTCATAAAAGTCGAATATCCACGCATTGCCCGGCCTACTTGATTTAAAACAGAAGGTTCAAACGGTGCGAACAATGATCCATTGTCTCTCTGGTGATCTGATTATTTATGCATATGGGGCTATCGAGCCTCGTTTGCATTCGGAGGACATCTTGAATCTATTGTTTACTTTTATTTTATATCTTTCAATCATTCCGTTATCTTTTGCAATCATTGATTAGAAAAAGCAGTGTGTTCTCGAAGAAAACATCATTTCTTGAAAGTGTCAGGAACTACCATTAGAAAATTCCTTCTTTGTAATCTATTTCTCGAGATGAAAATTACTGACAAAACGAAAATGAATTTCAATTGATTCAACGAAAGAATAAACATATTAACATACAAAAAGAAAAAACTTCTACTTCTTCCTCTGAGTATCAAACTCATTGCAAACATAAGAGTTCGTTATTACTAGAGACCGGATTATATTCATTTGCATATTTAAGACATCTTCAGCTGTATTTGCATATTTTAGCTAATATTCAATTATGATGCATACTTTCGGTACATATTTTCTTTTCTGCGTTCCGAAATGCGATAAAAGTGATGATATCGCGCGAATCCGACCAAATTCCACCAAATATGAGGTCTGTTGAGGAATAATACTAATAATTCTGACTTGCCAGATTTGCCAATCACACGCTGTTTAAAAACATTTATTTGTTTCTCATTTGTCAGTTTCCAAAAACACAATATTAATCAAGAAAGGTTATTTTATCAAGTCACTAACTTGTAAAACTGACAGTTAACTTGCAAAATTTTTACAAGTTAGTAGTATTATTTACATTGACAGTTGTCAAGTACTTGCTTCTAATTTCATTCATCCTTCTTATTTCAGAGTTCCTGGAACAAATGTATTTCTCAATAAACTTTCTCAAACTATTCAAAAGTGATATTCGTACCTTGTTTTATTCGTATCTATTTGTTTTCCTTCTCAAAATTGCAAATATCCTAGAGGTGTTTTGACCTGTAAACTCACTGACAGTTGTCACGTACTTACTTCTAATTTCATTCATCCTTCTAATTTCATCGTTCTTGGAACAAATATTTTCAGTAATAAACGTTATAAAAGTATTAAAAAACGATATTCATACCTTGTTTCATTTGGATCTGGCCTTTTTCGTCAGAAATGAGCAAATATTCTCGAAGGACTTCCCTCTCGTAAAGCCACTGACAGTTGTCATAATTTTCCGATGTCATAAATAATCATAAATAGCTTACGACATTTGCGACAAATTATTGAGATTTTTTTGGAATTTATCTAACCTTTTTACAAATGAAAAACAAATAAAATATAAAACAATACACGCAAGGTAACGGGTTTTACTGGCTCAAGGAGGTAACTGACTCGCCTGCGGCTCGTCAATTATATCCTCCATTCGCCAGTAAACACCCTCTTACCTTGTTAGTAATGTTATATACTATAACCTAACTTTGGTTATTTTCATGATTTCCGAGATATTTGCACCGGCTTTCGCGATTCTAAATTATTAAATATGAATTACTAAACGTTCTGACATAAAAATGACTACACCCTCAAAAAATAAAATCAAACCTTGTGGTTGTGGAGCATGTCAGCCAACTCATCTCATAAAAATAAATTGATTAAATATGCATAAACACAAAGGCTTCCTTTTTTGAAGAGTGTACAAAATATAATGTTTGCCTGTACTCAGGAATACGTGGAACATATTCAAATTAATACAAATTACCGACAAGCCACATAACGAAGAGGTCTGAGTCAATCTTCACCGATGCCACAAAGCATAATTCTGTGTGCGTATGTTACAGACATGGCCTAATGTTTTCCTTTATGATCTGGCAATAAACGGTTTCATAAGCTCGGTTATTGTGGACCCTGTCGGTTAATATAACCAGACAGTGTAAACAGTAGACGTTATTCAGAACTGGGCCTGAACAAATAATCCCCATATCAAAGGTTTTCGACGATTCAACCGCCCCCACTGTTTTATACATACATTGTCATTTTATCGTCTATAAATCATAATTTGAGCCGAGTCTCGCGATATTTATTAGATGTTTATCGCTCGGTTGCTTCTGTTCATTGCAACTTTGTTTTTGACTTCATCGTTCTGTTTTCGATTTGATTGATGATTCGGAATTTCTCACATATTTTGGTGCTATTTGTATAGAATGAACCTGATAGAATAACATTTGTTTGTATCCTAGCAACCAGGACATTTATTAGAAAAATTATAATTCATATAACTTTCAAATTTTTGAAGTCGAGCTCTAGGACGAAGTTATCGTGGGCTGGATAACTATCGAAGCAAATACTTCAAAACTTTTCAGAGTATATCTAAGATTTGAAAGTTCAAATAGTGAACTTTTAACATAAATTTGATTTAAGGTGAATCCGACCAGGAAGCCAGTTTGGCGTACCGGTTTTATGGACCGAGATTCTGCTGAGGAATACCCAACTTCGCAAATGTTCATCAACCCTGTGCTTCTAGGGGTCAATATCAGCCCAAATGCAACCTGGCATGAACACGTCTGCTCAGTTGCCAAGTCAGCTGCACAGAAGATTAGCTATCTATTTCGTGCGAGGAAATTGTTCACTTCAAAGCAGCTTTCATTACTTTACAAGGCTCAATTGCGTCCAGCTATGGAATATTGCTCTCATGCTTGGGGTTCAGCTCCTAAGCACTCGTTACTCCTACTTGATTCCATTCAAAAAAGAGCAGTGCGCCTACTAGACGATCCAACGTTAACTGCCAACCTTCATAGTCTCGATCACCGTGGGAAGGTTGGAGACTTATGCCTTTTTTACAGATACTACCACGGAAGGTGTTCTGCTGCCATTGCCTCCATGATTCCACCAGGGGCTCAATTTGATCGACAAACAAGGCTAGCCGATAATAGTCAGCAGTTTGCCGTGCATCTTTCTACAGCTAGGACATCGGTGTATCAGAAGGCTTTTCTTTACCGAACTTAGGCTATGGAATACCCTACCTCAAGATGTATTCCCCCTTGGTTACAACCGAGGTTACAACTTACAGCAGTTTAAGAAACGCACAAACCGATTTCTTCTAAATTCATCTCGGGGCGCTTGAAAGCTCAGTCTTTTCCCGAGAGATGCGTATAAAAAAATATATACAGTGTGTTTGGTCATGACTTAGTGATAAATTAAGGTCTTTTTTTACATCTGTAGGACCTTTATGTCCGAAGAAATCGATAATATTGGGAAGGGTCAACGAAAATAAAAAGGTAAATTTAAAATGGGGGCTACTCCAAAACTAAGGGGGTAAACTTCCAAGTTTGGGTGTTTTTGTCGATAATATTAGGTGTATTTGATGACCTTAAATTATCGCTAAGTCATGACCAAACACACTGTATAGTCTCGGATTCATTTTATGACTCTATTGAGGAATTGATGCCCCAGATTGTCACAAAGAAGCTCAGAACTAAGCAGAAAATGATTGAATGCTCCTCACATACAACCCTACAGCAAGCCATCATATTCACAAAGCACGAAAAAGGTGACAGAATGGGAAATAGAAGTGACAAGTGATAAGACCGCTGTAAGCATAGAGATAGAATAGAGAAGAGACGCTATAATATACAATTGTGTAAGGAAAAATGGAACCACTGGGAGGGGCTTATATATTACCAATATGGCTGAAAGTTCAGGGTTGAATTAAGTTGCCAGTTTTTTCTGTTTACGAATTTCACCCTAAAAATATGATGTCTTGGGTCTTTAGGAATCCTGTTCAAATAATGTCAATTGAATATCAAATAAACAATTTTTCTTCGGGCGATAATATGCACATATAAAAAGATTTCAGATTACCAAGACATACTAGAAAAAATTTCGAATTCGGATCTGTTCAGTACTCATCCCTACCTGTGATATGTTTTTCCACTAATTTTCTCTTTATCTGTCCCTTCTCTGCTTGTAGAAAGCCATACAGCACACGATACCATTTTATTATTGTTTATAAAACACAAGAAATCTCAATTCAACTTGAAAAAAGTACAAAAATCACTATTTTTAGAAAAAATTCAATGATTGTCAAAATTCGACGTATAGCATAGTAATATGGCGGATCTGATACCACTTTCATTTCATTGATAGCAACTCTATGCTATTCTATCTCTATGGCTGTAAGCCACGTCGATACTCTGGGGACGTGTCACCGTCATTCTCTGTCGAACGCGCCCGTACAATGCCCCACGTTATTCTGTGGACGCCGCATTAGCGGATTATAGTTTTCGATGCCTCTCCTACTTACGGAATATTAGCCGGTGGAAGTTATTAGTACTCTCTGGTCCCCGACTGTAATCTTCCGGTAATCTCTCATCTTGCTAAGTTCTGCCCGCTTTTATGATATCGGACAGCTATTACCGGACTTGTCGAACCCTCTATATTGTGAGAAATAAGTCGTCACGGGAGTAAACTGCTGAAAGTGTACTTGGAAGGTTGTAAAAGTTGGGATTAGATACTTCCTAAATGAGAGGAGTTGATATTGGATTGTAAGTTGTTCTATTGAGGCACAAGGTTGTTGTGGAGGAATTAATGCCGTCTAAAACTAATGGAACTGTGATATATTTTTTTGCAACCTACACATCCTGAGAAAAAAAATGTACTACGCAAGTTTGGCATGTTTTGTCAAAAGTTGGCGCATTTAGTAAGGATTCCAAAATGGTTTAATACTTGTTAAATTGTACACTTTTTCTTAAACTGCTTCCGTGTAAAAAAGTCCAATGGATTCAAGTCCGGTGAACGGGCCGGCCACCAGATTGGACCAGATCGTCCGATCCATCTTTCGGGAAAAAATGTTACCAGAAAAATAAATTTCCAGAGAAAATAATTTTTCCAGAAAAAATTTTTCCGGAGGAATTTCTCTGGAAATTTTTTTTTCTGGTAACATTTTTTCCCGGAAGATGGATCGGACGTTCTGGTCCTGGTGGCCGGCCCGTTCACCGGACTTGAATCCATTGGACTTTTTTACTGGGAAGCAGTTTAAGAAAAAGTGTATTCAAAGGCAATCGAAAATAAATTTGAGCTACGGCAGCTACAATTTAACAAGTATTATACAATTTTGGAATCCTTACTAAATGCGCCAACTTTTGACAAAACATGCCAAACTTGCGTAGTACATTTTTTTTTTCAATACAGTAGGTTGAAACTAGGCAATTGTTCATTTCGATTTTTTTTTCTGAAAAGCAAGCCCTATTTTTATGAAACCTAGACCAGCTAGTATCCAAATTTTGATTACAGTTTAGACAAGCATTATTCAAGGTTACACAGCAAAAAAAAGTTGGAAAAAGTTGATATTTGAGGCAACAGGAGCGAAAAGACTGTCACAGGGTGTGGAATTTTGCGTGTTTTTTTAAATGCCCATTATTTTGGAATCATTCCACTTAGATTTTTTTTACATTTTTCTGACAACCAGCATTACTTGCCTTTTCAACCGGTTCCGTGTTGACGTCGAGTTTTGGGACACCCTGTATAATTTCTGATGATTTGGATTGCTGTGAAGCGTCTATCATCGATGAAGGATTCTTCTCAAAAATAAATTTTAAATAAAGTTTATTATCATTTACAAGTGACAGAAACTGTTTCAGTTAGGTCGAACACGAGCTCACGAGCATAAAAAAGTTCCCTACATCAACTTCTTTCTTCTAGTAATAATTATTTTCAGGAATTTCTCACGACTCCTCTTTTTAAAGAAATTTTCAACCAACTTTCAAATGAATCGAGTAACCCCAGTTACTATAAAACCAGTTTTCCAAGGAATCGGTCATGTTGACACAGACGGAATAATTAAGTGTCTAATTTTAAATAGAAATTAGAAACAGTGGAGGAGTTTATAGCTTCTCGGCAGTAAAAGCCGACATGGAAATTGGAAGAAGCGGAGATGTAAATTGCAAGTAAATCACAATGTGAGTATCGCATATCCTAACGGCTCTCAAATTGCGTCACTCGGCTATTATATGTGCTTTTAATGTGGGTAATTTTCGCATTGAAACTACTAGATGCGTCAGTGTTTCTCGATCTTTCATTTCATCTAATAGCTAATACATGATGTGGTCGTTTTGTGTGGTGCTCCGCAGACTCTAATACTACCGAAAATCGAGAACAATGTTCTCGAGAACTTTCAAGAATCTCTTGCAGGAGCTCCTGAGAATCAAATGGACACTAGAACTAAAGGTTTTTCCAATAAGAGGTGTTATTTTGAATAGCCCGCTATTTCGGTAGATGTCACGTTTGAAGCTGTCATTTTTTGACATTTGGCAAATAGAAACTACGCCATTAATAAAAATGGCTCAAGAACGCATTGAAATCATTGAAATTCACTATAAAAAAATTTGGCAAAGACGGTTCGTAAAACATTATTGCAATGAAGAAATTGGTGGAAAAATTCAAGCTGTTGGGACAAGTTAGTGATGTGAAGAATAAAACCCGTGCTGGTCGCTCAAGAACCGCCGAGAATATTGCTGCTGTAGTCGAAAGTGTTGAAGAAAACCCAGGTTTGTCCATTCCTCGTCGTTCTTTGGAATAAGGCTTTCCACAAACGTCATTACACCGTTTTTTGCATAAAGATTTGGGTCTTAAGGCTTATAAAGTTCAGTTAACACAAGAACTCAAGCTGGCCGATCATCAACAACGTCGGGTCTTTGCTGATTGGGTCGTTGAAATGCATGAAAAGGATCCGGAATTCCATCGAAAAATCATCTTGAGTGATGAGGCCCATATCCACCTCGGTGGCTTCGTCAACAAGCAAAATTGTCGCATCTGGGGCTCGGAAAACCCAAGAGTTATTGTTGAAAAGCCTCTCTATCCTCAACGTGTGACTGTATGGTGCGGTTTATGGTCCGGTGGAGTCATTGGACCTTACTTTTTCGAAATTAAGGCTAGAGCAACAGTTACGGTGAATGGATTAATGATTTTTTATGACCGAAATTGAATGGCATTGATCTGGACAACGTTTACTTTCAACAAGACGGCGCTACGTGCCACACAAGCAACGAAACCATTGATTTTTTGCGGGTAAAGTTTCCGGACTGTGTTATCTCTCGAAGAGGTCATTACAATTGGCCACCGATATCTTGTGATTTAACACCTTGTGTAACTATTACGAAGGAATTTTCATCTGATATCCTAAAGTTTTGATTTTATGAAATATCGAAATATGATGTGTGCTGTGAAACAGTAATATTAACGTGTACAAAACACGTACAAAGGACCTCACTATCGAGAAAAATACGAGGAAATACCGTATTTCACTAGAGCAATCCATAGATGAAACCAAAAAACAATTCGAGACTCGTCCTTTCGAAGTGCGATTTTCATCAAACTCACAGCTTCCGCTCCAATGTCATTTTCCTGTCATCCGCAAAGACATCGAATCGAAATGATCGCGCCACCCCCTCCCTAGGGAGCACAGATAACCGAAAAGACACAAAGCACAGTAGAGCGAATTACATCAGAAGTTCCATCCGAGAAGAATCAAAGAGACACGCTTCTTGTCGCTCGAAATTTCACGCCTGACGTGCGACACGCCCATAGCGACGCGAAATCAGACCGCAAAGCTTATATCGTTGTTGTCGTTGTATTACGTTCGCTTTTGCTCGTTCCTTGTCTTCGGAATATTCGTTTTAGTAACATTTTGTCGAGAAAAAGATCAGTTGAGGAAATTTTACTACTCATGATCCTATTAACCCGTTCAACCCTATCCTTTTGTGAAATGCTATTGGAGAATGTACTTGAAAGATACTCCCCCTGGTGGTCATTTTTGTATCTGGAGAAACCAATGAAGATTGCTGATTTTCTATTATATTTATTTCATTTACCTTTTTCTCTTATTTGTTGGGAGAAGTATTGAAAATAATACCACATTTTTGTTTAGTTCATCGGTGTTCTTCTTGGAAAAGAGAGATCCTAATGTCCATTTTCATGATTTTCCAGCATCAGGGGCCTATTGCACCAAAATACTTCGCAATTTTTCACTTTGAACCTTGCATTCTGACAAATATCAAAAGTGAAAATAAATTATGTTGCACAACATTTCTCCCAACATTTAATTTCAGCGAAGTGCTTTCCACTTGACACAGAAGCTTAGCTATCTATTTCGTGCGAGGAAATTGTTCACTCCAAAGCAGCTTTTATTACTTTACAAGGCTCAAGTGCGTCCAGCTATGGAATATTGCTCTTATGCTTGGGGTTCAGCTCCTAAGCACTCGTTACTCCTATATGACTCCGCTCAAAAAAGAGCAGTGCGCCTAATAGATGATCCAACGTTAACTGCCAACCTTCATAGTCTCGATCACCGTAGGAAGATTGGAGATAGGTATGCCTTTTTTTACAGATACTACCACGGAAGGTGTTCTGCTGCCATTGCCTCCATGATTCCACCAGGGGCTCAATTTGATCGACAAACAAGGCTAGCCGATAATAGTCATCAGTTTGCCGTGCATCTTTCTACAGCTAGGACATCGGTGTATCAGAAGGCTTTTTTTTTTACTGAACTGCAAGGCTATGGAATATCCTACCTCAAGATGGGGAATACATCTTGGTTACAACTTACAGCAGTTTAAGACAGGCACAAACCGATTTCTTCTAAATTCATCTCGGGGCGCTTGAAAGGGCGCTATAAGCTCAGTCTTTTCCCGAGAGATGCGTATAAAAAAAACAAATGGCAGATTGCTGTCTGCAGTGATTCAACCTTCAGCCGACGACGCGGAAGGGGTATTCGTTAGGATTCTCAAAGATGACAGCGATACGCTAGATCGCGAAATATAAGGTCCTGAAATGTCTCATGTCATTTAGAGTAATCTCCATTTTGATAAGCCCCAAAAGGGCGAACAGTTGTCCGTGAACACTCTGGTGATATTACCTTCTTGTAGGTTTTTTGAACGTTGATGAGACTAAGTTAGAAGTATAAGTTTGATATTTGTCGATTTTATCGATAAATATTATTTTAAACTTTCATATTGTATTGTGCTCAAACTTTTTGATGATTACTCATAAATACACGAATCAAAACTAGCAATATCTCTAGTTCTCGTTAAAAATGAGTAAGTTTATGTACTAATTTCAGTTCAAACTCCGCTAGTATTTCCGGTGCAACCAAACCGTCATCACTTTCGCTTGAAACGCCCTGAAATCCGATAGAATACGATTATAGTTTGACAGAACCCGTTCGAAGTCCTGTACACACACACACAGAGCCTTCTCGAAACTGTTGACGGTGATTTGTTCCGACACGACCGAATCAGGGGAACACTCGAACATAAGTTATACACACTGGGCTATTATTTATTGCCAAACAATTGAAACGCATTAGAGCGACTCGAATTCTCCATTCCAACAAATAAACCTGCTCAGAGTTTATAGACTGGGAACTGCTGGAGCTGGGGCACGAACGAGAAAGGGAGCCAGGGACGGCATCCCTGAAGATTACGATCTTCATGCAAGCATAAAATGGCATACATCTCTTTCCACACAAACTCTTGGTATAAAGTTTTCTCCCTGGTTGTACAAGAGGTTCTAAATCAGAGATATATATTTCAGTCCTAAATTGCACTGGATTCGACATACCACCAATGGAACTTTACTTTTTGGATATTCATGTCAAAATTCGAGTAAAACCCAAATCAAAAAATCTTTCAGAATAATTGAATCAACTGAAAACTAAATTTTATTAGCAGGGGATATAAAAATGAACCTGATTAACAACTTCATTGAAAATCAGAAGAAAGCATCATTATCATGGTCAATATTTACAATTATATATACAGTGTGTTTGGTCATGACTTATAATTTAAGGTCATCAAATATACCTAATTTTATCGACAAAAACACCCAAACTTGGAAGTTTACCCCCTTAGTTTTGGAGTAGCCCCCGTTTTAAATTTACTTTTTTATTTATGTTGACCCTTCCAAATAATATCGATTTCTTTGGACATAAAGGTCCTACAGATGTAAAAAAAAAGTTTTTTGGAAGATGATACTACCACCTTTCATTGAAGTATAACAATATGAAAACATTCAACTTGAAAACGCCATAAAAAAAATCTTTAAAAAAGTTCATAGTAAAAATATGTACTGATTTTCTTAGTAAATCCGCAATAGTACAAGAACTAGCACATTGACTTATACTTTTTTTCAATGATTTAACATTTGTTATTCCATATGTTATATTTTTAATTCTGTTTGAATTAGAATTGCAAACAATACCACGTCATTGTTCGGCTCGTAGGGGCTTGGATTGGGCTAATAGCGATCGTAATGACCATTTTCATGATTGTCTTGCAGCTGCGGTATTACATATTGTACTCGAAAGTACTAGAAAATATTATAGAAATCTTCATAATCTTTTTTTAAAATGCATGTCAAGAAGTGAAGTTTCCAACCATCGATGAAAAGCATGGCCATTCAAACTGAGAATTGGTGAACTCATTTAAAAGAAAATGTAAGCAAGGGTGAATTGTGGGCTGTTAGTATGTTCTCTCCATTTCAAAAATGATTGTAATCTATACTAATATTATAAAGAGCAAAAATTTGTATGTTTGTGGGTTTGATACGAGTTAACTTATAAGCTACTAGACCGATTTCAATAATTCTTTCACCCTTAGAATGCTATACTATCCCTGAGTAACATAGGCTATACTTTTTCCCCGAGAAAATTGAGAAAACCTACTATAACATCAATGATAATAAATATGAGTACCAAAATCAGCTATTTTCAGGTGCGCCGCGAAAACCGTAAGACGTACATGGAAACAATGTATGACGGAAATGTACCTCTTTAATAGTTCTAGAAAAAAGTCTGCGATAGCATATATCTATCTTTCAAGGTTTACTCGGTATCACCTTTTAAAGGTATCCGAATGTTTTTCCAAATTATGCATTGTTTGGGAGTATTTTTTTATGAATACGCTATTGATCTTTATCCAATTAAATACGTCGTTCGTACCCAGTATTTACTTAAGAACGAAATTGCCTTTTACATCATTCAATTATGATGAATACATCAAAAGATATGGCAGGTTGAAGATGAAATCGCATCAAAATGCGTCTCCGAGGTAGGCACTAGGCGGGTAGGAGAAGGTACCGAAGTGTGAGGGATGTATGAATGTATTTTGGATTGCCTGATGCCCGTATGTTTATGATCACAAATCAGATCAACAGATGGCGCTGTATTCGTTATTTAGGTTATTCATCTACTCTGCAACTAAACGACTGGATCGAATTGAATGCATTTTTGTGTATACAGAACAACGTCTGTTGGGTCTGCTAGTGTTTATAGAAGTAATAACTGATCTGTAATAACTTGTGAAAATGGTCGAAAATATATTCACCTTTGCATGGTCCATAAGCAAGTTGTTAAGTCATTTGATTCTAAGTAAACTCATTAAGCTTTTTAGCTTGTGTGAAACAGAACAATCAGTTTTGTTATGTGTAGGATGGAAAACGCCATAAAAGGCAGATGCCATTAGTTACGACCCTGCGTTATCTCAGAGAGATTTTCATGCTGAAATTCCATCTGTCCGGATTCGGCCCTGCATGAATTTACGGACTGAGAACCTACGGACCGAAAGTCTGTGGCTGATTTACCGTCCTTGCTCGAGTGACTGATGGAGCTCTAAGAACAACAGCCTTCACGTGTTGCATAAATCCGAAGTGATCTGACGACTGGAAGACACCACGACTCAGAGTTTACACTTTACGAGCCGCGGGATCTTGAGAGACCGTGAAGAAAGACAACGTGAAGATGAAAATGTGGCACATTTCGCTTCTAGCTGTCTTTGTTTGAGACAGTTCTGATCATTCCGAAGGATTTCGATATTGTTGAGTTTTGGATCGAAATAAGATACCTAGTAATACACTTCTGGAAAAAATTAAAGGATCAAAAAAAAATTCCAAATTTTTCGGCAATTTTCAATATGCCGTAACTTTGAGAGGAATAGTCGTACAAGGAATTTAAAAAGAGGAAATTGTAGCTCCAAGTGTCTAGTTTTTGGATTAGAACTTCAAAAACTTTAAGTTTCAGTGGTTTTCGAGTAATGATAGAAAAATCAGCAACAAAAAAATTCTCCTAATTTTACCATTTTTTTTCTTGTCAACAAGCGTGGAAATTTTATTTTTGCATGATCGTTAAAATGATGGGATACTTTGTTAATTCAGCTCTAATTTATTTTTTTATTGACCTCAATACGTTTACTTCTCGCCGAGATATCGGTCTTCAAATGGAAAAGGATCCATTTGTCTTTGATTATCGATTACTCAGCAACCAATGATCGCACAAAAAATTGAAGGAGGGTTTCAAGACCTTAAATGAACTCCCATTAATGAACAACCATTGCTTATTCATAGAAATTTTTTTTTCTTCATGTCACATCAATATAAAAATTTAACAAAAAAGGGCTTTTGGTGGTTTCTTGGAAAATCTACCGCTGGATCGAAAATGTTGAGGAAAACAATAATGTTAAGTATGACTTTCACAGTTCAATATGTTGATAAAAACCTCACGAAGAGCCAACTCAATCCAGCGAGCCGTTTTCTTGTTTGACTCGATTGAATTTTTGAAAACAAATAAGGATCACGTTTTTTGCTCTGGGAAGCTCATAATCTTTAAAAAAGGCAAAAAAGAATTTTCTCGAGCTTTTTCCACATTTTAATTGCAGATAGTACATAAATTTCAAAAAACGAAAAATAAAATAAACTAACAAATAAAATTTTTATTATTTTAATAACGGATAAAAAATGGATCCTTTTCCATTTGAAGACCGATATCTCGGCGAGAAGTGGACGTATTGAGGTCAATAAAAAATTGAATTAAAGCTGAATTAACAAAGTATCCCATCATTATAACGATTATGCAAAAATAAAATTTCCACGCTCGTAGACAAGAAAAAAAAAATTTTGAGAATTTTTTTGTTGCTGATTTTTCTATCATTACTCGAAAACCACTGAAACATAAAATTTTTGAAGCTCTGAGCCAAAAACTAGACACTTGGAGCTACAACTTCCTTTTTTTAAATGTTTTGTACGACCATTTCTCTCAAAGTTACGGCATGTTGAAAATTGCCGAAAAATTTGGAATTTTTTTTGATCCTTTAATTTTTTCCAGTGGTGTAATTAAAACGAGTTTCGATATTTGCGAAACTAATTATCGCTGTTTGAATCTTTGGGAAATGATCACCCTGTATTATGGGTCTGCAGACAGTTCCTTGAAGATCTGAGGTTCTGAAAGATCATCACTTCGAGAGCCAGTCCTGGTTTGATAAACCTTCCTAGAGAAAGAGCAATTTTATACTGTAATTTGAGACACAGAAACGATATTCATATAAGTCATAAGGTACTTACTCGTTTTTCTGTTTCTGCATTTTTGGTATATCGCCGAGAATTTCAGAGCTGTTTTTTACGGTTTTTAATATTTCCAATGTCCAGCTACGTAGGTACAGGGTTTTCCAATAAGATGTGTTATTTTGATATTCAAAGAAAAATGCCATTTTTCAATATAAATGATCGGATGTTTATTTCATTATAAAGAAGAGACTATGCTGTTAATAGTGGAAAATAACATCAGGCAAATGATCACCACGACCACGCTTACAGGACCTCACGAATTCTATCTTTGAGGTTTTGAATCTACGCTAAGCTATTGGCGTAGACCTTCTCCTTCACGTGGCCCCAAAGGAAGAAGTCGCAAGGTTTTAAATCACAAGATCTCGGTGGCCAATTGTGATCACCTCTTCGAGAGATAACACGGTCCGAAAACTTTTCCAGCAAATATCAATGTTTTCGTTGCTTGTGTGGCACGTAGCGCCGTCTTGTGGAAAGTAAACGTTGTCCAGATCAATACTATTCAATTTCGGCCATAATGACGTTTGTGAAATGCCTAATTCCAAAGAACGACAAGAAACGGACCACCCTGGGTTTTCCTCAACACTTCCGGCTACAGCAGCAATATTCTCAGCTGTTCTTGAGCGACGTGCACAAGTTTTATTTTTCACATCACCAACAACAATATACAATATTATTATTATTATTCAAATACCTGAACTCGAGTAAACCCCCTAAAACTAATACAGGGTGATTAAAACAGTACAGTTGGCGTTGGACTATTATAGATATTTATATTCTGATGTAAACTTCAATTAAAACAAACTATACTGATAGTCTAGGTTGGTCATTCCGAAAAAAACTGAATAATGTGACAGAAATCATAAATTTGTAGTCTTTGCCTAAAAAAACAATAAGATAAAATTTTTCAAAGCAGCCTTCGATGTTACAATCATTTATGACCCCGTATAAGTACCTACCTCAAAATCACCCCAAATCGAACGCGAAAACCATCGACAATTCCAACACACATTTCCACGTCACACGCGTCATTTCACAACGCCCAGACGAGACAAAACTCAATTTCGTCAATTATGTCCCTCACCCCGTTCACCCTAAGTCACGGTTGGCCCCCTGTGCGCGCCTCGACAATGACGGGAAATGAATTATGAAAAGATTTCCGGAATTCCAGCGAACAACGAAAAAGGACGCGCAGAACGTATGTAGCGAGAAACTGAAAATTGCTTTACTTAATTTCCCACCCCCTGTGCTACAACCCCTCCCAGATCCGGCGGGAGAAAAGCAATTGAACGCTGTATAATTGGTAATCAGCGGTGGCTCTGTGGGATCCCGACACGTGGCCTGCACACGTGACGACATAAGCCTGTGCGGTTTTTGTTTTTGCTGTTTTGAAGCAGCATTGGTCACCCCTTGAGAAGATTGCGGACGTTTGTTTGTTTTCGGGGTGATTAGTAGGCCTTTGTGGGATTTGTGGAAGGGATCCTGGGCGACTATTGAGGTTGCAAAATGGCGAATGCAAGATTTGACCGTTCACTAATCGGCAGAGTCGCATATTCCAACTCATAATAGCTTGTAGCAATAAAAACCTCGTGGATTCGCACCAAATTATGTTGTGAGATTTTTATCTTCTAGGGGAAAACCCGGATAGATGCCCCACTTTTTGAATTTGCCTCATATTTTTGAAAATATTGATTTTATATGTGTAATTTCTATGAGTGTAGGAAGCCTCATTATTTGATTTGGAATACTGAGACTTTTCTCTGACATAGCAATCCCAAATTGCACAATAATTTGATTTTTGTAGAACCCTTTTTTTTGGGGATAGTTGCCTACAAGTATGGATAGTTGCCCCACCATGAAAATACTGGGAGGGATAGACGCCCTTCATACTGTGTGAACCAAAAACCCAACTGAATACAATGAGATTTTCTATGCTTAAAACAGCAACTTTATGTGCGTAACATGGATCGAATTAACAACAATTGTGCATTTTTAATTGAATTTCAAAAGCACATATTAAACGAAAAGTTGCATTCTTCATATTAACATAAAGGATTATGCCACACATTCATGATAAATTAATTAAATAATAAGTCTCAACAAAAATGATCAGGAATCAAGTTTAAAATCAAAATAACACAATGAATCGAAAATCTGCTAAGTAGATATGGTTTTAGTTTAGATGTCCTAAGGGGCACCTATACCTCAAAAAATCAGGGCAACTATCCTTTTCGATAGGGATAGATGCCCATGAATTTTTTTAATAAATTAAGAAGAAAACAAAAACTATTTGTACTCAGATGTACACTCAATGAAACACTATATTTGAGTAATAAAAAAAATTAATGAATTTATTACCACTTCAAAAGTTATACAGCGGCAAATACCTACCTCTAAAAGTTTGGCATGTTTGTGAAGTTCGCTGCTGAGATGATCGCACACACTAGCGAAAAACGGCTTCACTTTACAATAACCCTTACAAAACTCCAGGGTGACTGTAGCAGCTACTTATAAAATTAATTTTTTGATACGTGTTTCGGAAGTTAGGTATTTTGAAAATGGGGCATCTATCCAACTAAGGCATCTATCCGGGTTTTACCCTACATTTACGGATTAGAAAACAAAGGAATCGCCCCATGGTTTTTCGAAAAAATTGCCCACAAAGTTCGAAAAACTGCTTAAAAATGCAGATCTTCGTGCAAGTGTGTGAAAGCTCACCAACTTGTCGTGGTTAAGAATGATCCGGAGTAGTCTCTTGAAAAACAACTCGAAAACGATTAATGATTGTGTACAACTCATATCTGACTGCTCTGCGTTTTCTTAGTGGCACGGTCACGACATGTTCAATTTTACCGAAGAAACAGGTCACTATTAGCTATAGCAAGTTTTTAGTGCGCGAACAGTTTTTGAAACTGTTGAAAACCTCAAAAACGTGAAAATTAACGACAGAGCTAAGCTGTCAGTTGTAAGATTGCAACTACTTATCTCGAAATATAAAAAGAACAAGAACCCATATTTTCGCGTTCAATAGAGGTGCGAAATGGCGAATGAGCAGGTGCTTACATATACTTGTTCACTTTCATCCATCTTACCCATGAAAATAATTAGCTACCCTTGATTAGGTTGTAGAAGTATTGCGTGGAATATGAAGAGTGCTCTGGAAAATTCTACGTGATCGCACGAATTTTACCAGGGGTCCAAATTCAATGATAGTTTTTCAAATTCCTCAGATTATTCATTAAAAATTATTTATTATGTGATGAAGTCATCAAGAACATTCGACAGATACTGTTTTAAAAGTTGAAAATAGGAGTCACCAATTTAAAAAAATACTGTACGTTTCAACCCTTTAAGGTTTTTTTAGGTAGTTAAAATATTATCTTACTTGCTCGTAATCTTTTGTCTAGTTTGGGTTATTCTCTCATCTACCAAAGAATTTGGTGATACTGATGGATAAATTCAATTCGGTGGTGCACAGTAAAATTGATTTTGAACACTCAAGAATCTGTATGGAATGAAGAGTGTGTTGAATAATTTATATGTAAATACTTATCACATGACATTGTGACGTAGTAATAAATAGATAGAAGCTCAAGTGATGAATGGAGCTGAACACGAATAATTTCTAAAAATTCCTAACGACAAGCTCAGAAACTGAAAAACTTCTGGAGTATTATTCCAGGTAACATACCTACCAATTTGCAGCGAATGAAATCTAGTACAGCACTTTTAACCTTACAATACCTTGTATGTTCAGAAAGAGTTTGAATTGGTAGACTTTTTAGGCGTTGCAATCAAGTTGACCTCGAAGATTTTCTGTAATTTCATGTTTCTAGAGGTTCCTGTCAGTTTAGTTTATTCCGAACGAGTCTTGGTATACCATCTGGCTGGATGCCAACTTACACGTATCCTCAAGTGTCGCTTTGCAGAGTAGCATATATAAAAAAAGTTTTCTCAGTAGGTACTGTTGAAAACGAAACCAGTAGTTATATCCTATACAAATTATGGGGCTCATTTCTTTTGGGGGTTCTAATAATTACCACTGATATCGATACCAGCGCATTCGCCATTTTGCAAACAACTTCATTTGAATATCATTGAATATTCATGTTATGGTTGTAAGATCCAGTATTAAAAGTGTGTTTAAACATAGGGTGAGAGGTTTAGTTGTTGACACTGTGCACATAAATACCGATGTAATAAACCATTGGTGCTATCTAAGGTTTTTTCATCTGTCTCTACCTATTTCAGAATGTTTTATTTCCATTTGGTCAAATTCAACTTTACTCAGGTTATTACCCTGAAAACTTCTTGTTCCGATACTTGACACCATAAAAAAACTTCTGTATAACGAATTTTTTTGCGGATTTAGCGATTTCGTTATAGGGAAGTTCCACTGTACTCGTATGTTGATTATGACAAGGAAAAGCTATCTAAAAGGACTCATTTAAAAACTTCAAAGTAAATACCTTCAATAGTCAATTTCACAATTAAAACATGTTGGAGTTTTCTGGTCCCGGAAATTTAACATCAACTTATTCCTTCACACCCTGTATATTGTAACGATAAAACGAAAAGTCCCATTTTCAGGCAGTAGGCATCAAAGAAAGAGAAATGATGTTAAAAACGAAGAAGAACAACTTTTTTTTTGAGATCCATTTTAACCACAACGAAACCAATGAATTAGACACATAAATCAAAAAATTGTGTTTACAATATTCCCTGTATATGTGGAAAATCTTATACAGGAGAGACATCAAGACCTTTAGCGATAAAAAATGGGAAAATAAGAACCTTATCAAAAAAAGAGACATTACAAGATCACAAATCGCTGATCAGGTATGTTCAAATAGCGGAGATCATATGATGAACTGGAACAACACAAAGATCCCTATGACGGAACCTGATAATAATAAAAGGAGTATTAAGGAATCCTCATGTATTTTGTTAGATGAAGTAGATAATTTGGCCAATTGTTCTGTTTGAATAGATCGTATTTGGATTGATTTATCGAAGGAAGAAATGACATTAGGAAATTTCAAAATGAAATAAATCAACATCTCTATGTGTTGACAAACTTCAATGTCGATTAGACTGCAAATGAAAAGACCCAATTACGAAGATTTTACAAGTTTGACTGAAGAAGGTGTCTGATATCTTTTTCACTTATTTCCTTTTTTACTCTAAGGCAACAATTTTTTCAGAAGCAATTTGCTCCTGACAAATGAGTGCAAAGATTTTCGCAGGAGCACTTCATCTTAATTAAATTGTTTAATTATTTCTGGTTCAGAGACTGGAAGTGAAAACCTATGAAGTAAATTAGAAATGCAGAATCCTCCCACATTATATTTCAATCGATATCCGAACAATAACTTGTAGAGTTCAATACCCGCATGGGTGACAGCTTATAGTATATCATTATAGCTTCAATGGTCAGATCTTCATAATTTCCACCGCATCATTTCTACGTCAAAGCGAATCAGTTCATTCAACAACAATAAGTATCCAAAGTAATAAAAAGATAACCATCGACCAGGCGATCATTTAACATCTAAACCCCAACCCTCCCGTCATTTTCTTCCCTTCTCCATCCAAATCCGGGCGCACAAAGAACATTACGCAATTCGACGTGCAGTTCCCGATGTTGTTTCAATCAACAGGATTCATCGGTTCTCTTACCACTTGACATCAAAGAAAGGGCTGCCGGATTTGAACAAATACTACATTGTAAATATCGTCCCCGCTCCTCGCGTTATCGAAAACATGCTCTTTGTGCTTGTGTACTTTGTATTCCCTCTAATATCGGGGATTTTACGTCTCTTTATACATTGTTCCGTTTTCAATTAGTCATTCATTTAGTTCTGGGTGATGTAAATGGGGATTTTCGTGTGGCCAGAGGAAAAGCTCGCCGAGGAACTGCTTTGTGCTTAGAGAAGGTGTTTTGTTGAGATGTCTCTTTGAAGAAATTGTTTCGTCCGAATGTCTGTAGTTATTTCAGATTTAGAATGTTGAATACTCGGACTGATTGGAAGAGACTCAGAGGTCAAAAGTATTTCATCTGGCCTTCCACCAATACTTTCACTATTGAGTTATTAGAGCTAGAGGGTTAAAATGTAGCGTTTGAGTATTCTACAAACCGAACTTTCAGTCCGATGAAGTACATTGAATCTCTCATCCATACTAATATTATAAATGCGAAAGTAACTCTGTCTGTCTGTTACTCTTTCACGCCTAAACGGCTGAACGGATTTTGATGAAAATTGGTATGGCGATAGTTGATAACCTAGAAATGGTCATAGGCTATAAATAATCACGCCATCGTTCTTAGGGGGTAGGCAGTAGGCAGATAACTAAATTGAGTTAGTGATTTTTAGTCGTTTTTGTTGGGACTTTTGCTCTTTCACGTCTAAACGGCTGAACAGATTTTGACGAAATTTAGTAAGGTAATAGATGGTTACTTAAAAACGGATATAAGATCAAAATGATCACATCATCGTACTTAGGAGGTAGGAAGTAGGCAGAAAACTGAATTGAGTTAGTGATTTTTTTATGGGTTTTGCTGGGAGTTTTGCTCTATCATGCCTAAACGGCTGAACGGATTTTGATGAAATTTAGTTAGGTGATAGATAGTAACCTAGAAAAGGATATGGGCTATTAATATTCATGCTATCGTACTTAAGGCGTAGGCAGTAGGCAGAAAACTAATTAAGTTAGTGATTTTTAATCGTTTGTTTTAAAAGTTTACCTCATTCACGCCTTAACGTCTGAACGGATTTTTATAAGACTGGGTTAATATAAAGATAGGATCCTAGGCACCGACACAGGCTACTTTTTACGGCGGGACAATACCTCATTCCCGCGGAAATCTAGCGTGATCGTGTCAAGAAGCGCATGACGCCATAGCTACTGAAATGATTTTGATGTTTTTTTTAACTGAGTGTTACTAAGACTTCAAGTTAGTATTTGATCACTTTTATAACTAAGAGGGTCGGTAGGCGCCATAATTTAGGGAATTTATGATAAAATTTTGCTGCAACTGTCTTTATTTAACAATTTTACTTGGACCGAAACTTAGCAACATTTCATCACACTACTTAACTTATAGGGTAGGAAGGTACCAAAATTCAGACTATTCAGACGTATGATTTAAGTGAATATTTTCGAAGATATTACCATGCGAAGCCGGGGCGGGTCGCTAGTCCATCATAATGAATATTTTGTATTCAGAATAGATTTCGAATAAGTTCGATTTTTTTTGGTACGATTCTTTTTTGATCAAAGCCATCAGTTGCTATATCCCTTATCTCTCGACAAAACATAAATAATTATTATTCATCATGTTTATAATATAGATTTTACTCTGAATTATTAGGATGTTAGTTTTGTATGATAAAAATAAAACACTTTATTTCAGTTTATATTTATTCAAACATAACAGTTAGTTCATCAATTATATTTCGACTTCATTGGGTGAGTAGGACGACGACGTAACATATGTAGTCAAAACGTTATTTACGAACAAAATGTTGTGTATAATATAATAAATATTAGCTGAAATAAAGTGCTTCATTTTTATCATACAATAAAAATTATATCGTTGTTTTTCTGAGTAGAATTTATATGGAATATTACAATACTAATGTAAAAATCAGATGTGGAAATACCCAAAATTCTGTAAATTTAATCATGAAAAATCACGCGTAATTTCACTATACAGGAATGTTCAAGTGCTATAATTTTACAATGGAATTTCTCGCACTGAAGAACAACATTCGTTAGGCTATCGCAAACATACATAACAGTATGTTGGAAAAAGTTGTCGGACTTTTCCGAAATTGATTAACGCAACGATAAATCATGTGTTGAGAAATTGCCTTTCAAACTTACTTGCAGAAAATGAATTTGGGTATTTTTCATTCCAAAATGAACAAATTTATTGAAAATTCTGATATTATTTTTCTGAAGATTCTTGATACGGAATTTGCATCGAATACCGTATTATACATCTCCACCTAACAGCCAAAAACATGTTCTATTAAATCATCTAAAAAAAATCGATATCCATATGCAAGTTTACATTCTTCCTGACCTAAACTTAATCAACCGAATGAATCTATTTAAAATCCCCCGTCGTGATTCGGGACGAATCTCAAATAGTTGTTTCGAAAACACGGAATAAAAAACTATATAAACATCAACATAATGTCCCCTGAGTACACGAATGTTGTTTAATCTTTCTAATTCGAGACAATCAATTTAATTTCTTCATTCCTCCGTTATTTTGATTCTTAATTCTTTCCAAAATACTCCGCATCGTAGCGATCAAGAACTAGACATTCTTCGGGGCCTGAAATTTAATCTTTAATGACAGGGATTAGCGTTGAAATCTAGTGGGCCTAATTTATTCACTAATGACAGATTAGAGCCTGCTTGAGATGACGAAAATAAAACAAGATTAATAATAGACCGAAGAGGCAAGGGATAATAGGATGTACTACAATATCAAGTACGGGACTTCTTGTATTATAGGAGAGAAAATGGACCACCTAAAGGTATTTTTTATGAGTGCCTCTTAGGGATTTGAATTCTTTGTTTATATTCATGAAAAATATTTATGAAGGCATGAATTAGCAGGAAATAATCATTAATAAATATCCAATTTTTTATCTATCTATGAATGTTTGCTCGTCATATATCTAAGTTACAAAAAACCGTCGTCTTGAGTCTCAATCGAGAGAAGGCTCTGAAATATTATTTGGGTTATTTTCATCATTTTTGCTTCTTGTATTCAATGCTTCACCCAGGATTCATCAGCCGCCTTCAGGAAAACACTTCAAACTTTGGAATTTTTGACCGAAAACAATCATCGACTTTGATATATTCTTGAATGAATCAATTTTCAGAAAAATCATTTGATCTCTTTCAACCTGAATCTTACTATTGGGGCCCAGATTGTTTCGAGAAGGTTCTTTGAATGGTCGAATGGAAGAAAAAATTAAATGGCATTATATCAAAAGAAGAAAAACTGAAACAAAGAGAATGAAATTCAGCAGCTCATTCTTTGAAAATATTCGTAATTTAGACGGTTCTCTTCATTTGATATTTTTAGAAGGATCTTATTATTGGATTTGGATATATTTTTCAGATCAACATACACGATTGAAATTTTACGTTATAGACATAAAAGTTACTTTCAGTTTAACTCCATAGAATTCTAAATATATTGGACCAGCCTCCACTTATCAGTATCTATCTATTGAGCTAGTTTCGTTTATGTTTTAGGATTCGATCATGTAAAGAACTTTCAGTTCTTCGAATATAGGCTGTTACCCCATCCTCAAGGTACTGCATATACAAGTTTGAAAAGTTTGTAACTTCATATCAGAAACATAATATATTGAATGCATAATTTTCTGTCCAGTTGAACAGATGTATACTCTAGAGATTAACTTGCTGCTTAACAAACAGAATAAATATGACCGATTGAAATAATGTAGTGTTGTCTCTCTCTTTTCGGTAGGAGTGGCTTAATTAAAAAGTAAAAAGATACGTTACTACTTCGGTATGGAAATTCTGACCAATTATATAGTTTAGAATAGGCAGTTGCAATTGCCTTTGTCCTCGGAATCTCAGAAACCATCATTATCACCCTCCAAACCACTCCCACAAACCCAAATAATACGCCCTTTGATTGCTGCGAACTCAAACAGCTACTATACATTCGCATACATAAACCTCCTAATTGCCTATACCGCCATCAAGCGCCAAGCGGTCTAAGAACATAACAAAAAACAAAACCACAAAATCTTAACCGTACAAAGCGCGGAACACACCCCAAAACCTACGGCGCGTGAGAGCATCAAAGCGACACAACCCCGTTATCCCTCTGTGATTCTGATGCGCATTATTTCGATGGCTCCGCATTATGATTGGAATATCTGATTATCGCTTTTTCACGTCGGTCTGTCACACGGGGGAATTCATCATCAGATATAGACACAAACGCAAGTCTCTAATTCTCTAATTCCGTATTTGTCCCCGCAAACAGAGCGGTTTGATGTTGCCCCGACTGAAATAAAGGGGATTTGATGTCGAAATTGGCTCTGTGCTCGCCGGGTGTGTGGCTCCATCTATTTTCCCGAATCGAAATTATTGTCTTTATTGCTCTTGGTGCCCTTAACTACTGAGCCGTCGTTAATGAGCTCCCTTAGTCGTGAGGGGTTGTTGTCATTCCGTTAAAAGGTGGTTGTCAATGTGGGAATAGTCATCAAGGAGAACCGTCTAAATTACGAATATTTTCAAAGAATGAGTTTTTTCATGACAACAACGAATATCGACCGAAAGGTAGAGCAGTAGAGGCAGAAGTTGAGGAAATAACCCAAATGATATTTCAATACCATGAAGATACTCAAATTTACATTATCATTTCACCGATATGAAAGACCGAAAACATTTTTGACACATTTTTTTGAAATATGACTTTTTGAGTTTCATGTAAATATATAGTCCGTTCACGAAAGGTTGAGCCGTCGGTAGGCCATGACAATTTGACATATTCCACTGTGTATATTAAAATTTTAGGTTATGTTCTTCATTTTCTTGACAGATTGATACGCAATGTTGTCAATCTTGCATAGAGTTCTCTGATAACTTGCAAGCTCGTCGGACGAGACCGAGTACAATCGGCAACGTTGACTTTATTTTACTCTATGACAGTAAATACTGCCAACTTCAAATAAATAAAGAAACGCCTACTATGTGCTCAATCTTTCGTGAACGGAGTATATCAATGATTCCACAAGGAAACATTTTTGCATACATGTGCGTCTAATAGAGATGACTAAATGAATTGAGCTTATATTTTTGAACTGCTTTCCGGCAAATTCACTCAGAGGTGCGGGAAATGAAGGTTATATAAGACATAATTCAGCTTGACTGATAAAGCGTATGTATTCACAAATTCACATTTGAATATTCAAGAGAATTTATTTGAAAAAATATAAAAAAATTGTTAGTAGAAAATATTCATAAAAAAATGAGAAGATTGAATCCAATTAAAGTTATATGAAACAAGTGATTCAAAATCGAAATCCTCAAATTATTTCTACAATAGCCCATGGGAAATTTTCAGAAAAAAATCTATAATACTATGTAATTTCATAGATAATTTATGCACCAGGAAATCCATCACGATAATAACTATAATTTCATGTAAAACATCTATTCTGTTTACAACGAATCTATAACATAACTCCTAGCTATTCTGCTAGAATTAAATCTTTTATTAGCATATTTCGTCGTCCACTTTTCCTTTTTTGTACCAGCATTCCCCTCTGAATTGAATTCGTTGTACTTTCCTCTTGTGCCGGATTTCCGTGGTCATCCACAGAGCACAATCCGCATTGATTCCACAGTACCATTGAACAACTTTCTCCCCAATTTTTTCAGCATAGAGTTTCAAGAAACCGAGGAGCCGTCAGTAATGAACAATCGGCATATTTCTCTCATTAAATCTCTGTGGGCAGTGGTCGCTACTTGAAAATTTTAATTGCGATAAAAACGAGGCAGTCAAGTGGCCTCGGGTTTGAAATTAAGAGGACCATTGTTTGCCGGAACACAGAACATGATTAACAACAACCGGCTGCCCCTGTAAAGAACGAATAATGCGCACTTGGCTTTTTAATCAAGCCCGTTGACTGTGTGATTCGATTCGAGGATCACAGAGGACGCCATGTTGATTTAATTGTCCTTTTTCGTTGTAATGGACTTCGTTATGATGCTTTTAATAGTTTTAATGGTCCGACGTGAGAATACTGTGATATAGTCAAACAAGTTGAGTTATTCGGATAAAAACACCCCGAATACATGAATTTATTACGAGAAATTTTCGTCAAATATCCGTCCAAATAACGTTATCGATCAAATTTCGAAAAATATTCTTGGATATCTGTCAAAAACAGATCAAATGCTTTTACAGAAATCTCATGGAAACTAATCAAGTTTAGAACACGTTCCTTTCGAGAGTTATATGAAGTTTTTGTATGTGAGGAGAGTAACTTGAATTTTCTCTATTTTTAGTATTCTTATTGTTATGAGAGCTGGGGGGGAGTTGTTATGGCTAGGCGAGTCTACCAGCCAAGTAGAATCTGTTGATGCACGAGAACATTATTCCGGCGTTGCGAACTCGTGCCGTATGTTTATACCGTATTGGAATAATTGGTCTACCGCTCCCCTACTTTGATACTAAAGGTTTGCATCTTCTACAGACAATTCCGTCAGTTTGGCAACATCGTATCTAAGTGTTTAGTTTCTTGATGCGATGTGTTTACATTTTCATTTCGATTTGACGTTCATAAACGGAATTATTTCACTGATTTCGTGGCAGTTCATTGTTGCTTAAGGATATTCCGGTGATTATAGCTTAGGCAAAATTACGAAAATGTTGTATTTTATTCGGGAATTGTAGAAATGAAAATCTAACCAATTCTTAACTTCACCCCAGTGCGGCAGTGAAATGCTTCCCAATTCACTGTAATACTTGGTTGATTACAAGGCAGTATTATTTATGCGTAGGGCCATCTCTATGTTTATTTCTCACCACTAAATTTCGTGTCCTAGTTTATGAATTCAAATGATATTAATATCGGCTTCAGGACAAGGGCAAAGAAAATCCTTTTTAAACGATCGACGTTTCGATCCTAGTTTGGATCTTTCTCAAGACTAAACAGAATAAAATTATAACAAAAAGATGTAACAAATAACTCAGTATTTAAAATTGCGATGATTCATCGAGCAAAATATCCAGAATATGGAAATCTAACATGTTGTATGATATTGGTACTGTGCTCCATGAATCATCGCAATTTTGAATAATGAGTTGTTTGTTACATATTTTTGTTATAATTTTATTCTGTTAGGTCCAAGTACTTCAACAAAGGTTTCTATGTTTGTCCAATTAAATAGTCTTGAGAAAGATCCAAACTAGGATCGAAACGTCGACCGTTTAAAGAGGAGGATTCTGCAGGAGACATACATTTGACATAATAAAATTTCTATGCTTCTATGTTCCAGTAGAGTTTTGACATTTTTCGTAGTGGTTCTGAATACTTTGTGTACGGTTGTCATGAGGATTGCACATTAAAATAGCATAAATTGAGCATTAAAATGGGTCATTAATGTCCAATGTAGTACAAATTGAAATCACCTTTTTTTCGAGGTCGGCGGAAAAGTTTTTTATTATTATTATTGCGAAAATTCAAGTTAACTTTCAGTACGAAATACCACTGTTTAAATATATGAACGATGATTATCTGGTTTATGGTATGCAAACGGTTCCTTTCTGGAACATCTGATGTTCTGGATAATTCACTTCATGACATGAGTTGAATAACTATCCTGATCATCCGATCACATGATCATGTAAATAACATTTTTCAAATGTCGCCTTTGTTCAAGTCGAAAAATTACAAGAGCCTCGTATTAATGATACGTCATATGCTGTCGCTATACAAATGTCAATTAATAGATTCATATCGGCAACTTTTCAACGGTATATAATATATAATATTCTTTTGAATTGAGAGCTAACAAAATACAATACATGAAACAAAAAAGTCCCTAGCTGAGGTTGGTGCAAAACGGGGTACCATACTATTCTGTCGTATGATACCAGAGCACAGGAAAAAACCCCGCCTCGCCGTTTTTACAAAATTGAAACTTAAAACTATTCGAATAAATACCTTCAATAGGTATTCAGATGCAAAATATGTAATTCTTGCTCTTGGGCCAGGAGGGTGTTTTAAACCAGGTCTGGCGTTCCAAGTGATGATTTTCGAATCTTCTGTTCTTCTAAGACCGCTACAGGACCCTACTAAAGGGTAATCATCTCCCATAGATTTAAATAGTGGTATTTCATCCTAAATATCGAATTTAATTTCGGAATAATAATAAAAAACGTGTGACAAACTTATGTCAAAATGACATATGATTCGTCATATGCTGTCGCTATACAAATGTCAATTACTAGAGTCATATCAGCAACTTTTCAACGGTAAGCGAAAACTAAACTCATCATTCGGGAAACAACAAACTGTTGCTGCCCCCATGACAATCCATCAACCGCATTAGCCTTGTTTGAAGAGTTAATAACACGTGAAGTCGGTTAATCAATAGCCTTCGGCTTCGAACCTCTCTGGCGTGAAGATATCAAAGTAGGCGGACGGGATAGACGCGCATTCGACACTACCGCGACCGCGTATTGTTTTGTTTCGGCTGCCGCCGCCACACCGACCCTTTTCTGTGGTTATGAATTATGATTTATCGGGGGCGCGGTGGCCACTGTTAGGGGTAATTAACCACGAGTTTCGCCATTATGAGGTGTGCGAAAGAGGCCTTAGTCGACGCTCAGGGCGATGTTCTTCGGTGACGGTGGTAATTGTGCCGGATGGGCCTTTATTCCGGGCAAATCAATCATTCCGGGTTATTGTTGGGAAATGAAAGGAAAACTGCGGTGAAACTTGTCGAGGTTATTTGGGGTGAGAAAGAGAGTTCAATGTGTACTTAATGATTAAGCGCTGTGAATTGAATCATTGTATGGGAAAGTGGTGTTTTCCTCAAAAGGAAAATTTTTGGAAAAAGCACTGACCTGAGGTCACGAGGTTTCAAGCACTGTTTCATTATTAGGGGGGTGTTTCTGAATTGATGCGAAAGGTTTAAGGGGGCGATTCCTCGAGTCATTTCATGAAAAAATGTTTCCTTAAATGTAGGTCTGGTTAATTAACAGTTATTTTTGATTTCTTCATTCCATTTTTAATAAAAAATCTCGTTTTCCCTTTTTTGTCGCGTGGGTACCGTTTTTATGTCAGAAATTAAATATCTTAAAGCGTTACATCAACACATTAGGTATCGTCCGTTCACGAAAGGTTGAGCACATAGTAGGCGTTTCTTTATTTATCTGAAGTTGGCAGTATTTGCTGTCATAACGTAAAATGAAGTCAACCTTGCCGAATGTACCCGGCCCCGTCCGACGAGCTTGCGAGTTATCAGACAACTCTATGCAATATTGACAACATTGTGTATCAATCTGACAAGAAAATAAAGAACATAACCTAAAGTTTTAATATACACAGTGGAATATGCCAAATTTCCATGGCCAACCGACGGCTCAACCTTTCGTGAATGGACTATAAATGTACTAACCATGCCATCAAGACCAAATGTCATGGAATCATATGAAACTCCCAGGGTTGATAAAATCGACAAAAATATGTTGTATTTTGGAATTATCAGTGACAACATGTCTATATTTTGGTATAAATGGATAGTATACAAACCCATATTCAACATAGTTTCTAACTAGGAACCTACAATCACGAAAAGACTATGAAAATTAGTACAAATAAATGGATTTTTTCTTTTTTTCCCCTTTGGACCAACGAAAATGTACGGCATATGAAAAAATACTATCTTTGCATAAAATACTTTCAAAATAAATTTATTTCATGTGTCAAATCACCCCCTGGACTACGGAAAGAGAGGGGATTGCAACCCTAGATTTTTCCCCTTGTCGCATTATTTTTGTACGGCGTTGCGGAATAATGGATTAGAAGCAGTATTGAAATAGTATGACACAGATGCCGTACAAAATCAAATGACCAAATTTACCCTGGTAATTGTCGGAAAATAAAAAAAAATTTCGACTTTGCGGCTCCCCATTTTTTTACGGCGCTACGCGTTTTCTTATTATTTTTCACGGATCTATCGATGGTAAGAATGCCGTACAAAAATATGTCACCAAAATGCATGCACCCACTCTACCTGCACTTTCGAATTCTCACCTGCACTCAGTTGGACAGCTTACAAGTGACGGCATAGTGGTGAATCTTATTATTTTATGCTCTTATATCGTTCTAGATAGGTCATCTGGTGGTTCAGAAGACCCATAATTTTGTCATCACGGGCCTGTAGTCTAGTACTTCGAATATCTATTGATTTCTTTCGAGTTGAATTATTCATAAATGAACAAAATGAGACAAATACCGCCCAGAATATCCCCATTTGAATTATCGTTTTTTTTTTCAATATAAACAAGTGCGCAAAAGTTTCTGGTTTTAAGTCAAGGCTCCTTGACTTGTTTTCAGGAAAAAAACAATTGAAAAATTTCGTATGCCACTCAACCTTTTTTAGATGACGCATCATCCGAAATATCTGACACAGTAGTGTAATTCGAGAACTGAATAGCAACCAAACGTTTTTGTGTTGAGTCACGAATGGAATCTTTGTTTGAAGCTGACCCATCAAATTGTATATCTAATTATTTTCTTTTTAAGGCCGCCAAATAACGGATGTAATTGTTAACGAGAATTATTTACAGTCGGCAAATGTAAACACAAAATGTGGGAAGACTGAAGAATAATGAAATGGCGTTTTTGTTCTGTCGTAGATTTATGTCCATTTTGCAACATTTAAAGTTGCGTGTTTGTATTGGAAGGCGGGAAATGACATAATGAATCAGCTATATTTGTTATTTCTTATCTTGGGGACAAAAACTTATGTGTACGAATATGATTTTCCATAGCACATTTTGATATTGATCAATTCTATAATAATGTTGAGAAACGTCATACAAAATTGGATTCGTGATATCTTGAACGTTAACGTGAGTGCATCCTCTGATTAAAAAGTACTATTTTAATGTGCATTAATGTGTCATGAGTAACCGAACAGAAATATATTTTGTTCTTAGGTCATAACAATCCTCTTGTTTCGAAGTTTGTATCCTTTTACATTTTCCGATATTTCCAAAAATTCTAAGAATGCGCCGACGCTCTGAAAATTATGATTTGATAATGAGCTATTCATTGACACAAATTTCCTTTTTCTTTTCATATTGTACAGGTAACCCTCCTGAAATCACATCTGAAGAAACAAAAGGATACAAGGAAATAAGATTATTTAGTCAACTTAACTTGATTGAAATTTTTTTTCATCGACCGCGTTATGAATTGAGAATAAATTCTGGATTGAAATAAATCTTGCGGAAGACATACATTAGTTTCTATGTGCCAGTAGAGATAAGACATTACTAGACTTGCTTTTGAATACTTCGTGTTCGATAGCCCATGGCCATTGCACATTTAAAAAGCATACACTGAAAATTGAAATGGGCCAATATTGTTCAATTTCGTATATATTAAAACCATCTTTCAATTTGAGGTCGACGAAAAGAAAATAATAATAATAAATGAAAAAATAAAAATAATCACTTTTCTCGTTAGAAATTCCTTCGATATTTTTATGAAGATTTTTTTTGGCTAGGTCTCATAAAACCGGCAAATGATGATCTATCAGAATATTGTTCACTCAAGAAATTCTGCAGAACTTTGATATAGGGTAATCATTTTCCATAGTTTCAAAACTGTTCTTTTCTATCACCCTAAAAAGCAAATCTGCTATGGAAATTAAAAACAAATGAAGGGTTTTCCAAAAAGAGGTGTTATTTCAAATAGCCCTCTATCTCTGTAGATGTCACGTTTGTAGCTGTCATTTTTTGACATTTGACAAGTAGAAACTACGCCATTAATAAAAAAGAAACGATACACGCTTCAAAAACGCATTGGAATTCTTTATAAAAATGGTGAAAATTTGGCAGAGACAGTTCGTAAAACTAGAATATTTTTGGGTCGTCATGAAGCACCTTATCGGACCGCAATAAATAAATTGGTGGAAAAATTCGAGCTGTTGGCACAAGTTAGTGATGTGAAGAATAAAACACGTGCCGGTCCCTCAAGAACAACCGATAATATTGCTCCTGTAGCCGAAAGTGGAGCAACAGCAACGATATAGATGATTAATGATTTTTTATGGCCGAAATTTGATAGTATTGATCTGGGCAAAGTTTACTTTCAACAAGACGGCGTTAGGTGCCACACAAGCAACGAAACTATTGATCGTTCGCGGGAAAAGTTTCCGGACGGTGTTATCTCTCGAAGAGGTGATCACAATTGGCCACCGAGATCTTGTGATTTAACACTTTGCGACTTCTTCCTCTGGGGTCAGGTGAAAGAGAAGGTCTACGCCAATAGCCCAGCGTCGATTCAAAACCTTCGATGGAATTCGTGAGGCTATCGAGGACATAGAGCAGCCACTTTGCGATTTGGTTATGGAAAATTTCATCAAAAGGATATGGTCCTGTAAGCGTGATTGGGGTGATCATTTGCCTGATGTTATTTTCCACTATCAACTGCATAGTTTCTTATTTATAATGAAATAAACATCCGATCATTTATATGGAAAAATGGGATTTTTCTTTGAATATCAAAATAACACCTCTTATTGGAAAACCTTTTTTGTTTAAGAAACCCGTGATAACAGCAAAAATTTTCATGAACAATTTATCGAAGAAGTAATACACCTGACCAAAGAAAATAAGATTCCCTAAAAAATTAGCAACCTGCATTTAAGTTGGCAATCCTCATTAAATTTCACAACATCAAACCAGAAAAGTAATTGAACAGACCGATCCTCAATGAGCTACATACCCACTAATTCGAATCTAGAAACATTTCGAGAACGATGTCGTTGACATAAGATTGGTATGTTGCAAGAATGACATCGCCTCTCAACAGCTGTAGGTATACTTCATTCATACTCCCGCTGTTTAAAATTAGACGCAACCTCAGGCTGTATCCCCGAAATATATCAAATTTAGTAATCCATATCAAGCTGAAAGGTATTCGGATGTACTGTTCAAACGTTAACTCCATTTATTTTTATGATTTATCTAGCGTGCCTGGCTGGCTTTGCAGGCACGCTGCTGCTAAGTAGACGACTACAATAGAATAGCACTGTTGACTGAATTATAATGTAGAGTGTGTTCGTAAAATCACTAGCAAGATTCCAGGAATTCCCATGCGATGTTGCATTGAAATTTTGTGCCAACGAATCATCTTTATTTGACAGGAAAGGCGTTTCAGTGCCAGTTCTGGTAACGTTTCGGAAAAAATATAGATTTGTCTATGAAGAAGACCGAATCATAATGTAACGATTCAGCAGATATAGAAATTCATTATTTTAGTTGAAATTTGCACTCGGTTCATTTTACATTTTTGATTTTTATTTAAATCCAGTTTTTATTGAGTCATTGATAGTTTAACTGATATAGAAAACTTATTCGAATATTAGGAGCAGAAATACATTTAGATATAAAACTTTCTCAGAATTTTTCATCATTCTATGTCTAATGAAACGACGGGAATAATTTTCATAATTCATCAGAAGAAAAAATGGTCCAAAATTCACGGGAAATATAAAGGGTTTTCCTTTTGAGTTGGCCTATTAGATTCTTCGCCTAAAATATTCTCAAATCGACAATGTTGCCACAATGTGCTCAAACGCATATCTACTTTCTTATTTCAAATGGAACTACCTATATTTTCATTTATGTATTTATTCAATACCAAATTCGCAGTAAAACCTACTAAAAAAATTCTCTGCTATGCACTGTTGCCAAGTTATGCATAAATTCCTGAAATTTTCGACATCTGCATTGCCAGTTTGGAAATGCAATATCTCGATTATTTTTTATGCGATCGGTACCAAACTCAGCAGTCTCATAGGAGTGAATCCATGCATTCGTGTGGTACATTCAGTATTTTGATACATCGTGAGGTATAAGGAATTCCCATGCGATGTTGCATTGAAATTTTGTGCCAACGAATCATCTTTATTTGACAGGGAAGGCTTTTCAGCTGTGCCAGAGGTAAATATTCGAAAAAAACTGAATTTGTCCATGAAAAAACCGAATCTGAATGTAACGATTCAGCAGATGCACATTTTTATCGTATGAGTTGAAATTTGCATTTGATTCATTTTACATTTTTGATATTGAGTCAAATTCAGTTTGTTATTGATTCGTTGATAGTGGAATTAGACCGACAAACTTCTAGTGGACATTATAGATCGTATTTTGGACAGATTCGACCCAAATCATATCATGCAAAATTGCTTCGTTAAGGAGCTAGTGCCCTTTGAAGATGACGTCCTGTCCACACATTTTGCCACATATTCGCAAAACGGAGTTACATAAAGTGCTGAAAGTTTACACATTGGCTAATATCAAAAATACGCATCGATTAGATTGAGTGCATTTCTTTCATGTCAAGCACAATCGTATCATTTGGGGGGGGCGAAGGGTATTTTTAGTTGAAACTTTTTTAACTTTCATTATTTCGCGAGATTTACATCATATTCATAAACTCTGATGTTTTTTCTTGAAAAAAGATGCTTTTGTATAATAACGCCCAGATGCACCATTCCTGAAAAAAATAGATTTGAAATTTTCTTTCTCTTCACTGAGTACTCAATATTCACATTTGTTTTGAATTTATTTTCACTTGATAATGGTTAGGCATCTTTTTTCAAGAAAAAACATCAGAGTTAATGAATATGATGTAAATCTTGCGAAATAATGAAAGTTAAAAAAGTTTCAACTAAAAATAGCCTTCGCCCCCCCCCCCCCAAATGATACGATTGTGCTTGACATGAAAGAAATGTACTCAATCTAATCGATGCGTGTTTTTCATATTAGCCATTTTGTAAACTTTCAGCACTTTATGTGACTCCGTTTTGCGAATATGTGGCAAAAAGTGTGGACAGGACGTCATCTTCAAAGGGCACTAGCTCCTTAACGAAGCAATTTTGCATTATATGATTTGGGTCGAATCTGTCTAAAATACGATCTATAATGTCCACTAGAAATTTGTCGGTCTAATTACGGGAAACCCTGTATAATGCAAACTTTAAAAATCAACTGTATATGATTACACACAATGTATTGAACAAAAATAATTAAAAGCAACATAAAAGTATGCAATTCATAACAAGACAAAAAAAGTTTCCAAGAAAAACCTTACGTAATTCAACCATAAGCCTCTCTATGGAAAACACCAGAAGACCTAAATTACCAAATTATGTAAATGCCCAGCATCCAACCACAAGAATCTCGAATGGTATCAAAATTAGTCGTTGTCAAGTTGTGTAAATATCGCCTCGCCAAGCAGCTTGAGCACTTATGCAAATAATACTGAAATTGTCCCGCGACAGTGAGAAACAACCATGCCATGGTACTGGTAGCAATTAAGATTGTTTCATTTTTCTGTGCTTCGATTTATTAATTCACGTTTTTTCAAGCGAGACGCGCTGAAGAACTCGAGGACGGGTTTTGATATCTCTTACAGGCCAGTCAATGTCCTGAATTACTGTTGAACCTAACGTTCTGTATTTAAATCCATCGACAAGTGTAGTTTGTTTCTTTGATTGCCTGGCATTTCGCTATTTTCACGCATTTGATAAACGTAACATCTGCCGATTTGATTCCATTGACGTAGACTTGGGGCAGACTCAAGAATTCATAGATTGAATGGTTCGTTTAGGTCTAATTTCTTCATCAAGCTTTAACATAATTATACAGGGTGTTTCAGAACAACCAGCTTATTACAGGAAGAAAAGAATCGGTCAATGCGGCTTCTTTAGCGGGATACGGAATGTCGAAGTTTAAGAAAAAATTACTATTGCTATTGAGTTTGGTATACGCAGACTCCATTCAAAGTGCTATGTGAAAATTAAAGAAAGATTGGGGGTGTTTTAGTGGATTCTCACCTCTATTTCTTAAGGAGTAGCTATATCGTGTATAATGGATAATGCGTTCATTTCAATCACCTTTTTTAATCCTTTAGTAGAAGTGACGTTTTCGTTTGTTCCAGTGAAAAATTTATTTTTTTAAATTTCATTTATATCCATTCTTTCAATTGAAAAATTGTTACGTAATCCTGTCATATATTTTTTCTGATGTTTGAGTCAGTATTTTTCGAAAACGTTTGCTCTGTGAAAACATCAAACATTGAGCTCTTATCCCTTGCTCCATTTCAATAAGTCTAACCGACTAAATGAATGACAGATGTACGTTACAATTTCTTAAATTGAATAAATTGATATAAATTATGTTTCTTTAAAGAAACAAACGACGAAGTGACTCAACGAAAGGATTGAAGGTGATGGAAACTACTACCATTAGCAATAATCCACAAAATTGCTACCCCTTCAAAAAAAGGGGTAAAAATTCAGAAGACACGACGAAATTCTACAACCCTCACTTGAAATTTTTGATGCTGCCTTGATATTCACAGAGCACTTGAATGGATTCAGCATAAACCAAATTTGAATTCACTAGCTAAAGTCAATTTAGAAATATAAAAAAATTTTTTCTTGAACTTTGATTTCCCGTATCTCGGTAACGAAGCCGTTTCGTACCAATGTTTGTATGAATTTTTCTACTTGAAATAAGCTGGGAAATCTCACTTGATGTATTAAAATAGATGTCCGATTTTCCCTCCCTGAAACCGTCAATGTTTTGCAATCTTCATTCAGTGAAAAAGAAATGATGATTTAAATTGTTCGTATATGAGAAACGTAAAAAGGGAAAATTTAGATCTGAAAGTCATTAAAAAACAATATTTTTTCGGTATAATTTCTGCTCGTCCCTCAAACAACAATTATATTTGGAAATTTCGTTGATTATTGGGATTGGTGAATTTTTAATATTTTTTTGATTTATCAACCACATAATTTCCCCTGAATATCTGCCAATAGTTTCCTGAATGGTATCCATCACTAAGAACTAATTATACCCGAATACATCCTATAATCATCACCTTTTTTCCCACATCCTGGGATGAATTCAGTCAAAATAAAGAGTCAATTTACCTCTTCGTCCCAAATTCCACCCTTTACCAGACGAAACATCCTCTCATCTCAAACGTTAAAAAATCAAAACAATTCCTCATTCATTAAAAAAAGACGTAAAACAGACGTACCAAAAGTCAACCCCTTTATTTCCCACAGTCTACCTCAAAAAATAATGCGAGTATTCCTCCGGATGTTTTATAATCTTTTCATTTGAGGATATGTCACGTATGGCGACGAAGGGGTGCTATGCAGTTTCCTTTTTTGCCGACGCGATATGTCAAACAACCCTTCTGCTGGTTTCCATGTTTCGTGCACCGTTAAGATGAGACTGAACACGTGGAAACGTTTACGGCTTGCGGTTGCCCTAATTTATTATTTATTATTGTCTAGAATCCTTTGATTTACACCCGCTACTCAAGTGTTTTCTGTTACCTGTGTTGGGTTTCAAGACGAGGAGGAGTAGCCAGATATATTGGAACACAGGATGTTTAATTTTTATGACTTGTCTATGGTTGACTAGCGGTTTTGTTGTACTGTTCGACAGTGGAAAATATTCGTTTTTTTCAATATCCATGATCAAACATTCAGTACCATTTCAAAAGAGAATTTTTGTCATATTCTTAAAATAATTGTTCAGAATTGAAAATCCCGAGTACCGACTTTTAGTCTCGTTTTATGTGATCACTGATGGTGTGATTCAAACGATATTTCTCATGCCATTAATTTTTTTTTTGGAAAGTTTCTACACGCCTGTAAAGAAAATACAAAAACCTCGCCAAAAAAGTACCCACTTTCCCTATTCAAAAAATTAACATAAATGATTCAAAAATGCATAAAAATTCGGTAAAGTTGAACAAAAATTTTCCTGTTTCAGAATTTGTTGCCAATTATTTTTCTTTTCAGAAAATTTATTTGTTCCATATTTTTTTATATTGATTATTATTATTATTGCTTTCAAAATGTTAATGAGCTTTTTGATCCCTTCCAAAAATGTACTGCACTTATCCTTCATTAGTGAGCTTAATTGACACAAATAATCGAATTATGTGTGAGACTCATGCAAAAATTAGAAATTTTGTAATACAATCTTGCTTTTTGGAGAAATCAATCAATTTATATAAGGAATCAATTTCTGATTATTCCAATTTGAAAATATTAAAAACTTCGAATAATGAAAATTATTTCTGTTTCAGAAATGATCTATTTGAAAATGATGACGCAGTGAAAAGTTTTATTCGAAATATAAGTTTGAAGATATCGAATGAAAGTTTTTCGAAAAATTCATTAAACAGAAATTTTTTGCTCCTCACTCTAGGCACAATTATTGATCAAAAGTATTATTATGAAAAAATATAAAACATATTTTTACAATATCTACTCGTGTTCGGATAGTAATCGGCTAATTTGAATAACAAATACAGGGTGGCCGGACGATTGACGTCCAAAAGAAAAAAACAGGTCTCTCGTCTCATGGGGTATTCGAATCACCCCCATGTATGTTATGCGATTTTTCACAGTTTCCGAGTTATGAATTTTTTATGAACTTTTGAGAATTTTCGACTTGACCATATTAAAAAAGATATTAAAAAAAAGTACAAGAGTTTTCTGATATATCTTTTTTGTGAATAAATCGCCATGAAATGTACTTTTATACATAAAATTACCAGCATCGTAAATTTGATGAAAATTATAGAAATGTTGGTCTCAAGTGAAAAAGTTACGTATTTTGGATCACGATCTAAATTTTCCGATTTAAATTAAAAATGTGAATAGGCTACTTCATGGTTTCTTAGTAGGCTTGAAAACTGCGCTCAACACTCAGCTTTCAGAATCATTAATAAAAAATGGTACTCAACAGTCTACTTCTGCTAGAATTAGCCTTCAAAATCAGCGAGGTGGAAAAAATCGAAGAACTAGAGATCTACTCAAGAATTTTTTGCCATTTTAAGATTTTCCTGATCTACAAAAAAATATATCGGAAAACTCTTGTACTTTTTTTTAATATCTTTTTTAATATGGACAAGTTGAAAATTCTCAAAAGTTCATAAAAAATGAGACCAGGGACCTGTTTTTTTCTTTTGGACGTCAATCGTCCGGCAACCCTGTATATTCGTACATGAATTATGCAAAACCTGTTGTCACTATTTGTCTGAATTTTCATAAATTGTAACGAAATAGTCAAATTCATTGAATCTATCGAGTCAAACATTTGTTTGCTGTTTGTTTATTTTTATGAAGTATGAGATACGATACAGCACTCAGCTACAATTAGTAACAAAGAATTCATCAAAACGACCAATAAAATAACCCGAGAAATATATCTACCATTATTTATGAACATTGTAACGTTCAAAACCACTCAAACTTCTAATTGTTGCACTTTAATGGTCTCATTCTCATGCCAGCATTTTTTGTGCCGCGAACGCAACATGAAATCAAGATGAAAGCACGTAATGGGTTTCAGACCATTTCAACATCCTTGAGATTGAGATAAATAAAAGCAACAATTGTGAGAATTATAAACAGCGTCAATGATTGGCACAAAATGCGAATTTCGAACTAGCAGCACTAGTAAGTTTTTATAGATACAAACTTAAATATAGAGGATAAATATCAAAAATAAACCTGTGTGACGTACTTCGGCTAAAATTAGTGGTAGGTAGATGTGAATTTGAGAGATGGCTTGAACAGATGTTCGCAGTTATGAAATATATCAGGGTTCATGTAGTTACGAATTTTTTCGGATAGATTAATTTTTTTTTGTTTTTCACGCTTGCGTTAAATATTTTTTCCAGTGCCAAATTTATGGTGTATAATACGCCTCAAACACGTTCAACTATTCATCGCACAGTATCGTTAATGAATATGGTAATTTCAAGAATTTTCGGTTTCTATACAATTTCCAATTTCTGAATAAAATATTCTCAAAATCAAACAGTTCAATACTCACTCAAATGATGCTCTTTGAATAAATAATTACCTGCAAATAAAAAAAGTATTTTAGACGATATAAACAATGAAAGCAGTTGTAATATCGATGTTTCAATCAATGTGAAAATGATGTTTTCACATTGACATTTCATGTATATAAAAGACATAATAATAACGATTCATGAAAAAATGGCATACATATTCTTAATGTAATAATTGAATGAGACTCGAGTCTATTGCAAGGTAAGATGGTAGATTTCATTGCAATTTAATTAATAACATACAGATATTTTTTAAAAAACTAAATCAACTGAGAATCGATTGGTATTCATAATGCAAAACTTGCTAAGAGGATTATATGAAGAATGAAAAAAATAATGAGCATAAAAATATAATAATAATATAAATCAAATATTTGCTTTTTCTGTTATATTTCAAGAAATACAATCTTAAAATTGAGATTTTTTTATTAAGTATTATCGTTCGCTTTTTATATTTTGTTCATCATTTTCCTTCACTCGACTTCTTACAGTTCAACTATAATTTTGTTAATTTTTTTACAAAATTCAGCCAATCAAATATTTTTTACTCCGAGAGATCTGTGCATCATAAATGAATTTAGAGACATTGCCTGTGTAATGTGATCGAAAAGTATAAAAGAATTATTATTTATTTACTATAATAATCATTGTTTCGTGTTTGAAATAAATTGCATATATTTCAGGACACTGTATAAACTTGACATCGTATGTTCTTCATTATAACTTAAATATTTTCTGCCAACTCATCGATTTTTATCGAAATTTTCATGCTCGAACGACTCACAAATGACAAATTGATACAACCCTTCAAATCAGTTTTCTGCTATATTATCATTCTCCTCTCGCATATACGTTTTGTGTGTGTCAACTTCAAAGGATAACAGCCTGATATACGTTAGAATAATGTCGCATTGGTGACTTGCATATTTAATTGTGTTAAATTGAGCGCATGTTAACAGATAAGGCTTCATTAAGTGGCGCAGGTGGAAGCACACCTCCCATGAGCGCCGCTGCTGGATTGAAAGGCCTTTTATCGCCCTGCTTTAATTCTTCGCGTTGATGGATGTACCATCGTCGATGATGGTCTTTTTGCGGGATTATTAGGTAATGAGGCGTGAATGCTGATTATTATCGGATGCGCGAGGTTTTATCGTTTTTTTGCTTAATATTTTATATAGAAAATACTTCCGAAACGATTTTTTTAAAGCAGACAAGTCTAATTTTCATCTTAGTAAGGTTTTCATTATTCCATACTTTCCCTGTATTTTCATATTTTCAGAATATGTCTTCCTAGCTGGATTACAGTTTCTATATTTAGTGGGTGTTATGAATGTCCTACATACCTTCAAAAAATAGTTATTTTTGTATTAAGTGCGTAAAATGAGTGTTTTTTTCATGGCACATGAGAGTGTCAATTTTGGCCGAGACCGCAGGTCAAAAATTCACTCAAATGTGCCATGAAAACACGAATTTTATACGCACGAAATACAAACAACATTTTTTGTACAACTGTGAATGTGAATTTACATCGTCTGAAATACGTATAATCATTGAAAATAATGCTTTCAGTACAATATTTAAATGAATCCAGTGATCTTTCTGTGTCGTAACTATAGAAACAGTTTGTTGAAATTGTTTGAATCTTTGACAGTATTTGCTTGTAGTTGTTTCAGTTTCGAATTATTTTAAAGAAGATGATAGTGGTAGTGATACCCCCGCAGATATGGCTGAAGAAGCAAATACAATTGTATCTTATATGTTACCAGCCAAATCAAAGCTAATAATATGAGAAAACATATAACCAATTTCGAGAATGGCGCAACAAGAACAACGTAAAAAAGGTTTCTTAAAATGTGCTCACATGCTATTTCGAGGAAAAATAAAAAATTTTCAAACCTTCCAAGTTATGGAGCTCAATGTTAAAAAAAACATCGAATGTCAAGGAAAATATTGATATAAGGAATTTTTCAAAATTGGTCCCGCTTATTAAGAACAAAAGCGTCGGATACCGAGGAAAGAAATCTAAAGTGTTATGGAGGGATAATATCAATAAATTTCTCAGAGATGCTGATGACGAAACTAATTTACTTTATAAGGTACCAGATACAATCATAATTTTGTGAAATTAGTTGGAATTAAAATATTCATTATTTTTAAGTTGTTCTAATTTTAGTTATCAGCAGTGAAAAAAAGACTTTTTTTAACGGTGAAAAAAAGTAATATTTTACGCATCCATAGTGATGAAGAAAAGTCAAGTTTTTTTGACAGTTGTACAAAAAAATATTTTCAAAATGACCATGCCCATCCGACTTACTTCATGAAAATGAACCCGAAAAGTCAACTACAACGAAATGGAAACTATTTTCACCTTGGTACAGAATATCCGCATTATTTTTGGAGAATTCAAAGAAAAAACTGATTCATTTCGGGTTCACCATGTTCGTTCAAAAAATGTTCATTCAACAACAGCAACAAATAATAAAAAGTCTAGGAATAACTATTATACCATGAATAAACATAACCGAAATGAAAACAAAAGTATAATTAATGAAAATTTTCTATTGAATGAAAGTTTATCATTGCTAAAATTTTTCAACTAGTATTTTCACTAATTGAAAGAGTGTATGCATAATAATAATATTGCTATTCAATAATAATAACCTATAAATATTCGTTATATTGAATTGTGTTAATGAAAAATTATTTGATTCAATTTCTAGTATTCAATCATAAATATACCATTGACTTTACTTCATTTATTATTTTGATTGTTTCGTAGTTGCATCTCTGTTCCTATTACCCACCTCCCTTGGGTAAAAATAATTTGATCGTGTTCTGATTACATCCTCTGAACTAAAAATTGTTTTGTCATATGTTAATTTGCAGAATTTCTGTTTTTGTATTCTATTTTATTGTTGAATAAGTGCTTTCCATGCATAATCTCGACTTTGGTGTATAATATTTATGAATTTCAATTTTGAGATTATATTTGTTTTTCATTATGAATGATATGCCCGAACTTTCAATATAATTTATTCATATTTAAACGCACATCCAACTGCATTAAACATTTTGATGAATTCGAATTATTCACTTCTACATTCAATAATAATAATTATAAGTCTGCAGATGATTCAACGCAGTGAGTATTGGAAATATCCAACATTCAAAATGAATAAATGAGACCTCCAATGATGGGTGTCACCCGTAAAAACCTAATATAAATCAACTGTCACAGAAATATCACCGAATTCCGAGGGGGTACTCACTCCCGAAATCGATGTACTTTTGAAGTCCGAAATCCCGAAATCATCATCCGAAATCCCGAAATCATCATCCGAAATCCCGAAATCACTCCGAAATCCCGAAATCATCCACCGAAATCCCGAAATCATCGTCGAAATCCCGAAATCTTCTCCGAAATCTCGCAATCATCACCGAAATCGCCCTTCTCGCAATCAATTGAGTGTGCGCACTAACATATTCGATCTTGCGCATGCTATACAGTTGTTGAGTATTTTTAGGTTATGGTACATACATACCTACAGTTTCACCTCGAATTCTATATTTCTGGAGTGAAATTAGCAATAACTCTCAAATTATGTAACTTACAGATATGATGTGAGTGTTGTTTTGAAGCTGATATCCTTGCGTGTTAAATCATTGAAAAAAATTTTACTTCAATGTGCGAATTCTTGTACTATTGCGGATTTAGTGAGAAAATCAGTACATATATTTATTATGAACTTTTTTAAAGAATTTTTTTTCGGCGTTTTCAAGTTGAATGTTTTTATATTGTTATACTTCAATGAAAGGTGGTAGTATCATCTTTCAAAAAACATTTTTTTCACATCTGTAGGACCTTTATGTTCAAAGAAATCGATATTATTTGGAAGAGTCAACGACAATAAAAAAAGTAAATTTAAAATGGGGGCTACTCCAAAACTAAGGGGGTAAACTTACAAGTGGGTGTTTTTGTCGATAATATTAGGTATATTTGATGACCTTAAATTATCGCTAAGTCATAACCAAACACACTGTATATGTACCTATTGAAGGTTTTCAACTATGAACATGAAAAAAAATGTGCATTATCTGCATCGATTGTTATCCTTAAGTCTGTTCAAAAGTACAGACTCGGATTTAGAAATATAAATACCTTGTTTGCGTAGATTTTCATGTTATATCGAATATTTTAAAAGATTCTGAAATTTGAGAAATACCAGACGTTTCTTGAACCCAATAATATATTGAGATTTGGCGAATCCGGTCCTGGATATTACACCCTACTTATTTAGGGTCATGAAAGTTCGACCATGAGTATTCATACAATATGGCATAATATTCTTTGATTCCATGTTGGTTAGCGAAAATTTGTAAATACATAAATTCAAATGTGTGAAATTTCTAATTCAAATCAAGTAAGTTAGTTGATGAAAAATACGCGGGAAAATAAAAAGTAGAATACTATTGGTTTCAGATTTTTCTGGTATTCCCAAATATCAAAGTTCAATACATATATCTCAAAAATCCAAATATACAGGATGTTTTCTGAGTATTCTCATGCATTACCTATTTTTGTTTATCCGGACCTGGATTTTTTCAGTTATTGAAACTCAGGCCGCTGGTGTAGAAATACTTGAATATGATTAGCAAATTTCATTAAAATATTCCGGTTAGTAAGTAAGTTATGAACACACAAAGTAGAAAATCAACTATTTTTTATTGTCAACATGCATAAAACTGAGAAGTGAATTATTTAAAAAGATATTAGACAAAGAACATGCGCGAGAATGAAAAGTACATAGTTTACTTCAGTTTTTTGCGCTGTTTCAAAACATCAAACCGTATCCCGAAAATACAGCGTGTTTATTTCGGGATGCGAAACATATGAAATTTTTGTCAATCCGGACCTGGATCTCCAAAATGGCAGAATGTCAAGTCGCGTATTTGCGGGGGCCGTGGGCCGTACTGGGGGTAATAACCCCCCCCCCCCCCGCTTTTCACTCAAGATCAGTCAGGTCACTCGCTAAAACTTACCACTACCCCAGACTCGCTCTCTGGATAAGCCCCTGGAAAGTAGTTTATTGTTCGTACCAAAAATCATTAAAATATTCGCTTCGTAAGTTATGGCCAATCAAAGAAATCGGCCAAATTGATAAAACAACCTTTATCTCTATAATGAAACTTCGAGGTCGAGAAATATCCTTATATTTCTCTACAGAAAATTTATATTAATAAGGAATAGAAGTTTATTATTAACAAGCCTATTTATTACCTGTTCAAAATTCTATAAGAAGCAATACTTTTCGAATTAATTGAACTCTGTTTGACGGTTTTTCATTCGATGCTATAATGTATAATCGTTCGAAGTCAAAAAAAATCACTCGCAATCATCCGAAATCACTCGCAATCATCCGAAATCATTCACAATCATCCGAAATCACTCGGAATCATCCGAAATCATCATGATTTCCGAAATCGCTGTACATTTTTCATAGAGCGAGTACCCCCTCGCCGAATTCCTACTTCATTTGTGAGGAATTAGAAAACAATACCGGGACACAAGCACTCAGTGAACTCCAGACGCAGAATTTCATCTAGTGATTTAGTGAATGGGAGGATGCGTACCCATGTATGTTTCAACTTTAAAATTTATCTCTTCAAGTCGATCCTCCCATTAACATCTAGGAACAAGATATACGACCATAACTTGGTCGAAATAGTATCTAATTGGCCCACACATTTCGTGCCAAACAAAAAACCAATTATAAAATATCAAATGAAACTAGCAGTAAGTTATAGCATAAACAAACATCTTGTGGCGTGCTATTAAGAACCTATTCTTATGCGGCCCATACACAAGCTACTTTCTCGGCGTTTTGGCAGCTAGCGTTTTGCGAGCGTCCTAGACGCTCGTGCAATTTTCACCACACACAAGCGTCTCAGTAGCTCATCGATCGCTGACGATAAAGGTTTAAAATGTCATCCGTACTTGCACCCGACTTTTCCGTAGCTCGTAACTTTTTGTATTCTTTACGGAATGAGTCTCGGATGCTTTTCATTTTTTTCTTTACGAAATCAATATCGCATCCATCTTTTTATTGTTTACATAAAGCTAACAATTCTTCGTAGGCTTTATTCTTTAGTGTTCTGTTCGAATATATTCTTTGCTCTTAATCACCAACCAACACTTATTCTTTTCGAATAGTTCTATAAAATTTGTAATAAATTCTTCTGAATGTGCAATTCTTGCATGATTTTCTGCCATTCTAGACGCTCTCGCACACACACAAGCGTTTTTCAAGCGTTTCGCCGGCTATCTTGACGCTAAAATCAAACACGTTTGATCTTGGCGTCCGGCGTTGCGTCCAGCTAGGCGACTCGCCAGCGTGGCAGCGGATGGACATACACAGGCGTTTTTCGGGCTACTTTTGGGCGTTTTGGTCGCTTGCGGCGACGCTAGCTGCCAAAACGCCGAGAAAGTAGCTTGTGTATGGGCCGCATTAGTTTTATGCACTTCGACAATTGATCTAACATATGAAATGCCTGGTTGAAGTAATATTTTTTGGTGATTGCATGAGCGGAAATACAGAAACATAATTTCATATTTTTTTTAAAAACACCCTGAATATTGAAAAAATTAAGAAAAACTATGAGCAGGTACTTTTGAGCGCTCGTTCGTTGAGCTATTAAATCAAAATTTTGCATAGAACCTGGGATAAACACTAAATATATAAAATCAAAATGTCAGCTCGATCAGAATTATACTATGAAAATTATTCAGAAAAAGAAATATGTGAAAAGACAATAACTAAAAATTTAATAAAAGTCCTGAAAAGAAATTATTCAAAAAAAGTAAATATATAAGAAAAAAAGAAATTAAATTACATGGTTCTGATGATGCGATCCTCTCAAAATTTCGCAGGTGTGAGCAACTATTAAATTTCAAGGTCAAAGGTCACAACATCGGTTTTTTGTACAATTGTCAAAAAAATTTGACTTTTGTTCATCACTATGGACGCGTAAATCACTTCTTTTCACCGTTAAAAAAAGTAAGTTTCTATAGTAACGACACAGAAAGATCACTGGATGCATAGAAATATTGTATTTGAAGCATTATCTTCAATAATTATATTTCAGACGAAGTAAATTCACATTCACAGTTGTACAAGAAATGTTGTTTGTATTTCGTGCGTATAAAATTCCTGTTTTATGGCACATTTGAGTGATACTTCCAATAGACTGGATACCTATGATTCAACTTGTGATATTGAGTGTTCTAGTCTAATTCGAAGCTTTTTACCCAAATTTCTTTTTTTCATGGCTAAAAAAAGATTACAATAATATAATAGCGTTCAATTGATCCCATCTCTGATGGAGCGTTTCCCATCCGAACATAGAAGAACGGAGATGAGCACAGATTAATATAAAGTTAACCGGGCGACATCTATCATAGTCTGCGATCGGGAGTAGTAAACTGCGCCATTAATATAACAAATGGCGGCCATAAACAGGCGATACATGCATGCACCGACTGCGCAACTAAAGAAGCACCATGGTATCAATCTCTTGTGGTAATTATCGACCTCTTTAAGGAATATCTGGAAAATGGGATCTGCCAAGGAGAGTACAGAAGGCTACCAGAGGTACGTGCAGTGGCGTACAAGCTACCTGCTGAGACCAGTGGGATATTAATAAGATACAAAAGAAAAAGGACATAGCAACATTTCTCAAATAATACATATCCACTTAGTATCATCGAAAGTTTGAAGGATAACTGTTACAGCGTATTCAGACAGACTTTTGTAACTAGTTGGTATTAGTGCTTGTAGATAGGTCACTTAAAAAAATCTGCATAACCTTAAAAAAGCAAATTGTTGGTTTAAACTCATTAAAACGAAACAACCTGTATGTACCCGCTACTGATCATTTCATCCAGAATATATTCTCTGTAATCATGATGCCTGTATTCAGTTACTGATTTATTCCTCTGGATGTAGCATGCAACGAATGGAAATAAGATCCTTAATGTTGCTTAGCGTGATGTTTGAAATATTTCAATTCCTTGTAGCGTTTCGAGAATTTATATTTCTCTTGTCCTTTTTATTGAAAATATGAGATGATTTGAATACAATACTTAAGAAAGGAAAATTTTGTATTCTACAATATTGATATATATATTCTTTTGAATTGAGAGCTAAAAAAATACAATACATGAAACAAAAAAGTCCCTAGCTGAGGTTGGTGCAAAACGGGGTACCATACTATTCTGTCGTATGATACCAGAGCACAGGGAAAAACCTCAGTAGAAAAAACCCTGCCTCACCGTTTTTACAAAATTGAAACTATTCGAATAAATACCTTCAATATTCAGATACCAAATACGTAATTCTTGCTCTTGGGCCAGGAGGGTGTTTTAAACCAGGTCTGGCGTTCCAAGTGATGATTTTCGAATCTTCTGTTCTTCTAAGACCGCTACAGGACCCTACTGAAGGGTAATCATCTCCCATAGATTTAAATAGTGGTATTTCATCCTAAATATCGAATTTAATTTCGGAATAATGATAAAAAAAATCTGCATTAAACGTTTTTATTGTTGCTAGGAATTCCTGAAACAAGGTTTCGGGTTGCTCTTAGTATAAAGAGTAGTGATTGCGGATTCAACATGAAGACACCTCCAACTCTGGAATAATAATAGGTACCGACATTTACAGAGAAAACCAAGAGATTGAAAACGTGACACCACATATAGCTGCTATAGTAGCATTAATGACGAAGATATAGCATAAACCGGAAAAGAAACACATCCTTCCATGATGCGACAACAGCCCCTTTTGTGCAAGAATAAGAGAACGGGATCCTCTGCATTGTCCTGCTCTCAAAGCTGGAATTTTTGTTTTTTGTTCGCGGATAATTGAAGAACTATCTTCATTCATCTGGTGTGTTTGAAAAACAAAACTAAACAGTAACGGGGTATTGTGGAGCTTTGTGGAGAATACAGAGAACCTATTATACTTGCAAAAGCCCTCGAAACTCCATTACGGAATGGAGAGGGCAAGGAGGAAGCACAGGGCAGGACTTCGCCAAACAAACTCGTGATACAGACAGGAATTCTAGAGGGAAATTTCGAAGAAATTTTTAACTACAGTTTCTGCTGTTAATTGAGGCTCCTTTCCTCATTAATATCACGTCCTGAATGCCCTGTAGAAGGGCAGGTGTGGCGTAGGGTAGGGCTATTAGACTTTTAAAAGCGAGAAAATTTAGTGTTGTGCATGAAATTGAAAGGCTTAAGCCATAGACCAACTAAAAAATTAGATGAGCCACTTGTATATTCCGCGCCATCTGTCGGAGGAGGAGACTAATACACGAAAAAATTATTTTCAATTTGATAGTTAGATGTCGTTGCATTCATGGAAATCCTATCGAGAAAATAGTATGTAAAATCATTATTATCAAAAAACCTTTGAACTGTCAACTGACACAAGTAGTGGTTTGACACGTTCTTTTTGAAATATAATAAATTTCGATATGCCTGCAAGAGTGAAGACGTGCTGTGTTATTGGATGTGAAAATCGAGATGCAAGAAGGTAATTATAAAATTTATATGTATATTCTGTTACCTATAAGAATTAAGATACTCGTAGTTTTCAAAAAAGTTTTTCATGTATTGAATAAGTTTAGTAGGTAAATACTCATATTTTGTATTATTGAATTCATTGTTGTTAGTTTTTGAAAATGTTTTCAATGCAATTATTAGTTTATTGATTAGATATTTATGAAATAAATCTGTTTTTTTCAATTGGTGATACCTATTTCAGTTAATACATTTTTATTCTATCCAGAATTTGATTATTGATCCTCATTTCTCGATTCCAAAGAAAATCAGATGAAAGTTCGTTGCAGGTATTATTTTCATGAAAATGAATTTCCTCACTCATCGATAACTTGCACGAATCCATTTCTGATTTCCTTTTGGAAATTGAATTTCAAAAAACTTTTTGCCTCTTGTATATGGGTGTACCTACCTATTCAAAAGGTGCACTACAGAATTCTTTTGAGGCAGCTTTACGATACAGATTCCTTTTTCAATTGAGCTTTTTTCACGATTTAGTAATGTTGTACAAAAACAGATGGCGTTGCAGCTTGTTCTACTAGTGTCTCATCTATTCTCCGTTTAGTTAGTCTATGGCTTAAGCCGGCTTTCATAAAACTCCGATCACCTTGATTAATGAAATGTCATAATTTCTGTGCAATTTTCAGTTCATTTTTGACGTAAACCATAGACTTAATTCAAAATCAACGATTTGATTGCCCGATCAAGCTTTATGAAACCCAGTGTTAGATGTCTACCTAAAATATAACGATAATGGGTGCGATTTGTGCCTACCCATACTTACTAATTCTCAATCAAAATTTCGAAGGAATATTTATGAAGTAACAATAAGAGAAAACAGTTTTAGTGAACGGAAATTTTGTCAGAAATCGAATTCGAATAAATATGGAAATGTGAGAGAGTATAGTATGTTATATACTTTCCATATAGCAAAATATAATTGAAACACATACGCAGATTTCCGCATCATATAGTAATTCACCGGTTTGTTTTATTGCTCAAACAACATCTCTCGAAATCAATTTGAATACACACCTGTAGGGGTTTGGAGGGAGGGTATTCAAAGGATACATGGAAGCAGCGTTATGTTATTTTGTTTGTATATATGTTCTATTTCAATTACGATAGGAATTACATTCTGTATCTGATTTCTAGATGTGTAGCTTAGGCGGTTTGAAGGGAGGAGAGCAGACATCTTTGAACATGCCAGTACCTGCGGGTGGATTCGATCAATATTGAAACTTTGATATTCATCCAACTTCGAAGAGAAGAGGAAAAATTCAAAAACAAAACCATCAGAGAGTTGGAAGTATCAAACCAGAAGATTAGGGTTATGAATGAGCTTTGATTAGTTGTTTAATCAACTATGTAGTTTGTTGGTGGCTGATTGAAATATTAATAGTTCGAGACCAATTATGCTAAATCAATAAACTAGTAGATCAAAAGAGTTTTCAGTAGACCGCAATATGAATTGGTTATAAATTTTTGATTGAAATACAGTTTTATTTGGCATGAAAAATACATTTGACATTATATAAATTTCTATGTTTCTCTGTATCAGTAGAATTGTAACATTACTCGCATTACCTCTGAATGCTTTTTGTTCTGTTGCCTATGACAATTGCACATTGAAATATAAAAAATTTTGCAATTACATGGATCCTAATTATTGACCAATTTCGTGAACGTTAAATTCAGCTTTTATTCCGATGTCGACCTAAATTATGATTTTCATTGAGATAATCATCAAATAGCGATGTTATCATAAGATTTCATGAGGAAAAGGCAATTTTGTTGACAAAATGAATTGGTTCGAATTATTGATTTGATAAGTCAAATTGAAAATTCAATTTACATGGAAACAAAGGAAAGTAGGAATTACATCTTTTTGAAGGAGAGACCATTGGACATACAAAAAAAACAAAGGTGTAACCGAAACGAAGATAAATTTTCGATAGGTAAAAAAACTTAAGGAAAGTATAAAGGAAAATTGGAAGCTCATGGGTTGAATAATTAAACTGAAAACAAAAATTGTTCTTTAGCTTTGTCTTCAGAATAAAAACGGTCGAACCAAACAATAAGAATCTAATATTCCTTGGCGTAATAAATCGAGAAATCACAGATACAACTTCGTATAAATACAACATTAGGGGAAAATCCGGATAGATGCCCCACTTTTTGAATTTGCCTCATATTTTTGAAAATATTGATTTTATATGTGTAATTTCTATGAGTGTAGGAAGCCCCGTTATTTGATTTGGAATACTGAGACTTTTCTCTGACATAGCAATCCCAAATTGCACAAAAATTTGATTTTTGTAGAACCCTTTTTTTGGGGATAGTTGCCTACATGTATGGACAGTTGCCCCACCATGAAAATACTGGGAGGGATAGATGCCCTTCATACTGTGTGAACCAAAAACCCAACTAATTACAATGAGATTTTCTATGCTCAAAACAGCAACTTTATGTACGTAACATGGATCGAATTAACAACAATTGTGCATTTTTAATTGAATTTCAAAAGCATATTATATTAAACGAAAAGTTGCATCTTCATATTAACATAAAGCATTATTCCACACATTCATGATAAATTAATGAAATAGTAAGTCTCAACAAAAATGATCAGGAATTAAGTTTAAAATCAAAATAACACAATGAATCGAAAATCTGCTAAGAAGATATGGCTTTAGTTTGGATGTCCTAAGGGGCACCTATACCTCAAAAAATCAGGGCAACTATCCTTTTCGATAGGGATAGACGCCCATGAATTTTTTTAATAAACTGAGAAGAAAACAAAAACTATTTGTACTCACTTTACAATAACCCTTACAAAACTATGGTCTAGGGTGACTGTAGCAGCTACTTATAAAATTAAGTTTTTGATACGTGTTTCGGAAATTAGGTACATATTTTGAAAATGGGGCATCTATCCGGGTTTTACCCTACATTATCAACTTATGAGATTGTCATCAGCCAAATCATAAAGTATAAAAAATATCGTCATTAAAAGGGAAATAAATTCAACGAAATATTATTTACTAGAATCAAGTCAAAGGTCACGGCTTTGCCAAAATCTCAATATTTTATCGCAACAATTTATCCTTCAACACCAGCGTCAAATTGAATATTGCAACGAACGTAACAAGGGTCAAAAGAAACAGATTGTAACCATCCATAATCACCAATTATTTTTTTGTCAGTTCAGATAATTGTACAATGAGGAACTATAAACAATATTCGAGATGTTCACAATGAAGATTATGTGTAATGTCAGAAATGAAAGACACAGTGACCTCGTTCGATAATAATATATTGTCAAATTTTAGACTTTTAAAAAGATAATATCACGTAATGGCGTTGATAAGACAGAAAACGCATAGTTGTTTTTTTCCTGTTGATTTGCGAATTTGACCCAGAATAATTAATGATTATTTGCGTGCTGGCTATATTTATTATTTTATTCCGATAAATTGGTTCGAAAATCTGAATGACCTTTACTTTGTGAACATGGTGAAAAAAGATGAAGCCAGTGAAAATGTAGAACTAGGAAAGAAACGAGTATTCTACCTGCCATATGTTGTTTTATTTTACATATATTCTCTAATTTTTAGTGTTGAGTATCTTCAACAACTTGAATTTTTTCTATGATTTTTTCAAATCATTGAACATGAAAAATCAATTCTCACAACATCGATCTTCAATATTTTTATAGACATTATGATTGAAGATTTTAAACACAATGACTTCGAATAATCAATTATTCCTAAGATTCATATGAAGAAGGAAAATGGAGATGACAACATCGTATTAATTAGCCAGAGGTTAATTTTTTCATCTTCAATATTTCTGGGAAACATAACACTATCTTGATTGCCTGTTATTATAATGACAATATGAATGTGTTAATAAAATTGCATGACGTTCTCTTTCACCTTGTTGTCTATTATTTAAATTTCCATCTCAGTACGAATATATAAAAAATATATAATTAGGTGAAAACAAACATACTTTTATTTTTCAGTTCATCCAATTATTTTTAATCGATGTATTCGTTTCTGTAGTGAATTTCTTTCAATAATTTTAAATGATTTTAGTAACAGACAGACAGAGTTCATTAAATGTATTCCGAATTTCGATTGTTTTACTGTTAGGCAACAGTTTTTTCAAAACTAATTTGCTCCTGACAAATTAGTGCAAGGATTTACGCTGGAGCCTTTCATCTTATTTAAAAATCTTTAATTGTTTCAGAGACTGGGAATGAAAACCCAAAAAAAGTTTTTTAAAAATGTATTCCGTTTTCATTGCATCTATAAACAACAATTAATGAATATTTCCACTATTATAAACATTTCATATATTATACCTTGTTGAATATCTTCTTCATAATGATAGATACCCGAAATAATTATCTCGAAATAAACCCATTTCATACCACATCCTACTATGAATATTCAGATAAAACGTGTTGAATTCCTTGTAAATCTTCATATTACTGGTGACATCACTCTTACATTACTGTATACGTCCTGAAAACTCCATAGTTGTTCTTGATTCTCGTCATTAATTAGGACATCATTAAGGTACGAACGGTTTTTTGTCTGTTTTCTTGAAACATTTTCTCTGAGTTATGTAGGAGATTCTTCCGTTGACTTGCCGGACAGGTTTGTTATCTTTCTTTTTGTTGCGTAATTAATAACAATGATGTAATTAATAAATTTATTCTGATTGGGAAGATGGAAGTATTTTTATGATTCTTTTTCAAACCTTGAATTTAATTCGAGTTTTTTACTCGTAAACTGAGTTGAATCAATTGTGAAGTAAAATGTTGCATTCATTTCAATTGAAAGTTTTTGACATGTGTTTCAGAAAATCGGAAAATTAAATTGCTAGGTCGTGAATCTAGCCATAGAAATGAATAACTTGTAGTATATTTGAGGATTATATTATACAGTGTGTTTGGTCATGATAATTTAAGGTCATCAAATATACCTAATATTATCGACAAAAACACCCAAACTTGGAATTTTACCCCCTTAGTTTTGGAGTAGCCCCCATTTTAAATTAACTTTTTTATTTTCTTTGACCCTCCCAAATAATATCGATTTCTTGGGACATAAAGGTCCAACACATGTGAAAAAAATGTTTTTTGAAAGATGATACTACTACTTTTCATTGAAGTTCAACAATATAAAAACATTCAACCTGAAAACGCCATAAAAAATTCTTTAAAAAGTTCATAGTAAAAATATGTACTGATTTTCTTAGTAAATCCGCAATAGTACAAGAACTAGCACATTGAAGTATAGTTTTCTTTCAATGATTTAACACGCAAGGATATTAGCTACAAAACAGCAATCACATCATTTCTGTAAGTTACATAATTTGAGAGTTATTGCTGCTCACTACGCGAGCAAAAGACACAAGACAGGTCGTCATGAAGGCCACTGCCTGTCTACAGAGCAGAGGCGGCCATTTTGGGCAATTTTTAGAATTAATTTGTTTTTTTGATCATTGAAAATTATCGAAAGTACAGTACTGAGGTTTTTTTATTTTATCAATTTTCATAAGGGTCATGTTCGAACAGCAATAACTCTCAAACCATGTAACTTACAGAAATGATGTGAGTGTTGTTTTGTAGCTTGTGTCCTTGCGTGTTAAATCATTGAAAACAAATTATACTTTAATGTGCTAGTTCTTGTACTATTGCGGATTTACTGAGAGAATATCAGTACATATTTTCACTATGAACTTTTTTAAAGAATTTTTTTATGCCGTTTTCAAGTTGAATGTTTTTATATTGTTATACTTCAATGAAAGGTTGTAGTATCATCTTTAAAAAAAAAATTTTCACATCTGTAGGACCTTTATGTCCAAAGAAATCGATATTTTTTGGAAGGGTCAACGAAAATAAAAAAGTGAATTTAAAATGGGGGCTACTCCAAAACTAAGGGGGTAAACTTCCAAGTTTGGGTGTTTTTGTCGATAATATTAGGTATATTTGATGACCTTAAATTATCGCTAAGTCATGACCAAACACACTGTATACATATTCGCCTCGAAATTCAGAAGACAGTTAAATAAAGACAGAGAGCCCAACAAAGAGAGAGCACCTTCCCTTTCAGAGGGAAGATACAGCAACATCCCCAAACTTAGACGCCGTATTTGAGCAAGATGTAATTGTACATAAACTTGTTATCATTAGCAGGGCGCATCTGATTTAGTACAAATTCCCGTCCCTCCTATTCTCAAAGAGATGCCCCTTTGCTGGATCGCGATCATCCCCCTTCCCACCTCTATGTAATTAAGTAATGGAAATCAAAGTTCTGTTACCTTCTATGATGCCGAGTTCTCTTTATTTGCTCGGGGGATGAGGTAGCCAATCAATTTGCCCGATTTAAATGGATAAGCTCAAGTTTGCAATTCGGTTGTTACGGATTCTTCCGGATTTGGCACCGATCGATTTTTATTCGATGCATGCTTGTCGCTTGTTAATTGATGGGTGCATGTCGGAATGTAGTATGTTTGGGATTAATCACATATCATTAATCAAATTTCATTCAATATCAAGAAGGACTTCTGTTGAATCAAGGCTTCACATTCAACATAATTTTAATAATTCCAAATAAATCCTGTCTTGAAACTGTAATCCAACATTTGTCAGCCTTATGTTTAAGTATTTCCAAAATTCACTGATATTATTTTGCCTCCTCATCATATTAACTGCATGTAATCATTATATTTAAAACTAGCGGACCCAACAGACGTTGTTCTACATACACGAAAATTCATTCAATTCGATCCAGCCGTTTAGTTGCAAAATAAATGGATAACTTAGATAACGACTACAGCCCCATTTGTTGATCCGATTTGTGATCATAGACATACAGGCATCAGGCAATCCAAAATACATTCATGCATTATAGGTTAAAATTTGTAAAATATGGCATAAGTAAAAAATTGTTGTATAATATGTTAGTTCATACGTTATTTCTGATTAAAAATTCAAATTTTCGATTCACTCGATGTAACTTCACTTTTTGTTCAAATGTCAAAATCATTATAACCTATGAATATGGATTCTATGACTGCTTGATTGGTCGTAAGAAAAAGAAAAACCTTTTATTTTTTTCTGAACAATTTTTTGGGAATATTTTGTTTGCCCAGCAATTATGAACACACAACTAAAAAAGAATTATCCAATATGGTGCAGTTGTTTGAAAAATATTGCATTTTGACGGTAACCATAGATCCTGTTTTATTGATATAGATTATTCTCCTTAATATGTTTTTTTAATTACAAAGAAATTTTTTTAACATTTTACGTAAAATCAACCCTTAAAAATAATTTTTATAGATTGTGGAATATCCATCTGTTTTGCAATTTATGATGAAATATTTCTGGTGATATTCATTACAGTCAATAAACAAGACATTAAAACAAACACTACATTGAAACATAATAAAACACATTAACGTAGCCAATGGGACAAAAAAAACCTTTGTCTTGTTCATCTGGTAAGTATATTATTTGTAATTTGACATCACAGCAGGCATCACAAATTTTGGTCATGAAATCTCCCGAATTTGCCAGTTGAAACTGATTCCTTTAGGTGAACCCAGAAATTTTACTTCAGCACAATTTATAATTTTCATTTTTTAGGGTCGAATTCACAACAGGAAAAAATATTTTGGATTATATTTTTTTCTTATTGGGGAATCTTTTAGAGTTATAGGGGTGCAATTAAAAAAATATCCTTGAGGGTAGTTTTTTTAGAAGTGAAATTTAAGCGACGGATTCTGGTAGAGTTTCATATGCCATTTAATATACCTTTAAAATAAAAGGTGGGTTCACAGTATACCAAATTGGATATTATTTATCCATTTCAATGTTCAATTTATGCTATTTTAGTTCTCGTATCTTGTGCAAAATGAGAAGGTAGGTATATCAATAGAGAATTCATACTGAATTCATAATGCGACCGACAGAAAAGTCTTGTAATCAATTCGTTTAATAATATGAAGGAAATCAATATTGCCTCTTTCCCGGTACACCGATATAACCGTTGTTTTTGTACATCCAATACGCGTTATTCCGTGGAACGGAGCCCACAAACAAAAAATCCATTGCAATACATTATTTTTTATAACTGTTTTGATATTCGTGGACGATATGCCATCGCTCAAATTTCAAGCAACCTGCACACAATATCTCATTCTCTCCTCAAGCGTGTATCTCCTCAATCACCTTTAAGGACCAAGTTTTAAATAGAGAAGATAAATGAAGTCCCAAAAAACGGCCGGGTCTCTATAAAAAGCGAAAGATCCGTCTTGCTCGTTGGTGATAATTAAACTGCGACATTTTTCAATTTCTAACCACGCCGTTGATGAATTGTTAGACTGCGGGAATCCCCCTGGTCCTGTTGGTTTTATCTAGATTTTCCATTAGTTATTCCTTGCTCGGTCGGATCTGTCCCACCTATGCGACTCCTAATTTTTTTACGGGTAATGGAACGATGAAAAATAGAACACAGACCGTATTGTATAGCTAGGCTGGCTTGAAGTTGGGATCATTTCACTTTAATCTCTGGAATAAGGCAGTGGCGGCTCGTGGGTGAAAAAAGAGGTGAAGAGCTAAACAAGCAGAAAAATCTAGAATAACATCTTTTTTATGTAAACTCACCTATTTTTTATATCAGGTCCAACCTTCGGTCCTTTAAACTAGCAAATTTGTTCGTAATGTCTTCATAAAATGGTTGTTTGTTTGTTAGTTGAATTAAAAGTTCTTTTTGAATGGAAATATTGGCCAAAGAGGAAAGCCTTTGTTGAGATACAGAATTTCTTAAATAACCAATTTTATTCCAAAAACCAAGATGATTTGAAATTAATATTATATGATTTGCCATTTTTCATTTCTTTTCTTGTAGAAATTTTCAAGTTAACAGTAGGCCGACCTTCATTTAAGATGTCCTTTTTGTCTTCGTCTTTCCAACGATGAAACGGAGTTTCTATTAAACTGCACACAATGCCATTAATGGGGTTCATTTTTAATGTCGAAGCCGAAGCACTTTAAGTAAACAACGGTCAGACGTTCTCACTGGAGCGACACAGTTAGAGGCGACGCGCGGACAGTAAAACACCGACGAACGTAACAGGTGCAGACTGCAGAGGGTTACTGGAGCTCTTCACTACAGCGAGAAAAAGTAATAAAAAGCCCCGGTGACGTCACCCGTTACCATAGCAACGCAGTCTGCTTGAGCGATCGAGGTGCAAGTTCCGTGACAAACCTCTTCACTCGATGCGGCAAGCGAAGATATTTATAATGAGTTTCGTGATTCGATAATAATCTCGATAATAAACGTCTCCTGAGTTCTGACATGGAGCTAATGAAACGATTAAATTATTGTATAAATAGTGAATAATAATTATCATCCTCAATGAACATTTTAGGTGACCCTGACCCTAGGAATTTTTAGGTGAAGAGCCACTTCACTCCCTTCACCTGAAAAGCTGCCACTGGAATAAGGCATAATTTTTTACAAATACAAGCTAGGGCTTGTATCTTTTCGAGGAGCAATCTATAGTCCGTTCACGAAAGTTTGAGCCGTCGGTTGGCCATGGAAATTTGGCAAATTCCACTGTGTATATTGAAATTTTAGGTTATGTTGTTCATTTTCTTGTCAGATTGATATGCAATGTTTCAATATTGCATAGATTTCTCTGACAACTCGCAAGCTCGTCGGACATTGGACAACGTTTACTTCATTTTATGTTGTGACAGCAAATACTGCCAACTTCAGATAAATAAACAAACGCCTATATTGCGCTCAAACTTTCGTGAACGGACTATACGTCCATATCTTGTACCAGATAGTTACTAGAAAAAAAAATAGAAATGTATTCCTCGAGACGAATGATTTTAATTTAGATGGGTATAAAAAACGATCCTTTTTCATGGCGGTCCAGAAAAATAATTTGCAAAAAACCATAATAACATATCTACAGTTAAAAAATATTTCCGTGATTGCTTTCGTTCTGGAATTTTAGTAGGTATATAAAATCAACAAAGGCCTTATGCTGATCATCTTCTACTTTGAAACCCAACTATATCACACAACAAAATAATATAAAATTTTCACGATGCTCATCTTAAATGCGCCGCAACTTTTACAACTTTTATCAAACGATTTTATTACCGTCCATTAAAACCAGGCGGCGCTGCTTTCGCAGATTCACCTATCGAGGTTAAATGCTCGTAAATTGGCGTTTTTTCACTCGAAAAATGAGAAACCCATAAAAGCTAAATTTAGAAAACAACGAGATGTATATTGGTCGTCTTTATGGTTAGGCCTCTTGGAATTTTTGCGGGGAGATCTTATGGTCAGTCTTTTCATGGTGGGGTTTTATGGTTTCATAATTGATTGCGGCAGCCACTGAATTGAACGATAAAAGATGTCTGTTAGAGTGCTAAAGTACTTTTCCGGTTACTGATACAATTTAAGTACTAAGACTGCGGAGAAAAATTATGCCAGTGTTCGAATGAAACGGTCTATAGTGAATTTTCAATGTAAAGCTCAAGTCATAACAAAGTTCTTGAAAACTGACACATGAAGTATTGAGATTTGGGATGAAATTCGATGTCCAGAACTCCTGCAAAATCAAAAGTACGCAAAAAACATTTTCAGGACAGTTTTTTCTCTGCCTATTGGCGATGTTGACAATTTTTTTGAGCAATTAATTTTCTGGGCAATATGCGATCAACTAAAGTCTATTGAATGGTGAGTATTCAAGAGCAACTATAATTTTAGAATGATTCAGAATTCGGAAATGAAAAAGCTGACGCCCTTGTAAAACGTAGAGCAAACATTCCCTTCGCCGTAACCGTGTCCTCATGTTGCGTATCACCCATACAGATTAGGGCAGACATCGATGATTGGAAAAAAAGAGATAAACACTCTTGCCGGATTGACGACACACTAGACTAGGTGAAGAAAAACAAAGAGACTGATTACAACTTCAAGAGAGAAGGCTTAACAAGATTTATCGTTGTCAAAAAACGGACTTAAGCTGCATCTTCACGTCACCTTTTTTACTATAAATAGACAAATTCGCTGCTCCAATTCAGTCCATAAATGACCTGGGAACATTCAAATAACTATTCGATTAATTTCATTTCAGGTATATTGAATAATTGATGCAGAAACATCGAAATTCTAGAGGCACCACATATCCATAAATTCTAAGGAAAGCCCGCCGTTTTTAATGGTAGATTTGGCACTGCCGCAGATCCTTTCGCGGGGATACGATACGATGCCTTCCCGAAGTTCTCGCCATCATTTGATATGTAACTCCTCGAAGGACGGAGCAGTGGTGCCAAACTTACCATGAAGAACGGCGGACTTTCCTTAGAATTTGTGGATATGTGGTAGCTCTAGAATTTCTATGTTTCTGCATTAATTATTGAATATACCTGAAATGAAACTAACCGAATAGTTATTTGAACTTGCACGAAGGTGCAAAGGAGGTTACATTTTTGCGCAAAATGTAGCTCTAGTTGCTATGGTAAAGACTTCCATGGTTGCAGTGGCAGTCAATTATCTCTGTCATTTCCGAAGCTCTAAACTTTTATAATGTTTTAGACCTTACACTAGTTTCAAGAGCCTAATATAACGACTTCTGAATAATAGCAAAAATACCTACGATTTTGGTCATTTCGAGATTTGTTAAGTTATTACATAAACATCTACCCCACATCTATACTAATATTATAAAGAGGAAAGATTTGTATGTTTGTGGGTTTGATACGAGTTGACTCATAAGCTACTAGACCGATTTCAATAATTCTTTCACCCTTAGAATGCTACACTATCCCTGAGTAACATAGGCTATAATTTTCACCCGAGAAAATTAAGGAAACCTACTATAACTTCAATGATAAAATAAATATGAGTACCAAAATCAGCCATGATAAGCTATTTTCAGGTGCGCGTAAGACGTACATGAAACAATGTATCACGGAAATGTACCTCTTTAATAGTATATCTATCGTTCAAGGTTTTCTCAGTATCACCTTTTAAAGGTATCCGAAACTTTCTCTAAATTATGCATTATTTGGGAGTATTTTTTTTATGAATACGCTATTGATACCCAGCATTTAATTTAGAAAGAAATTGCCTTTTACATCATTCAATTATGATGAATACATCAAAAGATATGGCAAGTTGAAGATGAAATCGCACCAAAATGCGTCTCCGAGGTAGGCACTAGGCGGGTAGGAGAAGGTACCGAAGTGTGAGGGATGTATGAATGTATTTTGGATTGCCTGATGCCCGTATGTTTATGATAAAAATCAGATCAACAGATGGCGCTGTAGTCGTTATTTAGGTTATTCATCTACTCTGCAACTAAACGGCTGGATCGAATTGGATGAATTTTTGTGTATACCTACAGAACAACGTCTGTTGGGTCTGCTAGTGTCTTTATAAAGGCGAAAGAATAAGACTTACTCGCAACCAATTCGGTTCTTTAATGAAATTTTATACAGGGGGATTATTCTTACAGTTCAAGTCCGATTTAGAAATAACGGATATTTTATCGAATTAATAACTCTTCTGATGCTAGGAACAAGCTCACAAATAGACATCTCCAGTCCCGCTCACCAGAACACCGGGCTACCATTTCCCAACCTCGTAAGGCACAATTAAAAACCTCAACTATAACTCAACCCATTCCGTCTTCCTCCTCTGTCAGACTCCATTCCAAGCGTCTCTCGCATGATTCCGAGATGGGAGCGATAACTCCGTTATTAATGTTTGTCATAAGCGCCTGCCACTAATTAATAAAAAGAGAGATTTACGAGAGATAAAAACATCTACCGCGCTCTCGCGGGGCTAACAATACGGGGAATGTCTCCAAGAGGCAAATTATTGGGATTCTTGGTTTTCTCACGGAGAGGACCATCGGTCCTCCAGCACCGCCGACGGCTGGCTCTCTGTAAGCGATATTAATTTGGCTGTCGTCGGTAAGAGAATACGCAGATTGGTATGGACTACGCTTGACCATATACACCTATCAAGATCCTCTCAAAACTTCGAAGTATGCTGCAGCTTAGATGGATAAATGTTCGGGAACAATGAAAGAATGGGACTGGCTTTCTTTCTGTGGAATTAATGATTTATTTCCACAAACGGGATTATCTTTTTCGGTCAAGTATGTATAACGAGGCGAGGTTTGTGTTGAGGTTTCCGTAATCTGAGATGCGGACGTAGTATTAGTGTTCTACTTGTATTTTTTTTCTCTAGATCGGTACTTATGTCTCGAACGGGCGTTCAATGTTGATATGCTTGAAGCTATTATTACAACTATTTTTTTCCCCATTTTATACAAAAATTTTCGAGAAGGTATACGTGAAATGTTGGTGATGTGGCTTCTAGGTTCCTTTGGTTTTGCCATGCTTCCTTCTCTATGACTGGAGAGGCTGAGGAAAAGTCTGCTTTTTGCGATGAAGACTCATCCCTTCTCTCACCAAGCCAACAATCCGGCTTTTCAAAGACTTCTTTGGCAGAGGATGCGAGTTATAAGATAGCAGTTTGAGGTCCGGTCATAAGGACATCAAGAGAGCATGACCGCATTTGAGTAGAATCAACAACCTGGTGCTATTTTTGGTAATCAGTTTGAATATCATATACTTTTAAAGTATATGATCGACTAAAGTTAAAAATTTAGTTAGTGATTTTTAGTCGTTTTTGTTGGGACTTTTGCTCTTTCACGTCTAAACGGCTGAACAGATTTTGATGAAATTTAGTAAGGTAATAGATGGTTACCTAAAAACGGATATGAGATCAAAATGATCACGTCATCGTACTTAGGGGGTAGGAAGTAGGCAGAAAACTGAATTGAGTTAGTGATTTTTTTATGGTTTTTGCTGGGAGTTTTGCTCTATCATGCCTAAACGGCTGTACGGATTTTGATGAAATTTAGTAAGGTGATAGATAGTAACCTAGAAAAGGATATGGGCTATTAATATTCATGCTATCGTACTTAAGGCGTAGGCAGTAGGCAGAAAACTAATTAAGTAGTGATTTTTAATCGTTTGTTTTAAAAGTTCACCTCATTCACGCCTTAACGTCTGAACGGATTTTTATGAGACTGGGTTAATATAAAGATAGGATCCTAGGCACGGACACAGGCTACTTTTTACGCCGGGAAAATTCCTCATTCCCGCGGAAATCTAGCGCGATCGTGTCAAGAAGCGCATGACGCCATAGCTACTGTAATGATTTTGATGTTTTTTTTAACTGAGTGTTAATAAGACTTAAAGTTAGTATTTGATCACTTTTCTAACTTAGAGGGTCGGTAGGCGGACGAAGTCGCGGGTAAAAGCTAGTGTTCTATAAAGGCTCATTTGGCAAGCATTATTCTACTATTGAATTGATACTTGAGTTCTAGGGTTATGTTAGCCTGAGCATCTCAAAGCGACTGCCAACGATTTCATCACCTTCATTCATCAACCTAATAGCTCAGCTCCACAAAAAGTAACCAAGTCATCAACCCTTCTTCCAGCAAGGCACCAATCCGCCCTTTCAAAGACCCGATTGTGAAAGGATACAAGTAGATGTAACGTATGCAGAATAACTGAAATATTGAATAGGCCCCATACGACCGAGTCACAAAGACTTCAAAAGAGCATCCAGTCAGCTCCAGTCTGAATACAGATCGACGGACCGACTGAAATATGCAGCACATAGGGCCGATTGTGCCTTTTGTCGTCGCACTTGGCGTACGGTCTCCCTGTGCTCCCGGCACCGCCGTTGTTTGCTCTTTCTTAACGCCGGTTTTGATTCCGACGATGTGTCTCTTCCGAATCGAATTTGCATATCCGAGTCCGAGGACCAGAAGCGAAGTGTGCCGCGGACCGCACACAATGACGTCAAAGGGATTTTTGTTTCTTTTGTGGCGGGAAGAATATGAATTATATATAACGTGCATTTGCCGAAGGGGTGGTTTTTCCAGAGTTTGTTAGAAGGAATTCTGGTGAATCTATAATGTTATTGGGTTTTTCTATTCTTGGACAAGAATCGATTTTTAACGCAAACACACAAGGTATAGATGTATAGCTAGTAATTTTCGATAGTTTGCTCCAAAGGGTGACATTCTATAAGTCTTCAATTCAATTCAGAATCACGCTATTTGAGACTATAAGATATTCAATTGACGAATCAAGTGTATAATACAAAGAGAAGTCAAATTTAAATAAATTCATATCACTGAAAAATTTCGCAAGACCATAATAAGCCTTATCTACCAACAAAGATAGTTACCTAGACCTGAACACAGAAAAACGAATCAGCCTCATTGCAACAGGTAGATGATTGAACATTCTAATACATTGGAAATGTGGGGAGGATTTATACAACGTTCTGTACAGAGGGATAAACAATATTGCAAAAATCCTTGTTTTATATTTGAAGTCACCCGAAAGCTTGCGAAAATAGATAACTAGCGACCCGCCCCGGCTTCGCACGGACATCACATTATGTGATATTTGTGATATTCTATGTTATTGCAGGCATGCGCTATCAAATAATTGATATGAATGATGATAAGAATAAATATGGTAACGGAAGCATCGTTGTAATTTTGAAAAACGAATAAAGAATAGTTATTAAACGAATATTAGAAAATCGTGACTTTAATCTATCCCTGGACACCTCATAAATGGCGACGAGGATAAAACATTGTCACACAGCGGTTTTTTGAAAACAATGGATTATCGTTATGAAATTCATGTCGTTCGTGATGAAAAACACTCGAGCACATGGCAACGGTAGGAGAGAAAAGCAGAGATATCAGCCCAAGACCAAGAAGCAAAGTTTCTTGGATATATGAATTAACTAAGCAAGAGCTTATAGAACAATTAAAATTATTGAACGTGGAAGTGTCATCGAAAGAGACGGTTGAAAATCTAAGAAACTGCTCGTGAGAAAATGGCGAAAACTTGCACGGTGAAGAATCGGAAAGTGTAACCGGGAGTGACAGTGAAGGTACTGTAGTGAAATTAGTGCAAAGAGAAATAATCAAAACAATGACGGACAACAAGATTAGTTTCACATTAGGAAAAGACAATTGGGAAGTGTTCGTGGAAAGACTCGAGCTGTACTTCGATGCGCACGATATTAAGACTGAAAAATATCCAGCAGAACTTTTAACAAGGGTATGTCAAGACACGTATATATTATGTCGGAACCTCACGGCACCTAAAAAGACTAAAGATTATAGTTACGACGAATTAGTGAAATTAATCGGCGCTCATTTAAACCCAAAACCGTCAGTCATAGCGGAACGGAACAAATTTTACGAAACGAAACAACAGTGTACGGAATCGATAGCCGATTACGTTTCAAAATTAAAAAGTTTATCTATGAACTGTGACTTTAAAGATCTCGACACGGCATTACGAGATCAACTAGTATGCGGATTATCCAACCAAGAAAGTAAAGTGGAACTTTTCAGACAAGAAACCTTAGATTTCCAGCAAGCGGTGAAAATTGTAGAAGCACGGGAAGCAGCAATAAAAAATTCGCTCCTAGTGAAGAACGATAACGACACAGGATCAAATTTGCATTATGTAAACATGGGGAACAAGGACGAATTCAACGAAATCGCAATGGAGATAGAAGCTACACCGAAGGGCGCATGCGTGGTAAGCAACGTTCTACGCATAGGCTACAGGAGACTAGAACTACTAGAAGACAAGGACAGGAACTTAGAAAGGGACAAGAAAACTCAGGATATAGCGGTAGTTCTAAATATCAAAATGGTAGTTCAAATTCTGTTAACTATAAGGTAACCTCAAATTATTCCTGTTATTGTTGCGGTAAACCAGGTCATTTTGCCCGGGAATGTAGATATCGTTGGGAAGTTTGTAAAAATTGTAACAAAAAAGGGCACTTAGAAAGGGCTTGTAGAGAAAAACGCAGGTAAAATTAATTTAATGGAAAATGAGGAAACTTATTATTCAGACAGCGATACAGACTTTGATTTCAATAATATAGAAGAGGAAGATTTGTATGAAAAGTATTCGGTTAAAAACATTGTTGCAGATCCGCTCGCTCTGAAAGTTCTTGTTGAAAACAATTTAATAGATTTTGAAGTTGATACAGGATCATATGTAACCGTTTTGTCACAAAACGTGGTGAAAACCCACCTTCAGAGTAAGCAAATCTGCAAATCAGATATTAAGTTGTCAAGTTATGATAAAACTAAATTAAATGTTGTAGGGGTGATTAAAGATCTTGAGGTAACATATAATGACAGACTGTTTACAATGTCAGCCTATGTTTTACCTGGTAAAGGAAAAAATTTGATAGGAAGAAGCTGGTTAAAAATATTTGGTTTATGGCCAATAGTATTGAAGCCTGAGCAATCGTTAAATATCATAAATAACCATGAAGATATTCTTAAGTCTTTATCGTGTAAATATCCCGAATTATTTTCAGAAAGTCAAGGTCAATACAAAGGAAAAATGATAAAACTCGCCTTTAAACCGGATTTTAAACCTATTCAAGTTAAACCATATCATGTACCATTTGCGCTCAAGGAAAAAGTTAAGGAAGAAATAGAAAGGTTGGTGAACATTGGAAATTTGGAACCGATTGAGGTAAGTGAGTGGGCTACACCCATAATACCAGTGATTAAAGGCCGTGGTGTGCGTCTATGTGGTAACTTTAAATTAACGGTGAATCCCCAACTCATAATTAAACGACATCACGTGCCTGTTAGAGAGAAGGTTTTTCAAACACTAAAAATTGGAAACCGATGGTCGCAAATAGATCTTAAGCATGCTTTCATGCAGTTTGTAGTCGATCCAAGTTGCCGGGATGCTTTGACAGTTACCACTGAACATGGTCTGTTTCGGTATAAGAAATTACCTGAAGGTATCGCATCAAGTCCGGCGGAGTGTCAAGAAATAGTCACTGAAATTTTAAAAGGTATACCTAATACAGAGGTTTACATAGATAATATATATTGTACCGGTAGGAATGATTGCGAACATCTAGAAATTTTAGATACCATACTTCAACGCTTATCTGATGCTGGTCTGCGAGTAAACAAAAAGAAATGCGAGTTTTTTAAGAGTGAAATTGAAATTCTGGGTTTTTTGTTAGATGAGGAAGGGGTGAAACCTTCCAAGAATAAGATTAAAGCAATCTTGAACATTGCAGTTCCTACAAATAAAAAAGAACTTCAAGCTTTTCTTGGTTTGGTAAATTTTTATGAAATGTTTCTTCAAAATCGAGCTGATAAATTAAAGGTATTATATGATATTTTGAAGTCCAAAGAGTTTAAATGGGGCACTGAAGCTGCCGTAGCTTTTGATTGGGTTAAAACTGAGATTTCATCTAATAAAGTGCTGGTTCCTTATCAGCCAGGTGTTCCATTAGTGTTAGCTTGCGATGCAAGTTTTGTGGGATTATCAAGTATATTGTCACATAGATTTGACAATAAGGAAGAAAGGCCAATAGCATTCGCATCTAAAATCATACCTAATAATGAACTGCATCGATCTATTTTGGATAAAGAAGCTGCTGCCATAGTATTCGGATTTAAGAAATTTTTTCAGTATGTTGTTGGAAATGAGATAATACTAAAAACTGATAATCAAGCATTGAAATATATTTTCGGAAATTCAAAAAAAGTGACTATGTTGGTTCAAAATCGATTGATACGTTGGTCATATTTTTTATCAGGTTTTAAGTATAAAATAGAATTGGTGACCTCTAAAAAAAATAGCAATTGCGATGCATTATCTAGGCTTCCCATCAGAGATTATACTAAAGTGTTTGACACTGAGTTAGATTATATAAATTTCACTGAAAGTAATTGTAATTTAATTAGTATAGAATTGATTCAAAAAGAGACAAAAAGGGATAAGGTATTAAGTAGTATTAAGAGGAAGCTGTTGTATGGATGGTCAGAGAGTCCTATTGATGATGAGAAAATGTATTTTCATAAACGCAATGAATTAAACATTGAAAAAGATTGTGTGATGCTGGGCATACGAGTAGTTATACCAGAGTTATTACGTAGCAGAATTCTAGAGCAGTTACATGAATCGCATTTTGGCATAGTACGCATGAAGCAAGTAGCTAGATCATTTTTTTGGTGGCCTAACGTAGATAGCGATATAGAGACGTTGGTAAATAGTTGTGAAATTTGTGCCAAGAATAGGAAAAGCCCTAACAAAGTTAATGTCATGAAATGGCCTTTTCCAAGTAAGGTTTGGTCGCGTTTGCATACGGATTTTTTGGGCCCATTGTATGGGAACATGTTCATAATCATACTGGATGCTCACAGCAAATGGCCAGAGGTAGTTAATATGAAAAATAATACAACGGCGGATAAAACCATAGAAGTATTTGAAAGCCTTTTCGCCAGATTCGGTTTATGTGACCATTTAGTATCGGATAATGGCACACAATTTGCTAGCGAGAGATTCAATGATTTTTAAAATCCCTTGGAATACAACATAGTTACTCACCTACATATCATCCTGCAACAAATGGGGCTGCGGAAAATTTTGTAGGGACGTTCAAAGATAAAATTACTAAAATTGTACAGTCAGGCAAATCATTGAGTACTGCCATTAATCTTTTTTTGTTCGATTACCGTAACATGAAACATCCTATGACAAACAGATCACCATCAGAAATCATTTTTCAGAGAGAAATAAAAACTCGATTTCACTTACTGAGAACAAATTTTTTGGCTGAAGCAAATTATAATAACTATTGTAAGGTTGATAATGCTAAAATATCACGTGATGTGAATTTTCAAATTGGTGAAGTCGTCATGGTAGATATCCATCATTACAATAAGATTTCTAGGGTTAAAGCTGAAGTTGTAAGTCGGTCATCTCCAGTTACTTATAAGGTGAGACTTTTGGATAATAATAATGTTATAAAAAGACATGTCAATCAGATAGTAAGATTTATTGAGGCGAAGGAAGACAATAAATTAGAGCTAAGAAGATCTGAAAGAATAAGGGGACATTGTAAACAGTAGGTTCATATCACATGATTGTTAATGTAAGCTATGAATTTTCTAGTTGTTTAAGTAATAAGAAATTGTAAAAAAAATTATAAAAATTATAAAAAAAAATTTTTGAATTTATAGAATGATTGAACGTTGTTTTATGAAATAGTTAAGTTGGTTGTAAGATATTTCATAGGATTTTCACGAGGGGAGAAATGTGATATTTGTGATATTCTATGTTATTGCAGGCATGCGCTATCAAATAATTGATATGAATGATGATAAGAATAAATATGGTAACGGAAGCATCGTTGTAATTTTGAAAAACGAATAAAGAATAGTTATTAAACGAATATTAGAAAATCGTGACTTTAATCTATCCCTGGACACCTCACATTAGAAACCTCAATAATAACAGTCCTTCTCCACTATTTAATGGATGTTATTATACATATAAACCTTTCTCTTGAATCACTCTCTATTAAAAAAAACGCATAAAAATCCGTTGCGTAGTTTCAAAGATTTAAGCATACAAAGGGACATAGGGACAGAGAAAGCGACTTTGTTTTATACTATGTAGTGATAGTGATATCACGATACACTCACACCGGTATGCCAGATTCGGAGACTAAACTCGTCCGGCGCGCTCATCTACGTCATTGAGGAGCAGAGATCTTCTTCTTCTTCTTCTTCTCTGTGCGGTGCCTTACCGGCCGAACTGAGGCCTAGTGGCCCATTGTTCACCCGCATCATTCTACAGAGACTCAGCTCCTCAGACACGAAGACAGAAATGTCGCGAGCCTGCCAGGAGTGGTCCCTCTCACCATAGGAATAGAAGGTGTTGGATTTCCTAGGTGTGTTGACCTTAACTCAGTAAGGTTTTCACAGTTGAACAAAATATGCTCAACCGTTTCATCAGTACTCCTGCACCACCGGCATAGGGAGCAGCTCGTCAATCCCATTCTCTTCAAATGCTTGTTAAACAGGTGACCAGTCAATGCACCAGTCACCAGACTGAGTTGTTTCCTCTCCAGCAGCAGAAGCCTATTGACCTCAGATCGCGAGGACGGTCTCTCAATGAGAATCCTCGACCACCTCAGGCCCACCCCTGCGCTCCATTCCGAGGAAAATTCCCTGTTCAGCCAGTTCCTGAAGAAACTTCTGACAGATGTGCGACAGATTGGCAGCGAAGGCTCCGGACCAACAAATGCTAATCCGGCTCCCCGCCTAGCCAGTTCATCTGCCTTGACGTTACCAGGTATATCCGCATGAGCCGGACACCAGATCACTTTCAAAAAGTTATCAGAGCCCAGCCTACGCAGAGCTTTCCTGCATTCTTCTACCAAAGAGAATCATCTCTAACATCAGATAGAGATTTCAGAGTTCCCTGGCTGTCGCAACATATATAAATGTGCTGGCCAGAGTATCCTCTGCGAATGTTTTCCAGTGCGCATGCAAGAACCGCAAATAGCTCAGCCTGCACAATGGAACAGTCCTTCCCCAGAGGGATAGCCTGATTGAAGTGAGGACCCACGATTCCGGCCCCAGACCCTGTTGCTGTGACAGAGCCATCAGTGAACCAGGTGGGACCTTCTGGACTAAGAAGCCTGTTTGATGAAGACCATAGGTCTCTGTCGGGAACAATTACCCTGTAGGGTTCGTCGAAGCAGAACCAGGAGCAGAGATGAAAGTGGAGTTATATTATTATTGTTATAATACCTGCATTCAAGCCTAATTGCGCAGTTTTAGTTGAATGAAAACATCACTAGAATTAATTGAAGATTTAAAATAACCAAGAAAAATTTTCTGGGAAAAGTTGAAGCATTAATTATAAATTATAACTCACCGATATTTTATAATATTAAACATTAGATTATTATTATTCATGTCATTTCGGCAGGTGTTTTCCAATTTTCTACAGATATTTGTTGCATAGAAATTAACTGAGATAGTGATTATATTCATTTCCTCGTAATAACAATCCCTTTGGAGAGATCATGATCATTCCTTTAGGAATGCTAACTAACATGATGACGAGAAAAATGACAAATGATAGAAAGAGCATAACATATTTTGGACTAGGTACAATATCTTTTCTCGAACGAAAGTCGAGAAATTTGATTCGTCCTCATCGCTACCAATGTATGGAGGACATCCAATTTTTTTCAACAATCTTTTCCTGTCCAACGATAATAGCTATTCTATCTATAATCCCAAGCGGTATCTCCAACATTTTTTGAGACCCTTCCAAATTGCACAACGCAATTATCTCAAAAATTCACGATGGTCGCCACGGCCTTCTCGCATCCAACTTTCGACACCTATGTAATAATTCAAGCCGCCTTGCCAAACACTTTTCGATATTGTCATTGGCGCCATTCTCCTCAGCTCGTGGCTAACCTGCCTATTATCCCACCTGTCATAGCCCGCGGACAAAAGCACTCATCCGTCAAGTCGTGACCAATGGCATGCGATTCTAGAAGCGGAGCCGTCCAATGGAAAGCGGCTTGCGCGTGGGAGCCTTCACTTGCCCGTGTGCGATAATCATTCTCTGTCTGAAACAATGCCCGCTTACCTCGATCCCCTTGGCTGTGGAAGTCTATAAAGCACGCTCTGACAATGCGCCTCGCGAATCTGACGCGAGAACGCCTATTGCGGCGGATGCGCCGCTACCGTATCCGGCCCGAAGGACCATACGATGGAATCGACTATTTTGACCATTGATTGCAACGAAAACACATGGTCGTTATTGGTGGGATACAGGGATCTTATTTTCGATATGCACTATTTTGTAGAAAACTACTCGAATCAATTTTTATAAACCAAATCCTCGAAGTAGGCCCTGAAAGTCTTGTGGCAGCTTTATTTCTGGTTCCAAAAAAACGTCTAAAATTTTTATCATAGATAGATATAAAATATAACCTATAGTCCGTTCACGAAAGTTTGAGCGCATAGTAGGCGTTTGTTTATTTATCTGAAGTTGGCAGTATTTGCAGTCATAACGTAAAATAAAGTCAACGTTATATAGACAACATTGCATATCAATGTGACAAGAGAATAAACAACATAACCTAAAATTTTGATATTCACAGTGGAATATGTCGAATTGTCATAGCCAACCGACGGCTCAAACTTTTGTGAACGGACTACAGAAATATATTGGTATGCTATTTTCTGTTTTTTCGACAGAATTCTTACCCTGTAACTTCAAAAATCCTCTTGATTCTTTGAAGAGTCTAGTCGATGGAATAGATAGTCCATGTTATGAATGAATGATAAAACTATTTCCTTCTGTCGACCTCTAAATGAAAGGTGTTTTAACGTATACAAAATGAATCAATAATGATTCAACCGAATGCTCAAACTTTCGTGAACGGACTATATTTTGCACCAATCCCTGGAGTGGATGTAATTAGCAGTACCTCAAGTCTTCTAAAAACGTCGAAAATCTTTTATGACCATTTTGCTTGAGTATATAGTGTTCACGAAAGGTTGATCCATCGATTGGCCGTGACAATTTGGCATATTCCACTGTGTATATTGAAATTTTAGGTTATGTAGTTTATTTTCTTGTCAGATTGATACGCAATGTTGTCAATATTGCATAGAGTTCTCTGATAACTCGCAAGCTCGTCGGATGAGGCCGGGTACATTCGGCAACGTTGACTTCATTTAACGTTATGACAGCAAATACTGCCAACTTCAGATAAATAGACAAACGCCTACTATGCACTCAACCTTTCGTGAACGGACTATACCTATAGTTCATTCTTCAATTTTCTTTAATTCACAACACCGCACTTAAAGAGCATCCCATATGTTTTATGAAGTATTTCTTATTTCCATAAACATCAGGTTGAACATGCCGAAATGAATATTTTCCGTTTTCAGCAAAAAACGATCCATGGAAAACTTTATGTTTAAATACCAACGCACTGAATAAATATTCTTATATGTTCAATCCCTGATTGAAAGAACACAAGCAATATTTCTTCGACTTGATGGGAAACGCTGCTCAAATATAGCATCAACCTTCACTTCGAGTTCAATAAACGATTTTCTTTCAAACAGAACCTATTCGATCGATCTCTTGATATCATTTCACCGTTTCACATTAATTTTCATCTTAGCATTACCAACATTAACATCAAGATGATCATTGACTTCATAATTGAAATAATCCCTCTAAACCGTTCGTCGGAACATGCATGTTGAAGAAAAACTACATGCATAAACCGGACCAATAACAACATAATAAGAAACGAGAATAGTTGGAAAAAATAAGCCATTGAAGATCGATTCAACAACATGAGCTGGAATGAAATTCGTTAGAATGTATGAATCCAATTTAGTCGATAATTAGGTTTCTACTGATTGAAAACAATAAAATTGGTAGTATATAATAAGTTTTACCGACCTTACGATACAAATTCTAGTATGAAAACTAGGAAATTGTTATTACTGTTGATTTTTTTCCTTTCGAAATGAGTGGAAGCTATTGCATGAAATTAAGTTTAAACAGCTGTGGAACTGAATGTACCGTAACATGGGGATATTTTGATCAGTTTTCATCTTCGATCCCGAATAACATTGTTTTTTTGCGAATAGAGATATTATTTAAACACGACAATAATCGGTTTTACCCTTCAAACATATTCTAGAAATACGAGATCTGAAAAATGAACGATTTTCTGAGAAAAAAATTAAAACTGAGTGATCAAATATATACTGATTTTGGGGATACTTTGATCACACTTGCATTTTATACGGAATACGAAAGTTACCCCAATATAACGATCAATGGAAGTAGAGAAACAAATTAGATGTTCATACCTCAAGTATAACTAGCTAATTTTCAATATGCGGGAATATTTATGAAATTAAAACAAACTTTCATCGCAAAATATATTGAAATATTATGGAATATGAATTCCGTTAGAATAAAATGACCTAAACTAAGGCACAGATACTATCAAATACAGAAAAGGAGCCATTTATACATGTTAAGAAAAAAATGAAGGAAAATTGAAAAAAAATATTCAAACTTCAACCACCGCGATGTCAGTTTCAAATTTATAGTTTAAATTGAAATCAGAGTCATATTCCTCTGAAGGACTAGCCTGAATCTCGACAATATCTTCTCTTTTAATCACGGATACATTGTCAGCAATAAGTTTGAAGTTTTTCCTATTGAAAAGTGCCGTCAACAACTATTTGTACCGCTTCTTCAAATTTTTCAGGGGTATAATCGAGGTACAACCGACTTCCGAGTACTCTTTTATGCATGCGAGGCATTTCTGAAAAAAATAATAATAACAAACTAGTTATTTTTGTGTTTATTTATCGGGATATACGTGTTGGGGCAACATTGATCACCTGACCAATGTTTCCCCAGGTCTTGATCAAACTTGCCCCCTGAAATGAAATATGTCTCGAAATATAAACCAATTGAAATCCAGATTTGAATGTCAACTAATAGCACTACCAAATACATGACAGGAAAAATACAAGTAAAGTGACAATCTGTATTCATAAACTTACTGTTGTAGATGGTAAGTTTTCCAGATGAAATAAATGCAACGAAATGGTTCCGTCAGAAATAAATAAGCTAATCACACGCATGTGCTTCCTCATCGCCTGAATCGTCCTAATTGACTAACCACACCATCAGTGCTGCCGACTGAGCTGATAATTTTGAGGTTGCACAAAATATGTCAACACTATAATAGTTTCAAGTAATAACTAAGTTTTGATCAAATTAACCCTAGGATTCAAAGTATCCCCATGTTACGGTACCTAGAATGTTGCACTGTGAATATTTTCATTTTCGAGGAATATATCGATGATCATCAATAAGAATCTACAGGAGCTACATCCTGCTTCCGAAAGTATTGAAAATTGTGTCGGGAAAAACTATTGATTATACTGGTTATCAAAGAAAAAAGTACTTTGCATAGTGTCACGTTTTAACCAGAAACCGGTGGTCCTAGCGACTTCAACAAATTGTACCTTTTTGAAGGAAAAAAGATAAACGAATCGCTTTCTTTAAGTCCAGAATTACATAGTGTAAGGCAAAAAAGTTAGGTTTGATTTAAATATGGAGGAATCCTGTATGTGGCACCCTCTATTAATAATCTGGAAACTAATAGGATATTTGGATTCTGCATCATACAAAACCCCCGCATATCACATTTTGTTCACTTCTTATACCTCTTTTTCCAAAGTTATTGAAACAAACCAAATAAAAACATAAACTTGAATACCCTGTATTTCTTAAAGGAATCAGTTGCGGACATATATTCATGGGACCTTTTGCCCTATTTTATGGCCCTCTATCGCATGACATTATGCATGCTACTTTTTTCTTGACACCCTGTATATACGCTATACAATATAAGCAGCAAGCCTTACCTTTGGTGTTTCTTGATTTTGCGTGAGTAATTGTTCTCTGACCATTTGAAGTTGAAATATCAGTTCTGATATTTTTCTGTCTTTTTCCATCACATTGTCACCGGCTAATGCTTCTTGTATTGCTGCCGTGGGTTCAACATCTCTGAAAAGATAAATAATTGTTTCAATTCCTCTGCAAATCACTAGAATATTTTTGTAATAGCTGGTCTACAAAAATGGAAAATATATATTGAGTTGAGTTCCGAACACAAACAAATTAGGCAGTAAATTTATTGCTTTTGTATAACTTCATTGATGTGGGAATAGGGATGTTGACTCATGTTACGAATTCATATAAATTGAGGTTTTCCTCATAGAAGGGAGTTTTTGCAATCCTAAAAAACCATATTAGTGATCTTATTATTCTCGTTGAATTAAATAAAGCTGATTTGAATTATGTTATTTATTATCAACTATCACGTGACTGCAAACGCCAATCAGAGGTAATTGACGTCACTTTCCAGGTATTGTCATCGCAAATTCGAATGTTCGGTGCACAGATCAACAAAATACATTTATAGGCCGGGTTCCACAAAACTCCAATCAGCTTGATTATTGAAATGTCATCATTTCTCTGCAATTTTCAGTTCATTTTTGACATAAACCACCGACTTACTTCAATATAAACGATTTGATGGCCAATCGAGCTTTGTGAAACCCACGGTTCTGTGACTTGAACCATAGTAAATATATAATATAACATATCTATGATTCGAACTTACGAAGTTGAAAGCTGAAAGAGAACAGAATACCTAGTTCGTTACAAGAACGATAATCTACAATTTTCTTTATAATGGAGATAGGATTCATCGAGGGTAATAGTAGTAACTTACCGAAGATAGATTCCCTTATGGTCGCAAGTTTCTTTGCTGAAAACGAGGATTTTTGTGCAGCGGAGCTTAAAAACGTGAAATTGTCTTTGTAAGTAGCGAACTTTTAACTCATATTTATTATTACAAATAGAAGAAACACCTCATTCAGCATTTACAGACCGACCTATTCATTTTGAAAGTTTAGATTGAACTTTTCCACAAGGGATCGGGCAAAATCAGCTCGCTTTGACAGAAGTCAAAGTATCTAACCGGTTAATGACGTAATCATCAGAACGTGACAAAATTGAGCATTTCAGGAAAAAAGTAATTTTTTCGAGTTTGTATAGGGTTCATCTTTAAAATAAAATAAATTCCAAAAAGTAGTCAACATCCCTATTGAGCGCTCGTTATACTTAAATATCATTTTGCCCAAATGTTCCGTGTTCAAATTCAATTTTCTCCGTGGGGCCGTCCGGCCGTAAGCACGAAAACTTTCGAAGAGATTGTCCAGGACCTAGAGACTTGAGATTTTCATGGCGAGTTCGGTTCCCAAATGCAGCGGGTTAAGTTCTTTAACCAGCCAAATCGTACGGGAAGTTCCATTAAATATGCCCATTCAAAATTCTTGCTCCTCAATATCTCAGAAAAAAAACAAAACTAATCGAGATGAAATTTTGCGACCACATGTACGATGCTCATAAAGAGCCTTATGCATTATGCCAATGTGTTGAGAGTTAACAGAATCATAGAAAATTTAATATTGAAAAAAGAATCTTTAAATTTCCATGAAAAGATAACCGATTCGAGTGAAATTTAATTTGTGAATGCAGATTGATATATTGAATGCTCATCAAAATTTCAAGAAGATTGAGAATCTCAAGTTCTATACAAAATTTTGAGGTGATAGCATTATTGCACCACCAATGAACAAGCGCTCCAAAGCACCTGTTTCAGGCTTTTCTTAATTTTTTCATGACCCTTCTGGTGAATCATCAAGCTTTATAAAACTTGGACCGATAGCTCTGATTTCTGAAAGTGGTGGAAAAGAAAAATTCAACGTCAAAGTGACCTCGACCCATCACTGTTTTGTTGTCGCATAACAACTACTTTTTTCGCTCACTATGCGATTTATTCAACTATTTTCATTCTAGAGACGACATTATATTATTCAACATTCATTAGCATACATTTGCATCCCATATACGAAATGAGGAAATAATTTCATTAGGTTTTTTGCTCTTCGCCATCAAGAAAGCACGTGGAATTTATCGATGCGATTGAAACAATAATTAACTGGATGTAATATTGACCACAAACAATTGCGCAGAAACAACTCTTCTCTAACGGCGTCCGTGACCTTTAGAGACATGGAAACAATGATACGATAAGCTGAACATTATAGCCAAGTAACCTAAATATGGATTATTGCGTAAGTTTTTTGCATACGAAGAAAAATTCCTAGCTAAATCGGCAGCATTCAGAGATTACTGTTGTAAAATGTTATGAAGCGATTCAATTCATTCATAACTAATGCGATGTAGTTAGTCTTATCTGTTGTGCATTAGATTCATTGAGTTATTATGATACTAGACAATGGAGGAGAAGGAGCTTATACCATAAGTTGTGATAACAGTTGACCTTTTCAGAACAAATTTCATTTCAATGTGATACAATTCTTAGGAAGTTGAACGGAACGAAGAATAAAGTCAAAATGTCCAACACTATTAAATACATATACCTTTATATAACGAACCTCAATATAACGCTTTCCTTGATTTAACGAATTTTTTCCTAATCCCCTTGAATATAGGAGTCAATGTAAAAATAATATACATTATGAAAATTTTTCACGAACGACCTCTTCGTAACGAATTTTCAACTATCAAAGAAAAGTGTAAATACCTCTAATAAACGAATTTTTTTCTGTGACGGAAAAAAATGTGACATTTTATATCCCTTGACAGGTCATAAAATATGACTTTTTACGAAATTACTTTTTTCCCTGTCAAAAAAATGATTCTCTATATAGCCGGGAAAAAAGTACTCACTTTTTTCCCGGGGAAAAAAGTAATTTCGTGGTGGAGGTTATGTGTCTTGCATTATTAAATGGTCGTTTTTCCTGTCACAGAAAAAAATAGTGTATTATACACGGGAAAAATATTAGATTTTAGCTCTCGGTTTTTTGTCTCTCTCCGCTTCGCGTCGGGAAACAATATAACCTCGAGCTAAAATCTCATACTTTTTTCCCTTGTATAATAAATAACTATTGACTACCCAAAACCTATATATAACGTTCCTACCTATATGATACTTAATCATTCACATAAAGTGCTGAAAGTTTACACATTGGCTAATATCAAAAATACGCATCGATTGGATCGAGTGAATTTCTTTCATGTTAAGCACAATCGTATCATTTGGGGGGGGGGCGAAGGGTATTTTTAGTTGAAACTTTTTTAACTTTCACTATTTCGCAAGATTCACATCATATTCATTAACTCTGATGCTTTTTCTTGAAAAAAGATGCCTAACCATTACCAAGTGAAAATAAATTCAAAACAAAAGTGAACATTGACTACTTAGTGAAAAGAGAGAAAATTTCAAATCTATTTTTTTCAGAAATGGTGCATCTGGGCGTTATTATACAAGAGCATCTTTTTTAAAGAAAAAACATCAGAGTTTATGAATATGATGTAGATCTCGCGAAATAATGAAAGTTAAAAAAGTTTCAACTAAAAATAACCTTCGCCCCCCCCCCCGCCCCCCCAAATGATACGTGCTTAACATGTGTAACATGTGCTTAACATGAAAGAAATGCACTCAATCTAATCGATGCGTATTTTTGATATTAGCCAATGTTTAAACTTTCAGCACTTTATGTGACTCCGTTTTGCGAATATGTGGCAAAAAGTGTGGACAGGATGTCATCTTCAAAGGGCACTAGCTCCTTAACGAAGCAATTTTGCATTATATGATTTGGGTCGAATCTGTCTAAAATACGATCTATAATGTCCACTAGAATTTTGTCGGTCTAATTACGGGACACCCTGTAGATGGCTTGTGTAGCCGAGGGCATACTAAAGGAAGAAATGAGAATCATATTGATTCTCAGTCTTTTTGTAGATTCAGTTTCTATGATCTTGTTAATCCATCATCATCTTATGAAAGATGTTCAGAGGAGGAATTCGAGGTACGTTGCGAACAATGTGGAGAAATGCAAATATTGCGTATATGATTGGTTCTACCTCCATGAGAGAAACTTCGCGTTAGCAGTTACATACAACAAGTAAACAACACAATTATTTTGTGAGATAATGAGCCAAGTTCAACACCAATTAGAACCAAGTTGATATTTTCCAACAAGGTCGCTTTGTAATGGCTGGTAGGAATTATTCGACACCAAAGAGGAAAACAATAAACAGTGGAGTGATGGAAAGAGAGGCCGAAAATACACAACACGAAGACAAGGCGAATGGTCAATAGTGGTTGAAAGAGCACATCTTAAGCCTCTTACATCACAGAAATTTCCATGGAGTTGTTTCTGAAGGAAAGTACAGATTCGGTTGGCCTTTTTGAAGTAGATGATTTTTATTTACTCCCTTACAACCCCTTACATATTTCGTTGAAAGGGGGACAAATAAGGGTGTTCAAATGAGTTTGATATCTACCCTCTAGCTCTACCCTCTAGTAATTGCCAATAAAAATGAGTAAATGAAAAGACAATTCAAAATTCCCGCGGAAATGCTCAATTTTGTCACGTTCTGATGATTACGTCATTATTCAGTGAACATACTTTGACTTCTGTCAAAGCGAACTGGTTTTGCCCGATCCCTTGTGGAAAAGTTCAATCTAAGCTTTCAAAATGAATAGGTCGGTCTGTAAATGCTGAATGAGGTGTTTCTTTTATTTGTAATAATAAATATGAGTTAAAAGTTTGCTACTTACAAAGACAATTTCACGTTTTCAAGCTCCGCTGCACAAAAATCCTTGTTTTCAGCAAAGAAACTTGCGACCATTAGGGAATCTATCTTCGGTAAGTTACTACTATTACCCTTGATGAATCCTATCTCCATTATGAAGAAAATTGTAGATTATCGTTCTTGTAACGAACTAGGTATTCTGTTCTCTTTCAGCTTTCAACTTCGTAAGTTCGAATCATAGATATGTATATTTACTATGGTTCAAGTCACAGAACCGTGGGTTTCACAAAGCTTGATTGGCAATCAAATCGTTTATATTGAAGTAAGTCGATGGTTTATGTCAAAAATGAACTGAAAATTGCAGAGAAATGATGACATTTCAATAATCAAGGTGATTGGAGTTTTGTGGAACCCGGCCTATGAATGTATTTTGTTGATCTGAGCACCGAACATTCGAATTTGCAATGACAATACCTGGAGAGTGACGTCAATTACCTCTGATTGGCGTTCGCAGTCACGTGATAGTTGATAATAAATAACATAATTTAAATCAGCTTTATTTAATTCAACGAGAATAATAAGATCACTAAAATGGTTTTTTAGGATTGCAAAAACTCCCTTCTATGAGGAAAACCTCAATTTATATGAATTCGTAACATGAGTCAACATCCCTATTTCAGTTACTTCTCGATAGAGAAAACATGAAAAATCTACCTGAGAATGCCTGATCTCATTTCACTCAACTACCAAAGTCCCAATAATCTTACAGGACAAACTGGTACTGGATCTGAATGATAATAATGAATAATAATCATTTGCAACTTGTACCAAACTGGTTGGTATTCAGATATTCGCTTCGGGAGCAGAATCAAGGGTTCTACTCATAACTCACGTACACACATAATCAAATAATCCTTTTATTCCATTTTCTGCTTATTATTCCGTATCTGTTGTCTTCATTATAGCTCTCCTGCCGAAGAAAAGATTCTTTAATAACATTATCAGCCGCATAATAGGTTGAAAAATGTCGATAACAATAATTCGAATTCCGAATCAACGGACTCATCTGTATCAGAAGGGAAAAGAGGCACTTTTTGATAGATGGCAGGAATAAATATACGTCCGCAGGAACAATGAGTCCTTAGAAATCGGTCTAGCGGTGTTTTCTCATTAGAGGAGAAACAAAGGGTTTATTCGTGCCCGGCAATAGGCGTATCGAGAAAAAAAATTATCGCTATCCTATCCGAGACTAGAAACGATTATTGTTGCCTTCGTGCAGTAGCGGTAAGCAGAGATTAATCTCGAGATCAAAAGTAATTTATCGATGCGTCAACGATGATTTTCTATGCGTTTATTCGAATGTTAATCTGGTAGAGAAAGGTTTATACACAGGGCAGTTTCTTTGTTTATGGATATTTATTTTCACTTTCAGAAATTTATTACTATGATGATGAAATATGATACTATGGGAACGTAGCAGCCAGAAATAACTATGTTAAAATATTGTAGTAGTTCTTGATGGAATTATCCCATTCCTATTATTGAGCTATTTTTTTGTTTTCATTCATTCCTCAGCAGAAGGATCATCAGAAAACATATATCTAGAAAGATTTAATTATTCTGAAAAAATGCTCTCTGGTAATAATCACACGAAAAACGTCATTTTGTCAAGAAAACATTTTATAGGTACTTCATCAATTTAATTAGTCTCTTCAAATTCAATTTTGAATATATCCAAACTATCATGATGCAAGTTGATTAACTAAATTTGAGCTAATCTTCTCTATATCAGATCTTAAAATTGATATTATTGTGTGTAAAGAAAACATTTTTACGAGCTATAGGGTTTGTCTGTTACTAAGAGTTGAGAGAGTTCTCAATACTTTTCAAAATGTATAATTGAAGAACGTTTTGTTTCATTGCATTTCACAAATGTCGTATGCAGTTTTTGATCTTGCTCATGAAGTTTGTCTTCCATTAGATTCAACCTGATAGTATCTTGTGTATTGAATGCCTCATTTCCTTCGATACCTGATATGATAGTAGCTATCTGTTTTATTCGAGTCATTTAATCCAATGATGATGTGACTATATTGTAGATATAAATATAATTGAGAATAATTATCACAAAAATAGTCAATCATTAATACTTATCATTGCATCTGTGTTATTTCAATATGAGAAAAAGATTCAATTTCCAGAACGTATTGAGCTCAAATACATGACTAGCATTATTTGCTACGACTTCATGTCGACCAGTTTCTATTTCCATGAAACTTCAGGATAAAAATTCACAATTTAAGAATCTTGTGAAAAATGGGTAGAAATCAGAAAATTCCAAACAACGATTTGGATTTTTGAAGACTCAGCCGAAATATCCAGATCCTGATTCTCAAAGATGTCGGTGGAAAGTTTATGGACAGCCAGAATTACTTAATAACCTAAATTCTTTGTAGTCTATCTAGAGTCACTTCTATAAGATCAAGCAAAAATGCCACGCTATCATTATAAGTTAAGAAAATATGAGAAAAATCTCTTTGTATATGCAATAACATAAAATACGCTACTGAATCTATTTCCTAGACAGATGAACAATATTTAAGCTATTCCTACAGGAACAAGCGCGCAAAAACCATTTACCATCTATATTAATAATAAAACAGGATCTATGGTTACCGTCAAAATGCAATATCTTTCAAACGGATGCACCAAATTGGATAATTCTTTTTTTGTTGTATTCATTATTGCTAGGGCAAGGTTTATACAATGAAAAATAAAAGGCTTCCCTTTTTTTCACGACCAATCAAGCAGTCATAGAATACATATTTATAGGTTATAATGATTTTGACATTCGGACAAAAAATGAAGTTACATCGAGTGAATCGAAAATTTGAAATTTTTATCAGAAATGACGTAAGAACTAACATATTATACAACAATTCTCTACTTATGCCATATTTTACAAATTTTAAACCTATGATGTATGAATGTATTTTGGATTGCCTGATGCCCGAATGTTTACGATCACGAATCAGATCAACAGATGGCACTGTAGTCGTTATTTAGGTTATTCATAATATATTCTGCAACTGAACGGCTCGATCGAATTGAATGAATTTTTGTGTATGCATAATAGGGATGTTGACTCATGTTACGAATTCATATAAATTGAGGTTTTCCTCATAGAAGGGAGTTTTTGCAATCCTAAAAAACCATTTTAGTGATCTTATTATTCTCGTTGAATTAAATAAAGCTGATTCAAATTATGTTATTTATTATCAACTATCACGTGACTGCGAGCGCCAATCAGAGGTAATTGACGTCACTATCCAGGTATTGTCATTGCAAATTCGAATGTTCTGTGCTCAGATCAACAAATACATTCATAGGCCGGGTTCCACAAAACTCCAATCACCTTGATTATTGAAATGTCATCATTTCTCTGCAATTTTCAGTTCATTGTTGACATAAACCATCGACTTACTTCAATATAAACGATTTGACTGCCAATCAAGCTTTGTGAAACCCACGGTTCTGTGACTTGAACCATAGTAAATATATAATATATCATATCTATGATTCGAACTTACGAAGTTGAAAGCTGAAGTAGAACAGAATACCTAGTTCGTTACAAGAACGATAATCTACAATTTTCTTTATAATGGAGATTGGATTCATCAAGGGTAATAGTAGTAACTTACCGAAGATAGATTCCCTTATGGTCGCAAGTTTCTTTGCTGAAAACAAGGATTTTTGTGCACCGTGAAATCGTCTTTGTAAGTAGCAAACTTTTAACTCATATTTATTATTACAAATAAAAGAAGCACCTCATTCAGCATTTATACTCGTAGAACGACCTATTCATTTTGAAGGCTTAGATTGAACTTTTTCACAAGGGATCGGGCAAAATCAGTTCGCTTTGACAGAATTCAAAGTATGTTTACTGGATAATGACGTAATCATCATAACGTGACAAAATTGAGCATTTCCGCGGGAATTTTGAATTGTCTTTTCATTAACTCATTTTTATTGGCAATTATAATTGTTTCAAGAAAAAAGTAATTTTTTCGTGTTGGTATAGTGTTTATCTTTAAAATAAAATAAATTCCAAAAAGTAGTCAACATCCTATTGAATAATGAAAAGAATACTCACGAACAAGGCGACATAGTCGGCGTCGGTCGACGGTCGTCCTTACAACTCGTATTGTTTATCTTCGACGTCAGTCGCTTCAGGACGTCGTCCATCGACCTCTTCATCGGATGTAAGGAACTATTGTTATTGTGCAGGCTTATATTGTTATTATTGTAAATGTTCGTTTTCTCGGAACTGGGGGAACTACACTCGGAACTATTTCTACGTCTTTCACTGTCATTGTGCAGCGACAACGATGAGATACTGGTGATACCCGGAGGGATCAGAAGGCTGCTAGCCTCAGAAAACATCAGTCTTGGGTTTTTGGCCGATTTCTCGTCGTCTAAGTCGACATCACTGCCCGAATGACTAGCGGAACTGCTCTCGCTCAGTTTGTAGAACGCGGACGAAGTGTGCACCATAGAGTTTGGTTCTTCTTCGCCGATGTCGCTCAGGTTGTTGCTGGACGTCTCGTCCAGGTCTGTCAGTCCTCCTCCGTCACTACCGCAGTTGGTTAGGGTTTGGAGCTGACTGGAAGGCTCTGTGGAGGCGAGTGAGCTGCTGTTGCCTTCTTGGAGTTTCGTTGGAGGCGACTTCCTCTTAGAAGACATATTTCTGGAAAGAATTATAAGAATTAGTATCTGGAATTTGAAAGATGTAACTTTAAAAAGCTGATATAAGAGTTGATATCAATATCACCAAGAGATCGAGTTCTTAACTACATTCTGTGCTGGGTAAACTAATAGCAAAATTTAGTGTTGGGAATAATCGAGTACTTTCAATAACCGAGTACTCGATGATCGAGCGATCCAAATAACCGAGTGATAATCGAGCGATTTTTCGCCTGATCCCAACCCTCGGTTATATTCGTAATCGCCCAAGTTGCAAGCGATCATACTAACCGCTTGTCGCTCATTCAGCACTGTACGGCCTCTACGTTCGTTGAGTTGTGACTTGCGACTTTGTTTATACCTACTGCCCTCGAAATTGAAGCTCACGTGTGTCGTATTGTATGATTATCATGGGATCAAAACAGAAGTCCGCTGTATGGAATTATTTCCATAAAAATAACGATAAGAAATTTGCGACTTGCAATATTATTTGTAGAAAAGTTTTGGCTTATTATGGCAGTACTTCAAATTCAAAGCAGCATTTAAACAGGCTTCATCCGACATTAAACTTACAGAACAACAAATAATACCATGTGAAACTGTTTCTTCAGGTAGCAATGAAAATGCACAAAATTTAGCTTATCCTGGAACTTCCGGAAATGCTATACCGTTCAAAAGACTAGCCAAACAATTGAAACTTTCCGTGTCTACTTCTGGAAATGTTCTTTCAGATACAAAAATTGCGAAAATTGATGCAAGTTTGGTGAAAATGATAATAAGAACTATCGGATGAGAATTCACTCAAAGATCGCGATTATCTATAATATTGTTAATGCCGGGCGAAAACACCGAATATAGGGCTTGTACTCAACCATTCAAATAACCGACACAGACCGATTATTAAGATATCACCCGTCGCTCGAGAAATCGAATTGAAGAACACATGACTCATTTCGATTATCGAGTGACTAGCGGTTTTTTTGATAATCGAGCAGTGTCGATTATTTGAATAATCGAGTACTCGAGTGATCCCAACACTAGCAAAAATGTGCCTCAAAACTTATTCTCGCATATGAGATAGGAGCTTCTCTGAAGCCCAGGAGTACTCAGTATAATGATAATAATTCGATCAACGTCGATTGTATTCCCTTATAAATAGTCTTAAGAAGATATCATGGCAAAAGTGAAACTTTGGTGAGCTAGTCCAATAATATCACAAGTAGTTGTAATTTTTGCAGTTACTCAATTACCATATACAGTGGAACTTCCCTATAGCGAACGTCTGTATAACGAATTTCGTACAAGACATTGCACCTTGAATCCAAATTCCATGTTAAAAACACCCTCTAAAACGAAGTAAATTCTATCTATAACGAAATATTCAAAGAATATCACACTTTGAATGGGTATTGGTAAGAATGTATAAGGGTGGGTTTTTTCCGAAATTTTTCCGGACGTACGTAATAAATCCTGACCTTGAACTAAATTATTACGGCGGGCAGAGAGATCCTTTTGAAACAGTTTTTAATACACCCCTGGGTGTTTGGTTTCAATCTAACCATGTCTAAAAGCAAGTGCTTAAGTTTGAATAATAAACTTAAATTTATCAGTGAAGTCGACCGCTACATTGCCGACTATAGAAACAAATTTTCTGTATAACGAAATTTCTTTAAAACGAATTTTTTTGCGGATTTAGCGCTTTCGTTATAGGGAAGTTTCACTGTAATTTTTGTTTGAATCGGTACAGTGATGTTTATATTAGTATGGATTCTGAATGTTTATATGGAATTAAAGATGGTAAATGAACGAAGTCGTAAATTACTGAATGACTGTGACCATGCTTGCGAACTTTCATGATCTACTGGTCATTGAAAACTTTGAGGTTATTGGTGTTCGTTAGTAAGTGTTCTGGAGCAACAATAGTTGTTTTTTCACCATCTGCCAAAAACATATGCTTCAAGTAGAAAGGTAAAATTTCGGTTCATATCTGAAATTTTCTAAGCAGAAGAATTACCAGATTCGACAGATCTTTTCTTCTATTATTATCATCTTAATTCCAGAAAATGTGCGCCAGTTCTGTTGAAAGGACGATATGTTCTCGATTGTTAGTGATTCATTACTCAGACATCAGAACTTTCACCTTCTGAATGAGAAAAATTTCCGTTCACGAAACTCGGAGAAAATAAAATTTTAGCAGACAGCGTATCTGGTTACTGTCTCAAATGCTTTTGTTACCACTTAACCTGTCATCCTCATATCTTCTTCGGGTATTTTTTGCACCACCTGCAACCCATCAAATCAGTCATCTTTTGTTTCCCGTCTAAATTAAGCAGTTACAAGAGGCACATTGTACCATAGCAACAAATAGACTTGCGTAAGTCAGGAGCGCGCTCCTCTGTTTCGTAAAGGGGCCATCACTCGTTCTGGCATAAGAGCAGAAAGTCTTTGTCCAAGGCCCTAAAATAATGCAAACGGACGTAAGCAAAACACTAGAAATAATCCATACGAACATTGCCTGGAGATGTTCTCGCCAATTGTTTCGGAACAATGAAACGTAAGGAGCGGATAAGCAGGCCAGCTTTGACGTAGGTCACGACATTTATAATGCGGTTTATTATTGAATTTTCGGCCGCGAGGGCTCGATTTTACGCGTTAAACACGCTGGTGCTGACGTAATTGAGCGCAAACGCTAACGGGACGATAATTCAGGGAAAGTTTTTTCTTTGAGATGAAAGTGATAGTTCAGTCGATTTAAGTTTTCACTTTTCAGTGAGATATACGTACTTATAGTTAGGGACTCGAGATGCATGCATATTAATGCAGAATCTCAGTACGATCGGAATTATATTCTAGAAATTAAATTAAATAATCGAATGTCTTTCCTTCAGACATTCGATGCTACAACTAAATTATATAGTTAATAGAATAAATTGAAATTTTTAACCATTTTATTTAGTTGTAGCATTGAATGTCTTTTCTTCAGATGTTTTTGAGAAACACTTAAATCATTAATTTTATAAATCTGTACCAAAAAATTTATTTGCATAAGTCACTATAATCATGCCGTCTCACTCGCACCCACTCATATATACTGTCTCGCGCTCGCACCTGCAGCTAAACTGCATGCTTGTCTGGCAAAGGGTTGCAACTATCAAAAATGTCTGGCTAATGAGGAAACATTATCTAATTATTATCCAGGTATTATATATAAAAATCAGCTTTTATACTATAATGTAAGTAAAATTACATATAATTTAATGAACATTAAGGGTGTCTGGCAAGGGGTTGCCACGATATTAAGTGTCTGGCAATTAATGACGTGATTTTTAATGATATTCTGAAGGTAATACCAAAAAACCACACTTTATTACTTGACAAATTTAGATCAGTATTTTACACCCCTTTAATACCGTTTACCTGCCCAAGCCAGGGTAACCCAAACTTCATAATGGTCCATCATTCTAACCTATGTTGGCAGCATGCGTAGACAAGTTTTCAGCTTTTATAAAATTACGAAGGTCTGGGGTTCACGTGCTCTTAGACTATGAGATATTGAGGAACAAAAATTTTAAATGGCCATATTTTATAGAACACCCTGTACGATTTGGCTGGTTAATTAAGTCCGCGTTGGCATTTGGGAAACGAAGTCACCCTGAAAATCTTATGTATATAGGACAATCCCTTCAAAAGTTATCGTGCTCACGTTCCCACAGATAGAATTGAATTTGACCAACAATTTGTCATAAGGAGTCGAACCCAAGCGTTTGAGACCATTTTCGGCTCAAAATTCGAAAATTACAGACATTCGGAAAAATGATGTTGTACTCGTTCAAGTAGAACGGGAGCTCAAAAAGTGAATGAAACTAATTCTCGTTGAAAATGACAGGTAACGAATATCAACTTATTTTGAATAGGTTCACTTGAATCGAGAGATCCCCAAAATTTTTCTGTTTTCATTAATTTGACATAAGTTTGTCACACGTTTTTTATCATTATTCCGAAATTAAATTCGATATTTAGGATGAAATACCACTATTTTAATCTATGGGAGATGATTACTCTTCAGTAGGGTCCTGTAGCGGTCTAAGAAGAACAGAAGATTCGAAAATCATCACTTGGAACGCCAGACCTGGTTTAAAACACCCTCCTGGCCCAAGAGCAAGAATTACGTATTTTGTATCTGAATATTGAAGGTATTTATTCGAATAGTTTTTAGTTTCGATTTTGTAAAAACGGCGAGGCAGGGTTTTTTCTACTGAGGTTTTTCCCTGTTCTCTGGTATCATACGACAGAATAGTATGGTACTCCGTTTTGCACCAACCTCAGCTAAGGACTTTTTTGTTTTATGTATTGTATTTTGTTAGCTTTCAATTCAAAAGAATATATCCAAAGAAATTCTACAACAGATATCTTTTTTGTTTCGAATCCGTTACTATTAAATCACTTTCTATTAATACTCGACTATTTCCAATAATCTATCATTCAATGCAGTCCCAATTAAGTATCTAACCCCAGCAGATAACCTTAACAACCGAAATTTTATTTCATTGTTTTCGAGATAGGCATTGTAATTCATCTCCTTGTTTACCCAAATATCGAAAACAAAGCATTATTCTTCTCCTATTATAATCGCTTCTAGGATCCATTATTTCTGACCCTTTGAACCTTGCACAGCTCATCGTTTTCGGGATAGTAGTCCGGTCTATTTAGACATTCGAAGTTACATAAAGTCCCAACAAGCTGAATTTCTGGGAAGTTGTTCAAAACATAATTATAAACAATGTCTAAAAGTTCCTCATCATTCCCCTGTGAGGAAAAAATTTTATTCGAGGTCAAATGTCAAAAAAATGAGTTTTTCGCGATTTTCAGCAAAACGGTAAGTTTTATCATAAAAGTACCTCAGATGAAAATTGTAGATCATAAAATTGTCTATAAAAAATGTATCAATACTTTTTTTCTTACGAGCCACCGTTTCTGAGATATAACGATTCAAAAAGTTATAACTACGCGCTAAGTACACTACCTCATAGGTGGCGTGGAAACGTGTGCATATTATGACGATAACGACTTTTATAACTTTTTGAATCGTTATATCTCAGAAACGGTGGCTCGTAAGAAAAAAAGTATTGATACATTTTTTATACATAATTTTATGATCTACAATTTTTGTTTGAGGTACTTTTATGATAAAACTTACCGTTTTGCTGAAAATCGCGAAAAACTCATTTTTTTGACCTTTCACCTCGAATAAAATTTTTTCCTAACAGGAGAATGATGAGGAACTTTTAGACATTGTTTATAATTATGTTTTGAACAACTTCACAGAAATTCAGCTTGTTGGGACTTTATGTAACTTCACTCTCATTTTTTGGTCTAAATAGACCGGACTATAGGATATCTTCGCCAGTCATGAGGGGTCACAGTTAAGACCGAGTCAATTTCGCGCTAATTTGTTATGCGGAAATTGCCAAGTATTTGGTCTTCTACCAGATGGATTCAGACGTGAGTTTCTTCAACGGTAATTGCCAAGGTGAGCTGCTCGATTGGTAATTTGCAGGACGGTATGAAGGGGTGGGTGGTCATCAGGAATGTGGTTGTAGTTCGGTTTGTATCAAGATGTGGGATTAGATTCTGTCTAGGAACATATTATGTAATTAGGAATATCATCATTCGGTTCAGACTCATAGAAACTGAAAATGGATGAAAGTCCTCTTGAGGAAAACATTTATATTTCTGATTTCCATTAGAAAGTAAAAGGAGAATGGCCCTAAACCTTATAAGTTATGGTGATAAGAAGAACTCTCTCAAGTCATACTATGCATTCTCACAGGATCATCATTTCATGTGTCCGTCGCTGCAAAATCAGATACCTTATAAACTGTTTCCACTCCTTCAACATAATACAGGGTGCTCCTAAATTGAACGTACAAACGAAAAGGGGAGATTCCTTAAGTGAGTTTAAGAAAAAAAAGTCCCATAAACATGGGGTCGCAAACGTTTCGTTTTCGAGATACAGACTGTTGAAGTTTCAAAATTTTTTTTCTCGAAATCGTTGGTAGATACGACAAAACTACAAGAGACCGAAAAGTTTATTATAAGAACAAATCTTCTTTTTACATTTTTTCAAATTAACAGTTGCGCACAAAAAAAAAGTTCTGCACAAGAACAGGTGGCAGTGTTCCAGAAAAAATATCACCCTGTAAATCTTCTATCGAAATTGCCATGTCACGTGGTGAGAACTCTCAAATGAAATATATATGCCAAATTTCAGTTGAATATCTTGTGAAGTGTAGATACTATGGGAAAAAAACTTGAAAAAAATTCAAACTTCAACACTCTGTATCTCGAAAACGAAACGTTTGCGACCCTATGTTTATGGGACTTTTTTTTCTTAAACTTACTTAAGGAATCTCCCCTTTTCGTTTGTACGTTCAATTTAGGAACACCCTGTATATGTATCAAAATTTCAAAATCAAACATGCTCGAAAACCTCCAAACCAAAATACTTCTAGATAAAAACTTGAAAACTTCTTTCAGAATAGACCCGAAAGAAATTGAACAAAAACACTAATTTCTGTACTCGTTAAGAGTTTTTCTACCGATAAAACCTGAAAAAGACTTCTGTCTGTTCTTTCAACAGCCAACCCCACCTCAAACGACCTTTGCTAATACTAGAATTACCTTCAATCAGTGTCACAAACTTGATATAAAAAAATTAATTTGCTGCGATGACAAAATTGAAAAATAGAGGGCTCGGGACGAAGTGGGTTGACACACACCCCCGCAACCGTCTCATTGTGAATTTCAAAAGCATTTTTCATTTATTTCCAGCGGAGCTGAATCGAGACACGTCAAAAGAGAAACTCGCGAAATAAATTCGTTCCATAAAGAACGATAACCTATTTAATCTTAATGATACATTTTTATGAAAACACCGTCTATGGAAATGGAAGTTGCTCAGTATCGATTGAGGTCAGGGAGGGACTTGATGCGAACATCGAACACAATTTCCGATGTTATCTTTTCCTCTCGCAATAATATCTCTTGAAATTTATGTCAGTAACGAGAATTATACATAATATAGGTATTCATTTCTCTCCTACTTATATTTTTGTAAGTTCCTAGTTTTAAGTATTATGTAAACGAATGCGCCCTCTACTGACGAACGTTGAAATCTCGTCGCGATCCCTGACTCAGAGTAAGAAATAGTGGAATTTGGCCGTTTAGCATTATCGCTTATCGCCATCTTTATACATTACATATTTTTAAATTCTTATTACGTGTTCACTTAAATATTCATCAAATCACATTGAAATCTCCTTACATTTTTAACCTGAGAAAATCCGCGTTCCTGAAATACAATGAGCTGATATTCATGAGAATTAATCATTTCATAATTTCCTAGAATTTATGACTACATTATTTTGGCATCCTAATAGTCATATGCCAAGATATTCATGAAATACTGCTAGGAAGAAAATGCCAACAAATCGTTTTGTGTAATAGTACGCAGAAGACAATATTTTATCATCATTGTCTCTAAATAGCTTTTCATGACCTACGGATTCGAGTTGTGATCGTTATATAATTGAAAAGGATGCGACAAATCTAATGTCATGGCCAAAAGTTTAAGTCGAATTTTTATACTTGGTGGATACTTACCAACTTATGTCTGGAGAATATAGAGGTGAGTTGAAGTTTGGACATTTTATCTACCCACCAAGCTAAGCATTCGATTATGTTCGATTGGCACCATCACTACCTTTCCGCACTGCGCCCAATGAGCTCTTTTCCGCTAAGTTAATTATTTTCCTAGGAGACCCAGTAGAGTTAATCTATTTTGCGTCAATACATTACATTGGCATAATGTGTGGTCGGTTGTTTTTGTGGTCGATCCACATAACCTACATATATAGCAGTTTTCCTGAGGGATCTTGTGCAGGTGATATCACAAAAAAATGATGTGTGATAATTCCAGTTAGCCGCCTTAACCCGTTTTTTGCTATCGATAGAGCTTGTTGAGCCAAGCTGTGTGCAATCATCAAACAAGAAACAAAGCTAAGTGGTACATAAAAGGTTCTTCGCGAACAGACAGAACAGTAAGTGGTAGACGTTGACTTATCTGCACCTGTTGTAAAACCAGTGGTAGTCACGAAATCCGAAGACTCTTGTACAAAAGATGTTTGAGCATATTTCAGTGCCATCTTCTGAAAGTTCCGTTAGCTATAAACTATATCGGAATTCGGTGAACACCAGTGTAGTGTCAACGCGACAATGTTGAAAAACTGGTGTATGAAATGAAAAACGTCATCACCAAAATCAATTGTAAAACACTCAAAAGTAACAGCCCTCACCTGATCCGTCTCTGTGGCCGTAGCAAAAGAGAGACAGGCAATCGTCCTGCCGGGACACAGCGGGAAAACAAATCTAATTTCTCAAATAAATATTTTCTTTGCTTCATTATATTATTTCTGCTTCTGTGTTCGGCGTCCTCCGGAGCGGAGAGACAGAGCGCTGTGCAGCGGCAGCTTCCAGGGCATGCCCTTATTATGTAGTCGTCGAACGCGATTTGCTCGCCGCTGTAATAATAAAATGAGCCGGAATAAGAAGGAGAGAACTCGAGAGGACGCGCCTCTAATTGTCTGTAAAATATTGCTGATTTGTATGAATGCATCCGAAGCGCAGAAGGAGCCACTTTGCCGAACGAAAAGACATGCAAAAATCTGCTACGGGAGAGATAAGCCAATTATTATTTCCGTCTTATTCAATTTTCCTTTTGAAAAATTGAAGAATTTTTCCCCAGTGTCCTGGGAATGTTCTGGATATACCTTTTCTCATCAGAGTTATTACTCGCTCATTCTACTCCCATATTTGATTGAAATGAATAATGGTTATGCTGGATATTACGTTATCATCTGAAAATCATTCAAAGACTGATTTTCTCACCACGTAATTTTCATGAGCCTTTCGACTCCTTGTATTGAGCCTTTCTCAATTTCAAGCTGTAGATAGGTGGATTAGGGATTCATCAAGTCAAGTAGATTGATTTTTTAAAGAAGAACTTGACTTGAAAGTCAAGCTTGTAACGAATACATACTTGACCCTTGACTTGACTTGATTTGAGATAGGTATTTATTACTTGACTTGATATCAAGCTACTTGGTATTATTTGATCTTGATACGATACGTACGAATCGTACTGCGTATATCCTAGTAGAGATGAGACTGATGAAAAATTCATGTATAGTATTCAAGCGGCTAAAGATAAAATTATCAAACATCACAAAACAACCAACTGGATGTACTGTGTTGTTTTAATCTTAGATCCCCGGCACGAAAACGTTTTTCCAAACTTGGCCAAAATGGCCGAAGATTTCTTATCAACGCCAGCATCTTCAGCTCCTGTTGAAAGACAGTTTCCCAGAGCAGCACTGACAGTTACAAAAACTCGCAATAGATTAGGCGACAATTTTATAAGATGCCTCATGTGTCTTAGATCCTGTATGGAAAATGAGGTGGTCAAACAGAGCTTAGAGAATTCTCAATATTGAGAAATTATTTTTTATTTTTTATGTATTATGGCTATAAAATTTGTGTTTCCATTTTGAAATTGTTGATATTCAAGTTTAATAAATGAAAGTATTTTTTGCAAGGGTCATTAACATTCCATAATTTATTGATGTGAACACTGAAATGAAAATTTTAAATTTAAAATCAAGTAGCTGGATATAAGTAATTGATTTTTCGAGTACTTGATAAATTAATACTTGACTTGACATTGAAAAACTACTACTTGACTTGATTTCAAGTCAAGCCAAGTCAAGAAGCTTGAATATCAAGTCAAGTCGTGAATCTCGACTCAGTAGTCCTATTGGAGACTCCTCTCAGAAAGACGAATAATTTTTTCCAGGAAAAGCGTAACGCCATCACCTGAACGACACTCAAATTGCGTCAAGGCCCAAAAATCCACTCACCCATCAATCAACAAAAACTATCAGTTGTGCAACGTACCGCTTATAATGACTCATTACGTCTTGCCCCAAAGACCGTGCTGAAACGTAAACCGACACCTACCATCACTCATCTTTACTGCGGTGCCGAAAATCGAATATCCAGAAAAAGCACGCCATAGCAGAGGAATACAGGACGGGATGTTCCTTCTTCTGTACAGTCATCGTGATCCAGGCAGGTTCGAGTGGCGTAAAAAACAAACGTGCATCGCTGTAATGGATTCCAGATGTTCCTTCTTTGTGACGAAAGTCAGAACACGTTGCATGTTGCGGCCACCTATTGTTAGAACCACATGTGTTTTGGTGATACGTAGGTTGAGCTTCAGGATATGTGGAGTTAGTGGTTTGGAAATTTTTTGAATTGGCATGAATCGGTGGTTATTGCGAATATGAATTCTACGCTTTTATTTCTTTGATTTTCCTGTCTTATTATCCCGTAGCTCAATTATTCACTCAAGTAATCCTCGTGCGTTCTGCCTAGGCTTAGATATTGTTGCTTTAGGAACAGCATTCATCAAATTAACGAGAGAAACACTGATTTTGATTCTGATGCTTTAGAGAGAAACACTGATTTTGATTCTGATGCTTTAGAGCGTTTGGTAATTCACCACTTTATAATAGAAATATATAAAACACCCATCTATACTAACCTAATTATTCTAATTATGTCCGACTTGATAATATATTTTAAACTCTACTTGAATAGCTTCCAATCTATAGAAAATTTGGTCCTAGTGTTCTAGTTCAATTTGAAATTGCACCTATGTGGCACATCAACCAAATTAACCAGGCGTCGATTCCTACCAACCACATTCCAAGTTACGTTCGTTAGAGAGTAATGCCCGATTGCACCGTTCGTCTAAGCAACGTTTAAGCCCTTAAGTGACGTTTATTCCATTGATGAAACGTCATTTCAGAGCTTAAACGTTGCTTAGACGAACGGTGCAATCGGGCATAAGAGTGTTTATGCATGGCCGGACAGATTAACTTTTAAACGCCGATTAGGTGTTAGCCCAACGAGGTCATTTACCAATTTCAATGAAAACCACTCAAGTTAAACGTATATGTACACAATGTTCACAAAAGACTTCACGATTCACGATATCAATGTTGATTATGATTTTGGGCTATACTATCCAAATTAAGAACCATCATTGAGTTGCTGTTTCCTGATACGCAGATATATATGAACTGGTGATGATCAGGGAAAAACCTTTCTATAAGTGATCAAACGAGAAGAACAATCGTAATAAAAGTAATTCTCCAGAGTCCCTCCCCACATTCCACTGTGTACGAAAAAATATAACAAAGAACATATGTCGGAATGAACCAAGATCACAATATAATTCTATAAAAAGTATTGAGTGAATTAACAGACGCAAGAAAACCAGAGATCCATTCAGCATCGAGTAACCTAATCTCCAGAGTGAAATCAGAGCGGCGAATACTAGAGCTCTGCACAATCTGCTGTGTTTATGAACGAGCATTTGAAAATAATAACTATTGAAAATTCCTTCATTGAAGGAGTTTTTTCAAGAAATGTCGGGAGATGTTTATGAATATCAAAGTCAAGTTCGGTTTGCTGCAAAAAAACTAATCGTCCTTTGAAAGGCTGAATTGGTTGTTCGGCAGCATTCCTCATTCAAATTATTTAGGCAACGTATATCACATTTATAAGATTACAAAAAATATAAGGCTAAAAGGGAATAAGAAGAATTGTCCCAGATACTAATAGTACGTGCGATTCATCGATTTGAAATTTGAGTCAAAAAAATTACTGGTGTGCCAAATACAGTGGAACTTCCCTATAACGAAAGCGCTAAATCCGCAAAAAAATTCGTTATAAAGAAATTTCGTTACACAGAAAATTTGTTTATGCAGTCGGCAATGTCGTGGTCGACTTCACTGATAAATTTAAGTTTGTCATTCAAACTTAAGCACTTGCTTCTAGACATTTTCGGACAACTTTTCACACTAACGCCATGGTTAGATTGAAACCAAACAGCCAGGGGTGTATATTTAAAACTGAAGGATCTCTCTGCCCGCCGTAATGATTCAGTTTAAGGTCGGGATTTATTACGTACGTCCGGAAAAATTTCGGAAAAAACCCACCCTTATACCTTCTTACCAAACCCCATTCAAAGAGTGATGTTTTTTTGAATATTTCGTTATAGAGAGAATTTATTTCGTTTCAGAGGGTGTTTTCAACATGGAAATTGAATTCAAGGTGCAATGTCTTGTACGAAATTCGTTATACAACGTTCGTTATAGGGAATCGAAAAAAGTGGAAAAAAGATTAGTTTGTACCCTTCAGTAATGCAGATTACGAACGAGACAGTGAAACTGGATGATCAACTGGTGTTTTATGGATGTATGCAGGTAAAGCTATATCTTGGCTTGATCAACGACAAACATCTGTTGCTATTTCCACGATAGAAGCAGAAATAGTGGCTGATAGTGAAGCTGCACGGAAAATGAAATGATTAAAGTGACTATTCAGGAAAAGTTTTCCGTCAATTCAAACAGTGATGGTGGACAACGAAGCTGCAATTGAACTGAGCCAGAAACTGGAATTTCACAGACGCACTAAGTATATTCATATTCAATCCATGTGTAAATCTTACAATAATACCCTAATATTTCTGTAATATCTTCTCAAAATGCATAATAAAAATATTACACATGAAATACTGAATTTTATTGAAAATTATGGATTTAAAATATAAAATGAAACATCCTGAAGGGAATACGAATTTCGCATCAATTCTTATTACAGTTTTCTTTATATGATTTCTAATCCAAATTACAGATTTTATATAAAAATTGATCTTCAGTGCCATCTCTGGGTCAAATGTGAACTAAAAAATGTAGTCGTTTTTTAGTACTACGAATGTAGGGCCGTTTCCTATCTTTCTATACTCTATAATCTATGGTAATAACTTTATGATGAAACACCGAGCTTGTGTATAATCCATAGCATCATTCACGACGAATGAATGCTTTCTGAAATCACCGAATGGTTCCAATTAAACGAGGCCGTTCTCCTAAATCCAGATGATCGTTTCCATTCTCTATTTCAATTTCCGGTTCGAAAACACAACGATTCCATTGTGTTACTGGATATTTTATGCGCTCGCAGTCGAACAATATTGAGATAAGCCGCACAATTAAAGCTTCGACATGTGAGTAATTAGGAAGGCGGAGAGATAAATAGGCACGGTTGTTTTCGGAGTTATGGGTGTAGTTGTTCAATTTCCTCCTGATTCTACTTCGTAATGCGTTGGGCTTCCGCTCCATCTTATTCTTATTGGTCAAATGTGATTGTTTTCTTTGGACGCTTTACGTGCAAACCAGTGGGTTTTGATCAACCAAGACGAATAAGGACGAACTGTGGCAGATGTTCCTACACAGCTTTCAGGTGGGGAAAAATATTTTCCCCAAATAGTGACTGCGGCGATATATCTTGACATTACGACTATTGTGTGCTGGGTAGCCATTCATTTGAAACTAGACATTCTATCTGGACAGGAACATTTCAATATGTTTGTCAAGTTGCTCTAGATTAATCTGATGAATTCTTCAGCATCAAAGTGATCGGTAAGTATAACTGGTATAAAAGTTCTCCTCTCATGACTGCCAACGTCACGTTCATACTTAACTCATGTTGGAAATGACGGTGAAAGCAAAACTGGCAAGAATTCAATTGAAGATTGTGCACTCATTTGTGTTTAACGTTGTGCTTCCCTTCTATGGGTGTTTTCTTCCGAAAATGTTTGAGTCTTTTTGTCAAACATATCGATATGCACATCAGAGCATCGAAATCCTTTAATTTTTCACATGAGTGCGTTGAAACCGCAATATTACATCAGTGTGGTTAACTTTTGTGTTGTGATGCGAAATTCGAAAGGGGGTAAAAATGATTTTCTCTAGAATTTTCGGCATCTGGATCTCGAAATTTCAAATGATCGACTTCATGATTTAAGTGAATGACTTGATGATTCATGAAAAGTTGATTCAATAGCAAAAGAATCTAAGAAAAGTCCAGAGCAGTTGCTTCTGAGCGTGAGATTCATGCTAAATATATGAATGCAAAATATCGATCGGAATTATATTCTGGCTCAAAATTTGAAAATTACAGACATTCGGGCTCAAATAGAATATTAGGTAATGGTCATAGACAAACTAATAAAATAGATGAGCCACTCGTATATTCCGCGACATCTGCCGGAGGAGGAGACTAATACACGAAAAAAATATTTCCAATTTGAGAGTTAGATGTCGTTGCATTCATGGAAATCCTATCGAGAAAATAGCAAGTATGTAAAATCATTATTATCAAAAAACCTTTGAATTGTCAACTGACACAAGGAGTGGTTTGACACGTTCTTTTTGAAATATAATAAATTTCGATATGCCTGCAAGAGTGAAGACGTGTTGTGTAATTGGATGTGAAAATCGAGATGCAAGAAGGTAATTATAAAATTTACATGTATATTCTGTTAACTATAAGAATTGAGATACTCGTAGTTTTCAAAAAAGTTTTTCATGTATTGAATGAGTTTAGTCGATAAATACTCATATTTTGTATTATTGAATTCATTAGTTTTAGTTTTTGAGAATGTTTTCAATGCAATTATTAGTTTATTGATTAGATATTTATGAAATAAATCTGTATTTTCAATTGGTGATACCTATTTCAGTTAATAAATTTTTATTCTATCCAGAATTTGATTATTGATCCTCATTTCTCGATTCCAAAAGAAAATCAGATGAAAGTTTGTTGCAGGTATTATTTTCATGAAAATAAATTTCCTCACTCATCGATAACTTGCACGAATACATTTCTGATTTCCTTTTGGAAATTGAATTTCAAAAAACTTTTTGCCTCTTGTATATGGGTGTACCTACCTATTCAAAAGGTGCACTACATAATTCTTTTTGAGGCAGCTTTACGATACAGATTCCTTTTTCAATTGAGCTTTTTTCACGAATTAGTAATGTTGTCAAAAAAAAATGGCGTTGAAGCTTGTTCTACTAGTGTCTCATCTATTCTCCGCTTAGTTAGTCTATGGTTTCTATGAGCTAAAACTGACTGATAGATCCAAACCCAATATCGAATTGAAACTTCGTGCTTGTGCGAACAGCACGATCAGGCCAAGCATAACCGAAAAAATTCTTCCAGGGAGTAAATGATGACAACCTCCAGTGTACAATTCGCGGCATTTTCATCGTAACCATCGCCTTCTTCATCGACGAAGCCATAAATCAGAAGCAACATCTCACAAGAATAATTACATCTTGTCTCCCGCATTCGCGCGTCTAATAACAGTAATCGGCATAAACACAACGACATCGATGAATCTGACGTAGTAATCACAGAAAATAATAGAGGGCTTAGAGGGCTGCGTTCCATTGTGTCCGAAGCACTGCTGCGACTTCTCTCTCATGCTCTCGCCTCATTGATCGTAGGAGAGTATGGGGCATATCCACCCTCCCCACACCCTCAGCAGAAACGAACGTTTACATAATGACAGTTACAATGCCCGTCATCAAGTCGCTTGTTCTGAGAGGAAGTCATTTTCCTCTGTGATTGGGAATCCACTTGACCCTGCTCGGATTTATTGTCTTCTATGACGCGGGAAGCATCGGATTCATGAATTATTGAAACGTCATTTTCTCTTGTTTCCAGACGGCAATTTCTTTTCTTTTGTGTTTCGTATGAGGAGATTCGTTTGTGGTGAGATTATGTTTCAGTTTCATGTTTGTGCGTTTTCCATGAGAATGGGATAGGTTCTGAGGGTTTATCGATTAAAACTATCATTTTGATGTATAGAATACGGCGTGTTCTCGATGTTGTATTTTATAGTTAGTTGAGAATAGGGATGTTGACTACTTTTTGGAATTTATTTTATTTTAAAGATAAACCCTATACAAACACGAAAAAATCACTATTTCCTTAAAAATAAAGTAATTGCCAATAAAAATGAGTAAATGAAAAGACAATTCAAAATTCCCGCGGAAATGCTCAATTTTGTCACGTTCTGATGATTACGTCATCATCCAGTGAACATACTTTGACTTCTGTCAAAGCGAACTGATTTTGCCCGATTCCTTGTGGAAAAGTTCAATCTAAGCCTTCAAAATGAATAGGTCGGTCTGTAAATGCTGAATGAGGTGTTTCTTTTATTTGTACCTAATAATAAATATGAGTTAGAAGTTTGCTACTTACAAAGACAATTTCACGTTTTTAAGCTCCGCTGCACAAAAATCCTTGTTTTCAGCAAAGAAACTTGCGACCATAAGGGAATCTATCTTCGGTAAGTTACTACTATTACCCTTGATGAATCCTATCTATGTAATTTGTAACGTAATCAACTGTGAATTGTGTTATTAATTCAAGAAACTTCCAATGAGACATCATATAGTTTCGCCAATATGAAACTGGAGTGGAAAACATAAAAAGTGCACCTGATGCGTCTGGAAGATAGAAGTGCTCTCTGCACGTAGCCTCCATCTTGAAATATGAACTGAACGATCCCATTTCCGGCGATATCACCGTAGGCATCCCAGCAGACCGCGTTCATCACTCTGATTTACCTATCTCGAGCCGGTAAAATCGACAATATATACCTAAATCTCCCAGATCCGATTCAGAGATGGACAGGGAAAATAAATCCAATAGATGTACTACAGAGGCGAACAAGTGAGCAAATTCCACATGGTACCGCTACTTTCGCGTTTTCTACTCGACCTGCCTAACAGGAGATGATTGTCTTCATACAAGTTCGCAAACTAGTTTCGAAACGATACTCAATAACAAAGAAATGGGATTATTTGTGTTGATTAGGTGGAAAACACGAAGCAAAACAACTTTTTGTTCGGAATTCCGCGCTAGGCTCTCTCGCAGTCGAGAGATATCAATTTATTGATCGGATTATATTACGCATCGTTATATCTTTTCCGCTAGAGATATTTCGAATTTTTCTTAGGCGAAGTGAATCGGACAGGTTGTCAGAGAACAAAAGAGTTTGTATATTCCGTTTGGCGCACCTTTTCTCAGGATTCGTAACATTCGAGAGAAAAACTCAAAAACAAAAATATGTGGGCAGTTCATTTTGTTCATGAACTTTATTCGAGTTATAGTGTTATCTAGGGCCTTATATCCGTAAGTGGAATAACGAACAAATTGATGTTAGGCTTTTAAATTGAAAACAGCAGAATTTTGTGTGTGGTCTGAATAAGAAGAATCTCAAACATTTAATTTTGATGACTTGGTTTACAGAAACTATTATTTACTGTATATGCTTTGTCAGAGCTAATGAGCTTGAAATATCTTCGTTTCAAAAAACTTTTTCTTTTCCAGAAGTAAAAGTTCGAGCATTATGATTTTAGTTGCATTTCTGCGAAAACACTAGGTAGATATAATCAGAGGAAAGCAACCTACTTGAATTTTTTGAATTTTTTTTACCACCAATATGGCGGAAAGTTCAGGGTTGAATTAAGTTGCCAGTTTTTTCTATTCACAAATTTCACCCAAAAAATACTACGTTTTGGGTTTTTAGGTTCAAATAAGGTCAACTGAATATCAAATAAACAATTTTTCTTCATGCGATAAAAACACATATAAAAAGATATCAGATTACCAAGACAGACTTGCAAAAATTTCGAATGCGGATCTGTTCAGTACTCATCCCTACCTGTGATATGTTTTTCTTCTAATTTTCTTCTTATCTGTCTCATTTCTGCTTGGAGAAAGCCTCACAGCACACGATAAAATCAACGATTGTCAAATTTGACGTAAGTTGGTGGTAATATGGCGATTCTGATACCACGTTTATTTCAATGATGGCAACTCTATACTATCCTATCTCTATTGTGATGACAATGGAATATTGAACTGAAAAAAATGTGCTGATGACATAAGAATAACTATAGAAAGAGGCAAACTTTTATGGAAAGTGAAACATCTGAAAATTTTTACCAATGAATTCGTCGTTAGGGGCCACTCTAAATATCCCAAGAAAATAACGCGCGCATCATATCAATATCAACCGAGTAAAAAGCTCGAAAGTGAAACACCTACTACAATTATAAATGTTTATAAAAACAATACGAGAACCGACTCTCTTTTCGCTCTTACTCGTAGAATCGATACATATTTCCTCTGTCCATATATCGATGTCAGTTTCCTCATAATCTCCCAAAACAGACCGGTTTAATTAATCGAAGAATGTTCATCAACAGCGAGACATAAAATGATAAAAGCGCACCAACAGGTAGGTAATTAACAATCCGGCTGTATTCGAATCACAATCGGAATCCGATTTCGTAATTTCGGATAACTCGTGTAAGTTGAGTAATGCCAGGGTAACAGAAAGTATTCGGTATGAGCCATTAAAAGTGACCATTAATTTACGATGGAATTCCGTGGAAGTTTCTCGTATGGCGATAACCATCAGCTTTTTATGACTTCATTAGATTTATCGAAGCTTCATCGACTTGACGAGGTAGTGTTCTGGTTTAATTTTGGCTTCATTAGTACATAGTCCGGTCTATTTAGACATTCGAAGTTACATAAAGCTGAATTTCTGTGAAGTTGTTCAAAACATAATTATAAACAATGTCTAAAAATTCCTCATCATTCCCCTGTGAGGAAAAAATTTTATTCGAGGTCAAATGTCAAAAAAATGAGTTTTTCGCGATTTTCTGCAAAACGGTAAGTTTTATCATAAAAGTACCTCAGACAAAAATTGTAGATCATAAAATTATCTATAAAAAATGTATCAATACTTTTTTTCTTACGAGCCACCGTTTCTGAGATATAACGATTCAAAAAGTCATAAAAGTCGTTATCGTCATAATATGCACACGTTACCACCTATGAGGTAGTGTACTTAGCGCGTAGTTATAACTTTTTGAATCTTTATATCTCAGAAACGGTGGCTCGTAAGAAAAAAAGTATTGATACATTTTTTATAGATAATTTTATGATCTACAATTTTCGTCTGAGGTACTTTTATGATAAAACTTACCGTTTTGCTGAAAATCGCGAAAAACTCATTTTTTTGACATTTGACCTCGAATAAATTTTTTTCCTCACAGGGGAATGATGAGGAACTTTTAGACATCGTTTATAATTATGTTTTGAACAACTTCACAGAAATTCAGCTTGTTGGGACTTTATGTAACTTCACTCTCATTTTTTGGTCTAAATAGACCGGACTAACACTGGATCAGTCGATTAACATTTACAACATCAGGTGGCCCGCAGATCTAACGTGAAATTGACTATTGAAATTCAAGAATTATTTGATGAAATATTGACCGTAGCAAAAAAAACATGATTTTTCCGCGAACAAAGTTTGACAGTTCTCAAATACAAAACAGCTTAGAAAGTAAATGTTTGTCGAACACAAAACTACATGCCATAATTTAATTTCGTGTCTTAGTCTATGTGTATGAGTTTTTCATCAATTCCTTTCTACACCATTTCCAAGTGTATTTCAGAAAGCGTCAATTGTATTTCAGAATAGTCAATTGTATTTCAGATTAGTCAAATGTATTTCAGAAAGCGTCAATTGTATTTCAGATTAGTCAATTGTATATCAGAAATCATCCATTGCATTTCAGAAAACATTACTTGTAATTCAGATCAGTCAATTCAGTTTCAGAAATCGTCGATTGTATTTCATAAATGCTCATTCGAAATTCAATTTGTAGGTACACACATTTACATATAGCAGAATTGTTCATTTTAAATACGGTTTATCCTCCTCAGTCCCAAGACCACACTAAAATCGAGATAATAGTGATATTTGAAAATTTAAATAATATTCCTATTCTGAATTACAAATTACGGGTTCTGAGATACAATTGACGCTTTCTGAAATTCAATTGACTAATCTGAAATACAATTGACGCTTTCTGAAATACAATTGACTAATCTGAAATGCAATTGACGCTTTCTGAAATACAATTGACTATTCTGAAATACAATTGACGCTTTCTGAAATACACTTGGAAATGGTGTAGTAAAAGACTCTGATGTATGAACAATGTAGATTTTTATAATGAAGTGTTTATATGGCTAGTTTCTCAGGAAACTGGGCGGCGTGCCATTGTTGTGACCAAAAATCTGTTTCTCTCGAATTTTGAGCAAATATATGAGAATTTGCACACAAAGAAAAAAATAAATTCGAATATCCTGGTTATTATTGATTCCCTCACGAAATCAAATATTGAACTAAGGCTGATAGTGTTGATTACTGATGTATTCAGCCTCATGTTGAGATATAGAGTTTTATTCATGTGACAACATTAAGAGTAGTGTGTTGAATATAAACATATTCAATTATTCACTTGAAATTTCAAGTAATCAATTTTTCCTTAACTTCTGAAAATAAAATTTTCTTTACTTGTGAGTTCAACCGTTGCGCCATGATGACGTACGAGCAAGCTTAATTAATGGCGACGACAATTCACATCAAGGTAGACAGTTGGCAATGGCATCATTGTAAACTGTGATCCAATGTATAGAACGCGTACGACACAGTCAACCGCCAGTTCCTATCTTCCGCAATAGCTAGCTCATTTCGGGGATTTCAATAATTTCTTTATCAAAAACCTGTCTACGAAGCAGAAAACAGATAACCGCTATGATTTTTTGAGGGTGCATTATTACTGAAATTATGATTTTTTGGGAATCACTGGAAATATCCATTGTTTCTCAGGATATCAAAATTTGAATTATCCTTTACCTGATATGATCAAGCGTGTAAGAGCTTTTGACTGCAATTCATGGTTCTTATAGACTTTTTCGATTCATCCTTGAAGTATTTGTGTAGATTATTCTCTTCATAAAGAACTTCATAATTTCTGACTCGTATACAAAGGGATTTGTTGAATTAATATGCTATCAGAAAACTGTGTGGTACTGTTCAACTCTGTGCCTACTCATAAATCATCAACGGTCCATTGTTTCCACTTGTCAGCAGAAGTCAATCCTCCAATTACAGCACATACCATATCAATAAACAAATAAATGGTCAATCGACGTAATAGAGATACCGAGAATTTCCCAATCAGATCTAGATCGTTTCCAATTCCGATTGTCCTAGAATAAAGACTCAATCGCCGTATCTGTCAATCATAAATCAACTGGCATTATTGTTTTATGGTCACGCTAATGCACCCAGAAATCCCCAAATCATTCTCTCAAACGAAAATAGCAGCAAAGAGGATTGTAAAAATCTGAACCGCCGTTTAAAATCCATCTGAATCAACTCTCCTGTGGTGCAAAGTAACCAGCGTCTTAAATATAGAATTTACTATTACGTTGAGAGATATACGGCCAAATGTAAAATGAAATACATCTCAGAATTCGTTTTATAGATTTCCTATAAAGATTGGCAAAATTTGCTTCGGTAAACAAATGTAACTATTCTGTCTATTCTCGAGTGGACGCACGAATGAAAAGCCAATCTTTGTTTCACGCATATGTTTTGAGTCTGGATTAGTGAAGCTTTGGTTTTAATAACTATTCGGCCAGGGTCGGACTTTTCTAGTGGGTGCAATATAATCAACCGATTTCAAGCGATAGTCAAAAATGATGATGTTCAGCAAATGAAAATCCATACTAATATTATAAATGCGAAAGTAACTCTAGAAATGGTCATAGGCTATAAATAATCACGCCATCGTTCTTAGGGGGTAGGCAGTAGGCAGATAACTAAATTGAGTTAGTGATTTTTAGTCGTTTTTGTTGGGACTTTTGCTCTTTCACGTCTGAACGGCTGAACAGATTTTGATGAAATTTAGTAAGGTAATAGATGGTTACCTAAAAACGGATATAAAATCAAAATGATCACGTCATCGTACCTAGGGGGTAGGAAGTAGGCAGAAAACTGAATTGAGTTAGTGATTTTTTTTATGGTTTTTGCTGGGAGTTTTGCTCTATCATGCCTAAACGGCTGAACGGATTTTGATGAAATTTAGTTAGGTGATAGATAGTAACCTAGAAGAGGATATGGGCTATTAATATTCATGCTATCGTACTTAAGGCGTAGGCAGTAGGCAGAAGACTAATTAAGTTAGTGATTTTTAATCGTTTGTTTTGAAAGTTTACCTCATTCACGCCTTAACGTCTGAACGGATTTTTATAAGACTTGGTATTAAAGATAGGATCCTAGGCACGGACACAGGCTACTTTTTACGGCGGGAAAATACCTCATTCCCGCGGAAATCTAGCGTGATCGTGTCAAGAAGCGCATGACGCCATAGCTACTGAAATGATTTTGATGTTTTTTTTTAACTGAGTGTTACTAAGACTTCAAGTGAGTATTCGATCACTTTTCTAACTTAGAGGGTCTGTAGGCGCCATAATTTAGGGAATTTATGATAAAATTTTGTTGCAACTGTCTTTATTTAACAGTTTTACTTGGATCGAATTACCGTGCGAAGCCGGGGCGGGTCGCTTGTGAGAAATAATCGAAATGACTTCTATCAGTTGTTGAAAATTTCATTTCAAGGTTTTGATAATTATAATGCAGATTATGAAAATCATTCAAGATCAATTACTTTTTCATTTTCAAAAAAATATAAGTGCTACAAAAATTCCGATAACTTACATCACCAGAAACAAGTAGAGAGAAATGTACCCTAATATAGGTACTGTGTTTGAGTGTACCTATGTCCAATATTGAAAAAGTTATGGACAATAGGCATTTCCAGTGAATCACCTCAGAAAATCATAGCGATTATCCTTATTTGTTTCGTTGTCAGATTTAAGCGAAAACAATGAATTACCATTGAATTCGCAAAAATAAGATTGCGAATTCAAACGGCGGTTGTGGGTGACGTACGCGTGAGACTTCATTTTAATTGTTGAATGTTGAATCACAGTTTACAATTATGCCAACTGGCCACTCTGTTGTGTATCGTTATCCCCACTAATTATGTTTGCTCGTACGTCATCATGGCATCACGACGTTCGAACTCAAAGTATAGAAATAGCAATTGCTCATTATTGAAATGTGTCAATTTTTAACATCACTATGTACATGTATATCAGAAAATAGACATTGTAGAAACTCGTAGTTTTCCCCTAATATCCTTATTTCTTGAAACTCTTCTGTATAGTGTAGAAGATGTAGAATACTAAAACATCGAATTCTTAGCCACTTGTACGATTGAAAACATTTGAAGTTTGGAAGTTCAATCTGGAAAATATTCAAACTTTTCTAAACCCTGGCAAATCCTCAGCTTCCAACCTCGTACGCAAAGGTAAAACATCACTATAACAAAATAAAAACAATTTTTTCAGGAATTTGGACTTAATGTTGTTGAACAAAAAGGTAACTTTTTGTTCAACACACGCATGTACTTCTTTACAAAAAGAATTTCCTTGTAGCGTTAAAAACTCGATAACACAATTGAAAACATAAAGAAAATTAATACATTACAATTAAAAGAGCACCTTCAAAAATGATAGATCTCAAAGAATGTTTTTTAGATTGAGTTAAATTCGAGCCTTGATAAAGGATCAACTGGATCCGAAACGTTGGTGAAGATTTAAAGAAAATTCAACCAAAAACCATTAAAGTCCAAATTCCTGAAAAAATTGTTTTTCTCCAACCATCAAAAAATGTTGACATTTTTGTACTATTTTCAGGTGCAAAAGTCATAAATTCCCATACCGTACAAAAATCTGGTCGTTGTTTAGCAATACTTTTAATCCTAGGATTGAAAACGCTACTTTTAATCCTTGGATTAAAAGTAATTGCATTTGACGTCTACTTGACAATCAATATTCACCAACAATACCAGATTTCCCGGACTACCGACTTGCTGTCGCCAAATTTATTTCAATTTTGGCTTGGTTGGAGAAAAAATAGTATACAGGGTGTTTCCTAAATATGCGGCAAAAATTCAGGGGATTGTTCCTTGGACTATTCTGAGAATATTTTGTCCTTTGATGATTTTTGAAAAACCTCTTTGTTTCGAAGATACAGGGGAAACAAAATTTTAGATAATAACATTTTATTATGAAAAATTACATGAAAATTTAACTTAACCTACAAAAACTGTTGAAAATGACCACCTCTAGCCAAAAAACGAATTCAAATGAAAACCGTGTTTAATCTGTATTCCTTTAAAATCTGAACTTATCAATTTTAAGCCAAAAAACTGGCCGTTTTTAGTAATTGAAATGTTGTTAAACAAATTTAAAAATAAATTGTACCTACTTAGTAAACACAGTGCGGTACGCATTTTTATTTAAACTATTATTAATTTTGAAAATATGAAAAATGTTGTTTGCCCTGTATCTTCGAAACAAAGAGGTTTTTCAAAAATCATCAAAGGACAAAACATGCTTAAAATAGTCCAAGGAACAACCCCCTGAATTTTTGCCGCATGTTTAGGAAACACCCTGTATATTATACTATTTTATTATTGATAACATGGACGAAAATCCTGATACACGTCACTATAACCTTTGTCCTACCTCCGACCCTGCACAAACAAGCACACATGTGCATCAAAACACCCAAAATCGACCTGACTTTCCATAAGGAACGCTGCAGTCTCCAAGTGTTCCCCGATAATGTCCTGTTCGAATCATTGTTCCCACACATGTATCGGATTTCACCACTGACCCAGCTCCAATAAATCAGGTTAAGTGTCTCCCTCAGAAACGTGAAGGAACGCACAACCACCACCCCTTACAAGCAGGGATGCTCGAGGTGTTACTAATGTAACTTTTGTGTTACATTTCAGACCTGATGTAACGATGTTAAGTACAATTCTAAAATAAGGAAAAGTGCTACAATTTTCGACTGATGATTTAAGTAGTTGCTGGTAGATTCAACATAGTATAAATGCGTTTCTTCACTGAAAAATATACCGATTTGGTAGACCTAAAAAATATTGGGGAAAGCCCTGAGTAGGTGCTTTAGAGCGGTCGTTCATTGGTGGAGTAATAAGGCTATTACCTCAAAATTTTGTATAATCCTTGAGATTGATACTGAATATATAAATAAAAAATCTCAGCAGAATCGGAATTATAGTCTGGAAGTCATTCCAAAAATGAAATATGTAAATTCTATGGATCAGATGATGCGATCCTCTCGAAATTTCTTAGAAACTTTATAGGTTTTCACTCCCAGTCTCTGAAACATAAATAATTAAAAAATGTTTGATTAAGGTGAAGTGCTCCTGCGAAAATCTTTGCACTTATTTGTCAGGAGCAAATTGGTCTTGAAAAAAATTGTTGCCTAACAGTAAAACTGAAAAATGAAACAAATTAAAAGGATATTGTAACGTTTCTGATATAGCCACCGAAACGTTACAATATCCTTTTAATTTGTTTCATTTTTCAGTTTTACTGTTGGGCAACAATTTTTTTCAAGACCAATTTGCTCCTGAAAATAAAACAAATTAAAAGGATATTGTAACGTTTCTGATATAGCCACCGAAACGTTACAATATCCTTTTAATTTGTTTCATTTTTCAGTTTTACTGTTAAGCAACAATTTTTTTCAAGACCAATTTGCTCCTGACAAATAAGTGCAAAGATTTTCGCAGGAGCACTTCACCTTAATCAAACATTTTTTAATTATTTATGTTTCAGAGACTGGGAGTGAAAACCTATAAAGTTTCTAAGAAATGCAGAATCCTCCCAGAATATATTTCAATCGATATCTCGAAATTTCGCATGAACATTCAGTACATCAATCTTAATTCACGAAATAAATTTACCTCGAATCATATCAAACATTTTATTGTTCTGATTTCACATTCCTTTTGAAAATTCGCATGATCATTCACTTCGACATTCGACAATTTACATTTTCAATCTCGGTTTCATTTAAATGGAGAGTTTTATCATGGAAATATTAAAAATTTTTCCAATATTACGATAGACTTTTCTATGGTTGTTATTAACGCAACCACCACAAATTTTTTCGTAATGCTTTCAATTGGAATTGAACTTCACAGCATAATTTTAGCTTGATCAGATCGACAAATTCTAAAAATGGATAATTTAGAAAAAAAAATTCTATAGTTATATAGTTCTGATTATGCGATCCTCTTGAAATTCTAGATGACCTCGAAATAAAGTAAGGATTTTTCTTTTCAAAATTCAGATTGAATTTCTAAGTATGACACTATGGCCACAAAATTTCATAATATGAAGTTTCTCATGTGTATCTTGCGGCCGACTGTCTGAGATATTGAGGATAAAAATGGCCAATTTATTTGAACGCTCTTGTTCGATTCTGCTGGTAAACGAAAGAAACCGCAGCATTTATGAACCGAACTTATCCCGAAATTGCGGCGTAGCGCAAAATTCGGAGCCCCCCGCAAAATTTCAGTGGGGGCCAACTTCAAGCGAATTCTATTGTTTGGGCCCACTTACTGCTCTTTCGTTTTATACCTGGGCCCCTCGCACCGCTGGGTTTGCGGGGGACTTCGCTACGCCACTGCCTGTAAATTTCAAATCGCTACGACAATCCTTTCGAAATTAATCGGTTTTAAGGACGGACGACCTCGCGGCTGAAATGAAAGTTCAACCACGGATTCGTCATCAAAATTCGAAAATCACAGACTTTTCGGCAATAGGAAATAGCATTCGAACGAGAGCTCAAAAAGGTCTTCACCACCGATCATAATATTGCACCAATCCTATTGGTGTTACGAAACGTTACAATTGACAATTTTGTTGTGTTACAATTTATGGAAGGCCAAAAACAACGTTGCTTACAAGGTTGACTCAAACCACCCCAACTAGCGGGATCGCGACCAGAGAGGGTGCATTTTATATTTTTGGTCCTTTTATCGCGAGGTGAAGTAGAAGGCATTGGGAAATTGATGATGTTTGTGGAAGGATAATGTATTTTTCAACGACAAGTCCTGTGGGAGTGAAGTGGGAACGATGGCTTTTATTCCTACACTTCGACGACATGGGAAAATAGCCCGCTTTATGGCGGTAACAGGGAAATTTGTTCAGAACAAGGGGTGGGTTTATGAGTCATAAATTTTGGACGAATTGAATATTGAATTGAATCGAATGTATTCGAGTTTTGTTATATTTTTATCGTTATTACGCCATCAAGTCATTAAAATCATTTCATATTTTTTGCGAATATTATGAAAACCAGAGTCACGATCTTACAACCAAAAAGTATAGCCGGGTTTCAACGGTACCTAAATGTGTTCCGCGGCATTTTCGATTCATATTGAGGGTATCAACCAGAAATTGAATGAAAATAATTCAGCCAACTTTTCAGCTTTTTATCTCTAGCCATTTTTGAAATAAAACTGTTTGAATTTTGGGATTTAGCAGATATTCATCAAATTTTGGTGCCTTTGTATTCATATTGGCTCCCTGAACAATATTAGTGAAAAAAACAATTGGCGATCTGTCTTAGTTTGGAAGATATGGTCCCCCAAAATCCGAAAAATATTTCACCTGAATATCACTTTTTTCACTACAAAACACTGAATTACTACTTTATTAAGTTTAAAGCCTCTCTGAAAATTTTAATATGAAGATTCGATTCATTTCAATTTAAATATATTCAATAATTAGCTATTCAAAATATTCGCAATTGCCTACTTTCGAAAGAAAAGAAAAGATAGAAAAATTACATTCAAAAAAGCATACAAATTTTCCAAATATTTTTGGTCCCTCATTTTTCCATATTATGGATGTTTTTCTTGAGAAAAGATGCTATTAAATAATAACGCCCAGATGCAGCATTTCTGAGAAAAAATTTATTTTTATCATTTAACTAACATTGAGTACTTAGTGAAAAGAGAGAAAATTTCAAATCTATTTTTTTAGAAATGGTGCATCTGGGCGTTATTATACAAGAGCATCTTTTTTCAAGAAAAAACATCAGAGTTTATGAATATGATGATGTAAATCTCGCGAAATAATGAAAGTTAAAAAAAGTTTCAACTAAAAATACCATTCGCCCCCCCAAATGATACGATTGTGCTTGACATGAAAGAAATGCACTCAATCTAATCGAAGCGTATTTTTGATATTAGCCAATGTGTGAACTTTCAGCACTTTATGTGACTCCGTTTTGCGAATATGTGGCAAAAAGTGTGGACAGGACGTCATCTTCAAAGGACACTAGCTCCTTAACGAAGCAATTTTGCATTATATGATTTGGGTCGAATCTGTCTAAAATACGATCTATAATGTCCACTAGAAGTTTGTCGATCTAATTACGGGACACCCTGTATGTTCCAATCTGAGATATTATAGCAGCCAAAGATTATAGAGTATAGGTACACTGTATAATCTTTGATAGCAGTCTTTTGCTCTACAATGAACGGAATCACCACAGAGTCAGAGAAAGATCTGGAACAGTTTGAAATGTCAACTTTCAGCTGCTTGTCCATCACTGTCACCTTTTAGGCTGCCATTATCCTCATGGCAATTAATTTCCTGTCAGACATCGTGAAAAAACGAATCATCGTAAAGTAAAAGAAGAACTTGGCTATTATTTTTATTCGATTCTTCCTGCTCTCGAAATAACTCATTAAATATCTAAACAACCGAAATTATTTATAATCGCTCTGCCACAACTCTCGTCTTATCCTAAAATAGAAGAAATCTATTCCTCCGAACCAATCTATGTATAATTTAGGGTCATAATCCTCATCAATCAAGAACATTTCTCCACGGTGTCGGTGTCCGTAGGAAAATCGAATCGTTCAAAATTTTCACCGCTATTAGCATATAAATTAGGTTTAATTGATAGATACCGTAATGAAATGGCTAATAATAATTATTATAGGTAGATATTCAAAAGTCCAAGTGATTAATCGATATTCATGCAGGTATCCATATTGACTTCTCATGCAAATTTATGGATTTCATTCAGATTATTGTTCTAACTTTCCGTAATGACAACAACGCTGGTGATCGGACTGACCCAAATTTCGTGTTATTTTTGAAACGGTCACCTAATGTGACGTAACCCATTGTGACATTTCATTCAGTTTGGAAAGCGTTCTTGAATGAATTTTGCTCCGACTCTCGCGTAGGAAACGTTGTGATGGATTTTGGTGACAAAATAGAGATGATTGATAAACAATCATGATGATTTCTATTTGCGGGCTTGTTCATGGGTACCTACATGGGAATATTATTTGTAGAATAATCATGTTATGTGTGAGTACTGAACTGATATAATCACCTCGATGTTTGTTTTCGATATGCTCGTATATTTCGAAAAAAAGATTAAATCGATGGTAGTGTTGTTATGATAATTCTTATTGATTTTCGTTCAATGAGGAAAAATTGATTCTTTTGTGACCCAAATTCAAAATTTTTCAATAGGAAATCAAGTGAAAGAACACCAAAAAATACAGAAAAGTAGAATTTTCAAGCTGAGACATAAAAAGCTTGGTTTTATTTTTGTTGTACATTCATTGAAATTATGACCCGATATAATTTATTTGAAGAATATGTTCCTATGCATTATCAATTAAAGCGACATGAAATTGAAAAGTTACCTTGTCAATTTTCACTGACATACACTCGAAATAAACCCATTTCTTTTTCTTTCCAGATTCGCCATAACGTATCAACCAAAGTAGGGAAGACTACGCCAATGAAAAATTATGAGAAGAATTTTTTTGACGTAACTCACCACGAAAATTCTTGAGTTTCTATGCTATTGAAGACATACGAATGAATTTGGTTTTTACACTTAAAATTTAAGAATAGAGGGGAAAACCCGGTTAGATGCCGCACTTTTTGAAATTGCCTCATATTTTTAAAAATATTGATTTTATATGAGTTATTTCTATGAATATAGGTAGCCCCATTATGTGATTTGAAATACTGAAGCCGGGTTTCATAAAACTCCGATCACCTTGATTAATGAAATGTCATAATTTCTGTGCAATTTTCAGTTCATTTTTGACGTAAACCATCGACTTAATTCAAAATCAACGATTTGATTGCCCGATCAAGCTTTATGAAACCCACTTTAAGACTTTTCTCTGACATAGTAATCCTAAACTCCACAAAAATTTGATTTTGTGGAACCTTTTCTTTGGGGATAGATGAATGCAAGCATGGATAGTTGCCCCACCATGAAAATACTCAAAAAGATAGATGCCCTTCATACTGTGTCAACCAAAAAATGTTTTAGGTATTTCAAAAATACGAATGTTAATCTGATTGTTTCCATGGTGGGGGTAGTCGTACGTTAGGGTTGAAAATGAAGAAAATAAATTGATTTATTCGTGCGCGTCAGATTTTTCAAGAGAGTATTGAGTGAACCTAAAGAAAAGCTCCTGCATAATAATCTGACGATTTGGATGTGAGGCAAACTCGCAATCATCATTAGAATGACCTTTAGTCAAAACTATAGCTCGATGTTCTCCTAGAAAATCTGAAATTTCAAATTTGGATAATAATTGCGATTAACACATTTGAATCCATTTCTCTGTTTCCATGATTTTTTCCAAATCCAAAATTCATCCTAATATTTTTCATACCAGAGTGAAAAGGTGTGAAATTATTAACTTATATTGGTGAATATAAGTAGATGTTACTTTAAAATATTTGTACAATTTCCATAAACCAACTTCACTTCATTTTATCATCATGTCAACCCTCAAAATTTACCGTCTGTGAGTACCAATGTGATGCTGAAATTATTATGTTAACATCTGGTCAAAAGCACCTTCACAAATCGGTGAATAGTAGGAAATATTTCCCGAACACATTTCACAACCTAAACTTAATATCCCCATCAATCATGTCGATTCCACATCTGCATCTGTCCTAATCAACAATATACATAGCAAAAATATCTCTGAAGATTCCCATGTCCTCTACCAAGAATCTGTTATCTCCCAAGGCATTATATTATCATCCCAGCATCTTTTGTACCTTAATTGTCGAGATGTCATCTTCCACATTAATTTTTATCGGACAGACGAGAATGACTGAACGTATAATATGTCTGAAAGTATAAAAACACGAAATAAATCCCTGGAGAGAAGACGTAATCTCTTAAATAACAGAATTCTTACAAGGTCCATTATCGTGAAACTTCCATCTTCATTTGAATAACGACTTTTACTTCGTTTTTAATACTGGCAGAGTGTACTCTTGTAAAATTAATTATGTGCATAGGAACGTATCCGTTTGATGTTCAAGAAAAGACTGCAGCAGGAAATTACAATACTCTGTTCTTGAAACGGGTATTTCCGTTCTTTTCTATCGATATTTTAACGAGTAGTTAGGTAGATTCAATGTGGGTTTTCTGAAAGAAATATCAGAGTTCATCTTACTTTAATAGATCTGAAATAAATTCCTGGCAGATATGTCTGACCTGGCGAAATACCCATGAAAAGTTTTTTATCCACGACTATTGCAAAATCCCTATATTGTACGTCTCTGTGCTCGGCCTTAATAATACCCAATAATCACAAGGGAATAATGAGATTATAATTCGCTGCTGCCAGATGCTTCATAGATTTAGCTTTGATATAGGGTAAAACCCGGATAGATGCCTCAGTTGGATAGATGCCCCATTTTCAAAATACCTAACTTCCGAAACATGTATCAAAAAACTAATTTTAGCTGCTACAGTCACCCTGGACCTTAGTTTTGTAAGGGTTATTGTAAAGTGAAGCCGTTTTTCGCTAGTGTGTGCCATCTTCTCAGCAGCGAACTTCATAAACATGCCAAACTTTTAGAGGTAGGTATTTGCCGCTGTATAACTTTTGAAGTGGTAATAAATTCAGTAATTTTTTTTTATTACGTCAATACAGTGTTTCATTGAGTGTACATCTGAGTACAAATATTTTTTGTTTTCTTCTTAATTTATTAAAAAAAATCATGGGCATCTATCCCTATCGAAAAGGATAGTTGCCCTGATTTTTTGAGGTATAGGTGCCCCTTAGGACATCTAAACTAAATCCATATCTTCTTAGCAGATTTTCGATTCATTGTGTTATTTTGATTTTAAACTTGATTCCTGATCATTTTTGTTGAGACCTATTATTTCATTAATTTATCATGAATGTGTGGATTAATGCTTTATGTTAATATAAAGAATGCAACTTTTCGTTTAATATATGCTTTCGAAATTCAATTAAAAATGCACAATTGTTGTTAATTCGACGCGCACTGTATACTATTATTGATTTTCGTCCTAATTTTTACATCTAGATATCTTGAACTATCGAAATTATCATGCCATAGGTGTTGAATCTATACTCTTCTCAAATTGGATTATAATTTCGAAACCCATCAACAAAGTCCTTTGAATTAAGCGTCCGAACACATACATACCCTTAAATTTTCCTACTTCTGATGTCTTAATAAGATTCTTCTGAGGTTAATTGAAGATATATCTGCGCAGTATAGAACTTCTGGTTTCTTAGAACAAAACTTTCCAAAGAACTGGTCCAATCGCCTCATACAAAGTCACTACAAATGATATTGCCATCGATTCTGCTGAATATAGCAATAAACAATTTTTATACTCTTCTCCAAGAACCAGTCTTAATTGGGTGGCGACAGGTGATACAATTTTTAACCACCGCAGGACTCCAAAGACTTATTAAAATATGCATGCAGAGATACATAATACTAATATATTGCAATTTATCTACTTCTATATAAGCCAGGGAATTCATAACAAAAACTCGTCTACATAATAATTTAGTCAACATGCCTCAATAAAATCAAACGAAACGATACTGTGTAAAAAATGGCGTGCAGTGCGGAGGCTTAGCAGATAAAACATGAGTACTATTACCAATTAAGTATATCAAAATGCCCAGAGGTGCGCAACATTCGGTACCATTTATCAACGGTGGTCTTCTAATATGGGCAATACTAGGTGCTACCGGTTTCGTGCGGCTGGTAAAAATTGAGACATTAGCTGTTATACTTTCCAGAATGCTAAATAATGGTACTTGATGCAATGTCGGATGTCTTTGCCGTTGCTGGTATAGATATGCCAACTTGGATTTTTCAGCATCTTTTGAGGAGGATGGTGGGAAACAGTGTTAAAAGGGTGTTTGTTGGTCAGCACAGGACGGCTAGGGTAAAACCCGGATAGATGCCCCGGTTGGATAGATGCCCCATTTTCAAAATACCCAACTTCCGAAACACGTATCAAAAAATTAATTTTATAAGTAGCTGCTACAGTCACCCTGGACCTTAGTTTTGTAAAGTGAAGCCGTTTTTCGCTAGTGTATGCGATCATCTCAGCAGCGACCTTCAAAAACATGCCAAAGTTTTAGAGGTAGGTATTTGCCGCTGTATAACTTTTGAAGTGGTAATAAATTCAGTAATTTTTTTATTACGTCAATACAGTGTTTTATTGAGTGTACATCTGAGTACAAATATTTTTTGTTTTCTTCTTAATTTATTAAAAAAAATCATGGGCATCTATCCCTTTCGAAAAGGATAGTTGCCCTGATTTTTTGAGGTATAGGTGCCCCTTAGTACATCTAAACTAAATCCATATCTTCTTAGCCGATTTTCGATTCATTGTGTTATTTTGATTTTAAACTTGATTCCTGATCATTTTTGTTGAGACTTATTATTTCATAAATTTATCATGAATGTGTGGAATAATGCTTTATGTTAATATGAAGAATGCAACTTTTCGTTTAATATATGCTTTCGAAATTCAATTAAAAATGCACAATTGTTGTTAATTCGACCCATGTTGCGTAGATAAAGTTGCTGTTTTAAGCATAGAAAATCTCATTGTATTTAGTTGGGTTTTTGGTTCACATAGTATGAAGGGCATCTATCCCTCCCAGTATTTTCATGGTGGGGCAACTATCCATACTTGTAGGCATCTATCCCCAAAAAAAGGGTTCTACAAAAATCAAATTTTTGGGACATTTGGGATTGCTATGTCAGAGAAAAATTTCAGTATTTCAAATCAAATAATGGGGCTACCTACATTCATAGAAATTACTCATATAAAATCAATATGTATTTTCAAAAATATGAGCCAATTTCAAAAAGTGGGGCATCTATCCGGGTTTTCCCCTATACTATCAATATCTGACGCTCTCGAGTAAGCCCATGTAACTGTTCTTTTTTTACATTTTTGAAGATCTTTTGCCGCTTACCCCACCGATGAAAAGGTATATATTATACGACATTTTTTCTTCTTATCATCTAAGTTTCGCAACCCAATAGGTCTCTATGGCCGGAGACACACTTGGCGTTTTTTTCCGATCGGATATTTTGCCGTCGACGCCGTACCAGAGGTGGCGCGTGGGATCTTATGGTGACGTACACATTCGGCGGAAAAAAGGACGATCGGATTTTTTAACGCCGTCGGTAGAAATGCAGCCGACCGCTGCCACTACATTCGTCGGTTTTTCTATCGACTACCCCGAGCAGTGGCCTACGTGACTGGCGGAGGTAGCGTGGTTGTGACTTGAAACGGATATTTTACCGCCCAGTGTGTAATCCAGTGTGTAAGCTACAATTTTGTTGTACCGTCGACGGCAAAAAAACCGATCGGAATAAAACGCCAAGTGTGTCTCCGGCCTATGACGCTCGAGTAAATCCCGATTTAGCTACGTGGGTTCCCCTACTACTGGTAGAAAAACATATTCGAAAACACATATCTTATTGGTGATTAAAAGTGTTGGACAAAAAATTCGAGAGCCATTTGTTGAATTCGATGAGCGAATATCATTTTCCATACAAAAATAATCACCTAAACCTTGTTCTTGGATCTCCATTCGTATCAAGCCCTACAATTCCGACAAAAGCCTTCCTCTTATTGTAGTACATCGCCCATCCAGATCTGCATTTCGCGTTCCGGAAAACGACGGAAAGAGGATTATCCGGATCCACGCGAATCCGGATCCCGCAGATATGAATCGCAAAACGCCGCGCCCGGATGACGGTAGAGAGAATGGGCCGAAACGTTGCGAATACAAACATAATGGACGCACAGACAGATGTAGCGGCGTATCATTTCCAATTATTGTCGTTTGTGTTTGTGCAGCGTTTTACTTTGTGACTGGGTTTTCAATTATACACCGCTGAATGGATACATAATTATTATGGAGTTCCTGTTTGTTCCTCCCTGTGGATGCGCCGCTGATGTCCACAATGGCGGGCTTCGAATTGGACGAATTACAAACGGCAATTTGATGATGATACTGGCAAATGTGGATGGTGAAATTATCCAAGGGAAAGGGTGCAAATTCGTCATGACGGTTTTGCCCGGAATTCGATACATACACTACTGGAAAAAATTAAAGGATCAAAAAAAAATTCCAATTTTTTCGGCCATTTTCAACATGCCGTAACTTTGGAGAGGAATGGTCGTACAAGGAATTTAAAAGAAGGAAATTGTAGCTCCAAGTGTCTAGTTTTTGGATTAGAATTTTAAGTTTCAGTGGTTTTTGAGTAATGATAGAAAAATCAGCAACAAAAAAATTCTCAAAATTTTACCACTTTTTTTTCTTGTCTACGAACGTGGAAATTTTATTTTTGCATAATCGTTATAATGATGGGATACTTTGTTAATTCAGCTTCAATTTATTTTTTCATTGACCTCAATACGTCCACTTCTCGCCGAGATATCGGTCTTCAAATGGAAAAGGATCCATTTGTCTTTGATTATCGATTTCTCAGCAAGCAATGATCGCACAGAAAATTGAAGGAGGGTTTCAAGACCTCAAATGAACTCCGATTAATGAACAACCATTGCTTATTCATAGAAAATTTTTTTCTTCATGTCGCATCAATATTAAAATTTAACAAAAAAGGGCTTTTGGTGGTTTCTTGGGAAATTTACCGCTGGATCGAAAATGTTGAGGAAACCAATAATGTTAAGTGTGACTTTCACAGTTCAATATGTTGATAAAAACCTTACGAAGAGTCAACTCAATCCAGCGAGCCGTTTTTTTGTTTGACTCGATTGAATTTTTGAAAAAAATAAGGATCACGTTTCTTGCTCTTAGAAGCTCATAATCTTCAAAAAAGGCAAAAAAGAATTTTCTCGAGCTTTTTCCACACATAAATTTCAAAAAAAAAATAAAATAGACTAACAAATAAAATTTTTATTAATTTAATAACGGATAAAAAATGGATCCTTTTCCATTTGAAGACCGATATCTCGGCGAGAAGTGGACGTATTGAGGTCAATAAAAAAATAAATTAAAGCTGAATTAACAAAGTATCCTATCATTTTAACGATTATGCAAAAATAAAATTTCCACGCTCGTAGACAAGAAAAAAAAAGTGGTAAAATTTTGAGAATTTTTTGTAGCTGATTTTTCTATCATTACTAGAAAACCACTGAAACTTAAAATTTTTGAAGTTCTAATCCAAAAACTAGACACTTGGAGCTACAATTTCCTTTTTTTAAATTCTTTGTACGACTATTCCTCTCAAAGTTACGGCATGTTGAAAATTGCCGAAAAATTTGGAATTTTTTTTTGATCCTTCAATTTTTTCCAGTAGTGTATTTCGGCTCGATTTTTGAGCGCTCGTTCTTCTTAAAGGAGTGCTATATCGTTTTGCCTAAATGTGTGTAATTTTCGAATTTTGAGCCGAAAATGGTCTCAAACGACAGGGTTCTCTTGTCTACTAAAAGGATTTCGAGAACCATAGCAGCTAGAAGAAAACTGATGACAAATTTTCCCGACTCAAATCTGAAAACAGATCTAACCTATCTCAATAATTCAAATTTAATATGACTGATTTTTTAAGTCATTCGTATTCAATTTGAGTTAGCCAGGAAAAAAGAGTCCAAAAATGTCTCATCAGTTTCGTTCTAACTGCTATGGTTCTCGAGATCCCTTCAATAGACAACGAATTTTGCCCACCCAGTATAGTCGACGACATGGAATCGCTTCTTGTAGATTTGGAATTGAGCAAATATCGAAGGATCGGATCGCCGAACCAACAACTACATATCTTCCTCCCAACTTAAAACACAAACAGGAGACACCGTTGAATTATCGTGGTTCGGTCCCCCATCATATCGGGACACGGTCGATTGGAATAAGCGATTCCCGGTCCCGGATCCCGTACCACATAATACGGGACGATTGATCGATCATAATTTCCCTTTATGCGAGGCAGTTGCGAAAACGCGGGTTTTATGGATCCGGAAGATGGAAATGAATGGGAATTATTTATGGGTTTCTCGATGGCCATGTCCGAACCACGTCGTGACAGTATCGAGCGGTTTTCTATCGTGAGAGGTATGGCTCCATCAGTTAAATTGCTCTGGATTATGTTTTTGGGAGTGTTATTGTTGGGGAGGAATAACAAGTGTTTCTGAAGTTCTTGAGGAGTTATTGTAATCATTTTGGTATTGTTTTCGTTTGAGGTTTGGCAACCATTCTTCCAGTTTCTTTCGACTTAAGTGTACATTGACAGTTTCGTCAATCCAATCATCTACAGTATTCTTTTCTTCCAGTGTGCTTCCCCTTCTGTTTTTTTCTTTATCCGAGAACTCCTTCTCTTAGGCCCATCTGCCTATACAACAGAAGGGTTCTGGGCCAAAAATTGTTCCTTCTTTGGCTAGCTTGGCCTCTTCGTTTTCTTTCATTCCCTATAATAACCAGAAACCCAGAATAGAGAGACTTTGTTGTTCTTGCCTACTTCATTGAGTTTTCTTCGGCACTCCCATATTAGCTGAGAGTTGATGACATATACAGGGTGTTTCTGAATTGATGCGAAAGGTTTAAGGGGATGATTCCTCAGAATATTTTATGAAAGAAAGTTCCTATAAATGTAGTTCCGGAAATGCATTGTTTCCAAGATACAGGTTGTTGAAGTTTTACTTAAAAAATGACTGAAAAAATAGTATGTCACTGAGATTTTTTGCACTTACAATTATTTTTAAATTATTCGTTCAATTCATGACGAAAAATCTCTCAAGCGTTTTTTTCGTGTGGGGCTCCGTTTTTATGTGAAAAAATAAAAGATCTTGACGTTGTACATATCTCTACTAAATATTGTGTTGAAGTAACGACAAATACGAGTTAAGATGTTTAATTCTCTTGAATAAAAACACCCCACACGAAAAGAAAGCAGAAGAGTTTTTTTTATCACAAATTGAACGAAGAATTCAAAAATAATTGTTAGTTTAAAATATCTCAGTGGCGTCCCACTTTTTCAGTCAGTTTTTAAGTAAAACTTCAACACGCTGTATCTTGGAAACAATGCATTTCTGGAACTACATTTATGGGAACTTTCTTTCCTAAAATATTCTGAGGAATCATCCCCTTAAATCTTTCGCATCAATTCAGAAACACCCTGTATATTTGTTCAGTGCCTCAATAGCAGCTTGACAATCGATACAGAGCACTCACCCGATAGTTTCTTTCCTGGTTTCTATTTGTGCATCATTTGATTGTTAGTATTTCTACCCGACACTTGACTAGGAGCCTAACGATAGTGTATACCTGGGGGTCGATTCTTGAATTATGTCGTGTTCGCGAATCGACAAATGTCGACCAACTTAGTAGGGAAGTTGGTCGACAATTGTCGAATCGCGAACACGACATTTTTCAAGAATCACCTCCCTGGATCATGTTCGTGGCCCGTACACAATATTTTTCTTCAAAATTCAGTATAACAGTCTTCATTCACAAAAACATTTTCACTTGAATGTTATGCAAATATAAAGATTCTTCTTTTAACTATTCCAGTTGAATTTTCTATGATTCTGTTAACACTGTGGCCACAAAATTTTGCATGAACATTCAGCGTATCAATCTTTATTTATAAAATAAATTTCAATCGAATCGGATAATTTTTTATGGCTTGAATTTTCCATGGTTCTGTTTACACTATAGCCAAAAAATGTTGCATGAAGCTTATTATGAGCATCTGCATATGGCCGCAACATTTCTTTTCGATGTGTTTCGTTTTGTCTGAGTTATTGAGGAACAAAAATTTTGAATGGCCATATTTTATGGAACACCTTGTACGATTTGGCTGGTCAACGAACTCAACCGAGCCATTTGGGAACAGAACTCACCCTGAAAGTTTCAAGTCTCTTGGACAATCCCTTCGAAAGTTACGGACGGACATCATCAGGGAGTCGAACCCTATCGTTTGAGACAATTTTCGGCTCAAAATTCGAAAACTACAGACATTTGGGCAAAACACGTGTGCTATCATTTAAGTGGAACGAGCGCTGAAAAAGAACTAGAGATGCCTCGTTAAAAAAAAAACATTTCGATGTTGTGACCATCCAGAGTTTTTCCTGTCAGCATCTAATGGCGCCGGTGCCTTTGTAATGCATTAGAACGAACCTTGTTTACAGTATTCCTTTCTTCGACTGTGTAGTTCCCCGAACAAAAGTGGGACTCCTCGCAGGGAAGCCAAGGAGGAGATGATATATCTAAGAAGCGGCGGATGTCGACTTCCTCGGAAAGGCACACATGACGTTGTTTATAAAGGCAACACAAGAGGGCACATTCATCATATTCGTCAGTCAGGTCTTGCGAAACAAAAACAGGGTGGTTTGAGTTCACATTGATATTCTAATAGTTCGCCAAAGTAGGGGAGCAAGTTAGCCGTGACAAAAATTCTTAGAAATGTATTTTATGAGGTACAGATGATGAAGAGGACGTTTACTGGACATGGGTGATTTTCAAAGTTTATAAGCGATTATAGATATTCATTTTTTTTTCGATTTTGTAACTATAAATTTGAACCACATACAGGGTTTTCCTTTTGAGTTGCCCTAGAAGGCGTTTTTGGAGAACTAGTGAATATTTTGTTCTGAAATTTTAAGTGGAATCTTGAGTATGAAGGAACTATTCGCCTAAAAGATTTTTAAGTCGACAGTGTCTACGTCTATCTTAAACGCATATCTACTTTCTTATTTCAAATTGAATTACCTATATTTTCATCTATCTATCGATTCAATACCACATTCGCAGTAAAACCTACTAAAAATTTGCCTTTGTTATGCGCAAATTATTGAAATTTTTGCAATGTGTATCTGGTAGAATATTTCTCAACCTGAGCCAGCGAATTCTAGGATCAATTCAAATAATTGTCCGTAATTTGTATGAGGTTAATTGTTCAATATAAGATATTATTTCGCTTTAATCGTCGAGTGTTTTATGAACGGAGAAATTAAAAATGTTGAATGCTCATTTGTGATGTCCTTCTTGCTCAGAGAATACAGCAATTAATATTTTTTATTTAGTACCGCGAATAACAACCTGCTCTCGACCGAAGGAAAGTTACCTGCTGATCATTATATTGTCCACAATATTGCTATCTTGCAGTTCTAGAGTTAGATTCAACGATTTGTAAAATTTTACTTTCGAATATGGAATAATGGAAACCTGATTAGTTCAGAATATCTGCTCATTAGCAACTGAAGAATTTCAGTTTTTTCATTTCATTCGAAAACTATCCAAAATAAATAATTAGTGTAAGAGGAGACTGCCATTCGTTTTTTATTTCGAATGGAATGCTGTAAAATAAATATGGGGTTGCCATTTGAAAATCTTGAAATATTTCAATTTTGAGTTCCACATTTTCGGGTCAAAAGTTTTAAAGAACCTTACGATGTATCAAATTACTGAGTATTTCACATGAATGCATGGATTTTCTACTATGAGACTGCTGAGTTTGGTTCCGTTCGCATAGAAAATAATCGAGATATTGCATTTATAAACTGGCAATGCAGATATCAAAAATTTCAAGAATTTGAGCAAAACTTGGCAACAGTGCATGACAGAGAAATTTTTTTCAGTAGGTTTTATAGCGAATTTGGTATTGAATCGATACATAAATAAAAATAGGTAATTGGTGGAGACTTCAACCTGCACCACACAGCTTGGGGTTCTTCTATAGACAGTTACTATGGTACAAAATTACTGAGCTCAGCTGAACAAAATGACTATTATATTGTGAACAATGGAGCCTCAACCAGGCTACAATATTCCAGTAGAAATAATTCAGTCCCGGACATTACACTTGTATCAAGAAATATTAGACCACTCACTCACTGGTACGTAGAAGATGATACCCTCGGGTCAGATCATTACGTAATCAGATTCAATATACAACTGAATATTCTAAAATCTTTGGGTGTGAGATCGACTAGAATTTATAATACAAGAAAATGTGACTGGGAAAAATTCCACTCGTTCTTAGAGAACCAAACCTCCGAAGAAAATGAAAACACCAGTGTTAGCTATGATACCTTTAAAGATAATTTAATTTTGGCCTGCGAAGCTAGCTGCCCTAAATATCACTTCAACGTCAATCCAAAGTTTAACAAGAACTGGTGGAATGAAGAATGTCATAAAGCAATAGAAGAAAAAAAGGAAAAATACAGGTCTTATGTTCGAGATTCGACTTTGGAGAATTTCATCGCGTTCAAAGAAAAGGAAGCAATAGTGAAACGAGTTATCAAAAGGAGCAAACGTAAAAGTTGGAGAAAATTTTGTTCTTCTTTAAGTAAAGACACTTCTGTCAGCCAAGTCTGGAAGCAAGTTAAAAAACTTAAAAACATCTCTTCTTTCACTCACCCTCTGATTGACGGAGAATGGACTCATGATTTTCTTTCTAAATTGACACCCGACGGCACATATGAGCCACCTATGAATCTCGATCCTGATGAAATTTGCGACGACTTCCTATGCAGGCCTTTTGTATACAGCGAGTTAGAAAAGCTCTCAAACATAACGCGAACACTAGCCCAGGACTCGATCACATTCAGTATAATATGTTGTTTAACCTTCCAGACAATACTAAACAAACACTTCTTCAGATCTTCAATAACATATTGAAGACCGGCATCTTCCCTGAAGATTGGAAAATTTACTCGGTTATACCTATTCTCAAACCAGGAAAAAACCCTAATTTATCAGCTTCATATCGACCAATCTCTTTGAGCTCATGCGTAGCCAAGACTTTTGAGAGGATGCTCAACCTTCGCCTCATTTGGTGGTTGGAAACACACGATCTTTTCCCAAGCACGCAGTTTGGTTTTCGCAAGGGGTTTAGCACTATGGATAGCTTGAGCCATCTCATCTCGGATATATATGGGACCTTTACTGATCGGGGAATACTTGTGGCCTTATTTCTGGATATAGTTGGAGCATTTGACAACGTTGTTCTCGATGTTCTCTACCAAGAAATGTTAAAAATAGGAATATCTCCCAGATTCGCTACTTTAGTGTTCAATTTTCTTATAAATAGGAAAATACTTCTGAAAGTAGGAAATTCGACAAAAGGTCCTAGGTCCACCAACAGGGGATTGCCTCAGGGAGGGATCTTATCCCCAATCCTCTACATAATATATTACCACCGACTAGAGAAAATTTTGAAAAAATATAATATTAAACTTCTACAATACGCCGATGACCTAGTCCTATATGTTATGTCTTTGGACTTCGATGCGGCCATTAAGATTTTAGAGGAATGTATAGAAGAACTCCTCTGCTTCTTCTCCTCTCATGGACATGTCTTGTCTACAGAAAAATCTGTTATGTGTTCCTTCACTCTAAAGAGAATCGTCTTTCCGGACACTATTAGAATAGGAAACAATTCCTTCAGACATGAAAGCTCCGTTAGATTTTTAGGAATGATATTGGACAAAAAACTCTTATGGAAGGAACATATCACCCTCCTGAAAAAGAAAGCCGAAAAACGAGTACAAATATTGAGATTTGTTTGTCATAATGCTTGGGGTGCCGACCAAAACACCGCATTAATGTTCTATAAAAACTTCATCCGGTCTGTTATTGACTATGGATGCATATTTTACGACGACGCATCAAAGACGACTTTGAACCCGATAGACATCATCCAAAGAAAGTCCATCAAACTCTGTATCGGTCTTTTAAGCAGCACTCCTACCGAATGCGTCCATTCCGAGGCATCAGAACCACCTTTAGTGATCCGAAGAAAAGTGCTTGCTACGATTTTCATTTTGAAGAGGATATCAACATCAAATCCTATAGTAGGTGAAATTCATAATTTATCTCTCCGAACATTAACCCACAAGTTCTGGACTGTAAGAAAAGATCCGTTGATCATAAGACAATACAGCTCTTTTTTAACTGACCCCACCACAAACCTCATCTCAGTAAGTAAAAAACTGCCCATTTTCACAATTGATTACAATAACTTGCTGACCAAGATTAAAGTTACCATTCCCGCTCCAGACAACATCTCTGATGACTCAAAATTCCAAACATTCCTGTCAATACACTTTAATGACTTTTATCCAATCTACACGGACGCTTCAAAAAGTCCTAACTCTGCAGTGGGAGTCGCAGTTTACGATCCCATCTCGAATACAACCATCCATGCCACGCTTAATAAACTATCCTCCGTTTACAGCGGCGAACTGTGCGGCATATCAATGGCTCTAACATATATAAGAGAAGAATTGTCCAGTTCAGGTCAAGAAAAATTTTGATAATATCTGATAATCAAGGAGTATTGATGTCCCTTACTAATATAAAATTAAACTATTCCTTCACAAACGTCCACAGAAGAATTCTCTCCTACCTAAGTTGTCTGAGGCAAAACGGTGTTGTTGTTCAGTTCGCATGGTGTAAATCTCATGCCGGAATCTTTGGAAATGAGGAGGCTGATAAAGCTGCCAAGATGGCATCACATCTAGATACTAATGACGAGAATATATTATACACCGACATATTCTCCCATCGTAAAGATATGGCTTATTGGGAATGGTGTGATATTTTCAAGAAAAGTAAATCCATCCACTATAAAAACATCCAACCCTATCCTACCAAATCAACATGGTTCAATGCTTTAGCAGGTAGAAGAGACTTTATAAGGGTCATATCCCGTATCCGTAGCGGACATGCTCTATGCCCCTCATATCTACACAAAATCGGAATCCGAGAAAATGACCTATGCCACTGCGGCGAGCGGGGCAACATAGACCATGTGTTACTTTTCTGTTCCCATCATAGTCGCCAAACAGAAGACTTCCTAAAAAAGATCAACGGGATTGTAAGATATTATCAACCTTTCAATACAATTTTTTTGTTATCATTGGGAAACATGGACGTTTACGAGGCAATATATTCACACACGCTAGCATGTGGCCTAAAATTTTGAGTGTTCTTCAGTTTCCTTGTGTACAAACCCTTATGTATTGTTCATTCAATCCGTGGCTCATATGTCATGTAATGTGTAAGAAGAGAAAACCGCCATGATGAGTCCCTTGGCGTCGAAGTGTCCTCGTTGTATTTCCCTATACCCTTCCCTGTGTCCAATAATCGTTTTAATCGCATAATATGTCAGTATTAATGATGATGGCTAATGATGAAAGTCAAGGCCACTGGGGATTTCCCCATTTTTGATTAATATATAAAAATAGGTAGTTCCATTTGAAATAAGAAAGTTGATATGCGTTTGAGATGGACGTGGCAACACTGTCGACTTGAAATTATTTTAGGCGAAGAGTTCCTTCATCCTCAAGGCTCCACCTAAAATTTCAGAACAAAATATTCACGAGTTCTCCAAAAACGTCTAATAATAGGCCAACTTAAAAGGAAAACCCCGTATGTTTTGGAAATATTGAATATTCATTTAATCTTTGTATTGATTTAAATTGTATACGTTTATTATTGTGACATATCATGTGAGTGTTCGTTCGATGGCAAAAAAATATACTACTACTACGTTATGACAAAATCTGAAAAATCAACTTGTGCTCCCAAACGAGAGTATAATATTGTTTTCCGCCGACCTCGAAATAAAAGGGTATTTTAATGTGTTCGAAATTGAGCATTAATGACCCATCTTAATGCTCAATTTTTTAGCCTTTTTAATGTGCAATCCTCATGGCAACCGTACACAAACTATTCAGAAGCACTACGAGAAATGTCAAAACTCTACTGGAACATAGAAATATAGAAATTCAATGTCAAATGTATGTCTTGTGCAAAATGAGAATGTATTTCAATCAAGAATTTATACACTATTGATGTTGAGATCGTCGGAAAAATCTTGTAATCAACACGGTTATTAATCTAGCGACTAATGGTCTCGAACTATTAACGCGTTCGCTCCGCTCACGCATTAAAATATCCTGATCATTAGTCGCTGCCTTTAATAACCTAGTTGATTAATAGTTATTTATACAACAAGTGAGTTAAATGAATGTTTATTCATGAGAAGAAAGTTTGACCCACGAGCCCGTAGGGCGAGTGAGTTAATTTCTTCGAGTGAATTAACATTTTTAACTCACGTGTCGTATACAAAATTTTATCCCATTTTGATGAAAATTCAAATAATGAATACTTTTTAGAAGAAATATTAGGTATAATTCAAATTCATAACGAGATTTCCCTTCGAACAATGGTTGCTAGGGCACTATGTAATTAATTGTTTGCAAGTGTCAATGAAAATTACAGAACAGTCAAATAATTTTTGTTCCGAAAAAATGTTGAGCGGTGACGACGAGGTTGTAGTTCCTGAGTGCATTATACAAGAAGCAAATGAGGCAACAGAAGCAGTAATTTCATTAAAATCGAAAATATTGTACGAAAAGCAATATACGGCATTTTGTTCCTGGAGAAATAATAAAAAAGCCGAAGGTGTCAATGAAAAAATAATTTTGGCGTATAATTCCGAACAATCCAAGAAAGTTAAATCGTCGTCTTTATGGTGCTACTATTCACAACTTAAGAAAAGGTTGGCTCTGAAAGACAAATAGATATCGGCAGATTTCACCAAGTCACCGCCTTTTCGAAGCAACATTCCAGGGGATACGTAGAAAGTAAGTGGTAAACATTTTATCCCACTAGTGAATTAAAAAAAATTTAATTCACTCAGTGGATAAACGTCAACTTACCCTTGTTACCATGGGTTGAATATTGTCATCTTTAAATGTCAAAATGGGATAAATAACTATTATTATTCAGTTCCTAAATTGTAGAAGAAAATAAAAATACTTTGTGCGCCATCCCATCACATTGTCTCCGAATAATAAAAAGAGTATAATAAAGATAAATAAATTCCTAATTACAGATTCAAATTAAATGTGGTCCATTCCCAGCATCGAAACATCGAACGAAAGTGCCACATTCCGTCATCTGGATCGCCCCAATAAAATTCCAAATTTTTCGGATCTATCCTCGCCCGTGAACTTTCCCAGAACGTTCTCTTGGCCCGATAACGCAGGAATTTCACTCTTAATTGGTCATCTCGACCAGAAAATACCGAATTCCAGCTTCCAAAGTTCCCTCTGTCGAGAGTTCTGCCGTAATTACGAAATTAACAGCTTGTTCTGTGGAAGTGGTCGCGTTCTGAGTGGACAATTGTTATGCTAAGTTTCGGGGAACCGGTTCCTACCAGAGGTTGTTCACTTTTACCGAAATGATCCTCCGCCAGAGATCGCTGAAGATCTCTTTTATCGGGATATGCAAATCCGTGAGGCCCTGAAGATATTATGCAATCTAAATTAACATTTTTATTGGAAGTGGTCTAAATACGGGCCCACGCGGGTATCATCTGATGACCGTCGAGATTTGCGGATTTTACTACGCTGCATTTCGGGGAATTGTTATGGGTATTGCTGCAATGAAATAGGGTAATGCTGAACGCTAAAAAGAAGATTTGTTGATAAATGTAAAGTATAAAAGCGTCATCAAAAAGCTGTAAAAAATAAGAATTTTGTATAATGTAAAACAGTAAATGTTTACCGATCTGAAGAAATGACTACATATTGTAATAATGATAAGCAAAATGAGAAAAATATTGAATTAGGGTCGAAATATTCCTTCGTTTGTGGATAAGTCTAATAATTTTGATCAGGTGTAATTTTCTCAGTTCGTTTTTTACTATGATCTGCAATCCGAATCTGATGCGACGCCCTGCTAGACATTCTGGGACGATGTGCATGACTATTGGACTGTCTTCCAGACACATCAGTCTGCATTCATCAGGTTTGTTCCAACTCAAGAATTGACCGTACAATGATCGTCAGGATTCTGCGCAATAGATAAAAATGTGTTCCAACTGAAAATGTATCGTTTGAGAACGGTTTCGTTTTTGTTCCATCCTGCTTCGGGACCGTGAGTGGAACGGTTTTGTGATCGTCATTTCGATCCCTGGTCTGGAGCAAGTACTGTTTGGACGGTTCTTGTACGGTCAAAGTTTAGACATGCGCATAAGATCGATTACTAACAGTTTCGTTATCGTCAAATTACCGTACAAAAGTCAGCTGTTGGAACAAACCTATCGTCTTCGACCAGGACAATTTTATCTTGCAGCCATGTCTGCAGTCATCTGTCATAATCTTTACCAGTGTTTCACCTTTCGTAGTTGTCGTAGAAATTGAATATCTGCACAATATCGTGAATTATTTTCTTCCAATTTTATGTACACGATACTCAACCAAAGTAACAAAATTCAATCTTTCTGCTTATTCAGAAAAATGGAAATGGTTGAATACTTCCGCAATATTCTTTTTTGAATATGTATTTTGTTCGTTACAATTACTATATTCGTATTATTTGAAACTTTTTATTGGGGGTACCTAAAATAATAACATTTCATTTTTTTCAATCGATATTTCTCTCTGCACGAAATTTTGAGTGTCGTGCAAGGAAAAAAAATTAAGGGTATACAGTGGAACTTCCCTATAACGAAAGCGCTAAATCCGCAAAAAAAATCGTTATAAAGAAATTTCGTTATACAGAAAATTTGTTTCTATAGTCGGCAATGTCGCGGTCGACTTCACTGATAAATTCAAGTTTATCATTCAAACTTGAGCACTTCCTTTTGGACATTTTCGCACCACTTTCACACTAGCGTAATGGTTAGATTGAAACCAAACAGCCAGAGGTGTATTTGAAACTGTTTCAGAAGGATCTCTCTTTCCACCGTAATGATTTAGTTTAGGGGCGAGATTTATTATGTACGTCCCGAAAAATTTCGGAAAAAATTCACCCATATACCTTCTCACCAATGCCCATTTAAAGAGTGATGTTCTTTGAATATTTCGTTAAAGGGAGAATTCACTTCGTTTTAGAGGGTGTTTTTGACTTGAAATTTAGATTCAAGGTGCAATGTTTTGTACGAAATTTGTTATACAGAGATATTCGTTTATACAGACGTTCGTTATAGGGAACTTCCACTGTATTTTATACAATTTTCAAGAATATATCGGAAAAGCCAAAGACTTCCAAGGCAGTTTTGAATCCTGAACACCTAGATTGAGTATAGTATAGATCTGGAACTTTTTGCTGATTTTCAAGGTTTTTTTCGGATACTATTGCCGGACCTTGAATACGATGATCTAATTGAATAATAATGATAATTTCTAAAAACCGCGAAAAATCATTCATAAGTAGGTATAGAGGGTAGGTATAAAGTCAAAGATTTTTTGACAGTTTATGGTTCTCACGATCAGAAAATACTTCCCTATATATTAGATTAGATTAGATAGTGGTCGATCGGCACGTTGATCACCCTTCTGCACTGCGACCAATAAGGTCTTTTGTGCGTTACCATGCTAAAACTACGTTTTTCCCAGGAATCTAACCTCCTTAGCCCTATATATAGTATAGTATAACGAATTTCGTACAAGACATTGCACATTGAATCCCAATTCCATGTTGAAAACACCCTCTAAAACGAAGTAAATTTTATCTATAACGAAATATTCAAAGATCATCACTCTTTGAATGGGTATTGGTGAGAAGGTATAAGGGTGGGTTTTCATCCGAAATTTTTCCGGGCATACGTAATAAATCCCGACCTTAAACTAAATCATTACGGAGGGCAGAGAGACCCTTCTGAAATAGCTTTAAATGCGCCCCTGGCTGTTTGGTTTCAATCTAATCATTAAACTAGAGTGAAAGTTGTGCAAATATGTCTAAAAGGAAGTGCTTAAGTTTGAATGATAAACTTAAATTTATCAGTTATATAGAAACAAATTTTCTCTATACGATATTTCTTTTTAACGATTTTTTTTGCGGATTTAGCACTTTCTTTGTAGGGAAGTTCCACTATACAGGATGTTCCTAAATTGAACGTACAAACGAAAAGGGGAGATTCCTTAAGTGAGTTCAAGAAAAAAAAGTCCCATAAACATGGGGTCGCAAACGTTTCGTTTTCGAAATACAGGGTGTTAAAGTTTTAATCAAAAACATGTGTTGATTATACGAGTTTATCGAATCTTTATGAACCATCGCTACAGATCAGGAAAATTTCCATAAAAACTGACACTGAATTAATTCACCACAGCTTACAAAGTGGCCTTCCCATCATAATTTGGATTTTCAAAAGTTCTGCAGAAGAACAGGTGGCAGTGTTCCAGAAAAAATATCACCCTGTAGATCTTCTATCAAAATTGCCATGTCACGTGGTGAGAACTCTCAAATTTACTATCTATGCCAAATTTCAGTTGAATATCTTGTGAAGTGTAGATACTATGAGAAAAAAACTTGAAAAAAATTCAAACTTCAACACTCTGTATCTCGAAAACGAAACGTTTGGGACCCCATGTTTATGGGACTTTTTTTTCTTAAACTCACTTAAGGAATCTCCCCTTTTCGTTTGTACGTTCAATTTAGGAACACCCTGTATGTAGTTTGTGAGATTGGGAAAATATTTTGACAGAAGTACAATAAGTACACTTTCGGGAACTGAAGAAAAATTCGAAAGTTCAAAACATCTGAGGTAACTGAAGATGAAAATCGAGAAATGTTACAAAAAACATCAAAATGTTTGGTGTGGTGCTGAAATATTCAAACTGAAAAATAATTAAATTGTGAGCTCACCAGTGTTGTCTACATTCATATAAACATATACTTCACTTGAAAATCCCGAAACTCTACACAAACCACTCGTCAAGCTGTTGTGATATTCTAAATATTTCCACTATGTGAAAATAGCTTAACACACAAAATGAATAACAGTTTTGAAGATTGTCTCTACAAACCGTCTCGTTTTCTAATCATCTAGTCGTCTCAACGATACATTTCCGCATATTTAATGACCAGCTCAATATTCCCTACCAATTATCAATTAATATTGATACCGTTAACACCCAGGTACTCACTTAGACCATCATTAGGATCCGAATTAGTTTTCGACCGGTAATTTTCGATTTGTCCGTCTGTCGCCTCGCGAAATGGGCGAAAGTCGGGTCCTTAAAGCGCCCAAGATGGGCGGAAGCGTCTAGTTTCAATTTGTTTAATTAGCCAGGGCAATTAGAATGTAGGTTCGAGGTGAAAAAATGGTGATTAGGAGGTATGAGATATATTTGTATAAATATAGGTTGGTGAAGAGGTGAAGACGAAATCAATTATACAATTCGTAATGATGTAATTGGGCGTTTAGGAGAATCAGCATAATTGTTAATGATCTGTTTTCCAATTGGGTATTTCCGTTGTGGAGGACTGGTAGTGGCAACTGAAGAATTTCACCGATTCAAATTATTTTCAGTTATTTTCATGATAATTCTTGTTAACGTGAAACTGAACATGCTATTTCTCAGATGAGGTTAATTGAAGCAATCACATCTATGGCTTTTTCAATGAATCATTTCTACGATTTCAATCCTTAAATCGATTATGTGATTTTTTTGCCGAATGAGTAGCTGCATTTTCTTGAAATGCCCGAATTGAAGGTGTTAAAACATCAGGACTAATTATAAAAACATAACGGTCACATCCAAGCTTTTCATTTAAGAAAATCTAACGAAATTATTCAATTTCACGGCACCTAAGGTTGCAATATTCTGTGAATATATATGTTTCATCTCTCTTTTCTCATAATAACAAATCGCAAAACATCGAAAAACATTGCGCGCAATTCAAATTTCAGTGGAAATTTTCTATAACGAACGTCTGTATGACGAATTTCTCTGCATAACGAATTTCGTACAAGAGATTGCAACTTGAATCCAAATTCCATGTTAAAAACACCCTCTAAAACGAAGTAAATTCACTCTATAACGAAATATTCCAAGAATATCACTCTTTTAATGGGTTGTGGTAAGAAGGTGTAAGGGTGAGTTTTTTCCGAAATTTTTCCGGACGTACGTAATAAATCCCGACCTTAAACTAAATCATTACGGCGGGCAGAGAGATCCTTCTGAAACAGTTTTGAATACACCCCTGTCTGCTTGGTTTCAATCTAACCATTACGCTAGTGTGAAAAGTTGTGCGAAAATGTCTGAGATGAAGTGCTTAAGTTTGAATGATAAACTTGAATTTATCAGTGAAGTGAACCACGACATTGCCCAACTATAGAAACGAATTTTCTGTATAACGAAATTTCTTTATAAGGAATTGTTTTGAGGATTTAGCGCTTTCGTTATAGGGAAGTTCCACTGTATTTTATATTGTCGAAAATTAGAATAAAACGAGACTCGAGTGTTATGTAAGTCTCTACAAACAGGTAAGGGAATTCACATCGGTAACATACAATATAATCAATGTATCAGAGAGAGAACTTTGAAGTCCAGTTGAACTGTGGTATATTCGAAAGATACGCCTGCTACGTTTCTGGCAAATTAAGGAGATCAACTACGAATGTTATACTCTTTCTGTTATCGTTCGGAGTGGCCTTATTCAAGCTGTATGGTTAGCAACCCAAGGTACTCGAATCGGGTATTACAAGCAGCTACACGCATTCAATCATTGAATATTCAATGCGTCAGGCTGCCCGTGATACCCGATTCGAGAAAGATAACATCCGTTTATTATTTACTGGCTTCGCACGGTACGACATCACATTAGAAACCTCAAAAATAACAGTACATAGTTCTCCACTAATGGATATTATTATACATATAAACCTTCCTCTTGAATCACTCTATCTATTAAAAAAAACGCATCAAAATCCGTTGCGTAGTTTCAAAGATTTAAGCCTACAAAGGGACATAGGGACAGAGAAAGCGACTTTGTTTTATACTATGTAGTGATAATGGTATCAACTGACGTTACCCTGAGCGCACCGCGTCGAGGACTGAAGACGTATAATTTGCAAAATGCAAGTACGCTTCGGTCAATGCGACAAATGGTAAACATCTCGCTACTTCGTTCAAGGTTCATGCTATGGAAGATGATTGTTCGTATAGAACTAGAGATGGCCTCTTCGGTATATTTATACCTGAAAGAAGGTGTCATTTCGCTTGAAGTTCCGAGAAAACCTTTTATCATTCAGAGCTATCCTATGCTGACGAGTCCTAATAAGGACGAAATGGCCATCCATCTTTGATTCCTTGCATTTTGTCTTGAACGAGGACGAGATTAGCTCTGAAGTATGATTTTGATATTGGTTTATTTCAATCGATCAATATTATTCTCTGCTTAAATTATTTTTGTATTCATAGCGATGTTACGCGTTAAACTTCTGTTTATTATTCACAACATTATCATCATTAACCACATTATTAGTTGATCTCACTCATTTCGTCAGAAACGTAGCACGTTAATTTCGCGAATATACCAATGCATCGAATATCTTATGTCTCCGAAGTGAATTTCCATACCGGTATAGAATAGAAGTACACTTCTGGTGAAATTACCACCTTTCGAAATCCAATGAAGACTCCTCCCCTCGCTCTTTCCTTCTATTCTGAAACTTTACGCTTTGAGTAACCAGAAATTGGACTGAAGTGCGCGTAAACTATTTCATTTCAATAATTCGCATGCCAAGTGCGGCAGGATCTCAACTCAATAGGGAAACCGTTCTCTTCACCACAATGTTGCTCTTTCTTGAATGTTTATTTATCGCCAATCAGTCAGTCATAACAAACATACATACACACTAATCCAATTTAACATTTTATTGAAGTCCCATTGAAGTTTTACAAGGCAACACTAGTGTTCATAATACACAGCCTTCTAAGCTCGCTTCTAAGGTACTCTAACTAAAGACGGCTGTCATAATATCAAGCTTATCTTTGCTAAATAACAGTCATGACACTATCACCTAGCAATTTTGGCTCGAATTTTGTATGACGATAAAATTATATTAGGAGAAAACCTTCTGAGCTAGGCTTTTTCAGATTGAATTGCACTGGTATACCCACTGTAAGCACAGCTGCACAGAAGCTTAGCTATCTATTTCGTGCGAAGAAATTGTTCACTCTAAAGCAGCTTTTATTACTTTATAAGGCTCAAGTGCGTCCAGCTATGAAATATTGCTCTCATGCTTGGGGTTCAGCTCCTAAGCACTCGTTACTCCTACTTGACTCCGTTCAAAAAAGAGCAGTGCGCCTAATAGATGATCCAACGTTAACTGCTAACCTTCATTGTCTCGATCACCGTAGGAAGGTTGGAGACTTATGCCTTTTTTACAGATACTACCACGGAAGGTGTTCTGCTGCCATTGCCTCCATGATTCCACCAGGGGCTCAATTTGATCGACAAACAAGGCTAGCCGATAATAGTCACCAGTTTGCCGTGCATCTTTCTACAGCTAGGACATCGGTGTATCAGAAGGCTTTTCTTTACCGAACTGCAAGGCTATGGAATACCCTACCTCAAGATGTATTCCCCCTTGGTTACAACTTACAGCAGTTTAAGACACGCACAAACCGATTTCTTCTAAATTCATCTCGGGGCGCTTGAAAGGGCGTTATAAGCTCAGTCTTTTCCCGAGAGATGCGTATAAAAAAAAGAAGAAAAAAATAATAAAAAACGATAGCACACTCCTCTCCTATATATAGAAACAAACACGCCAAAAAATAGCATTGAACTACGTGAATAACGCAGAGAAAACTCACAATGGGAAAACAAACATTCAAGCCTATTTTCCTCAAACATTGATTTATTTGCGAAAACATATTCATAAATCTACCCTTCCCAAAAAATGTGGAAAATTCCGACAGACTTTAGATTTGACACCTATACCTATACCAGTAGGTACCTACTAGATTTATCTGATTTACCTTCACCGAAAAAGAATGAAAAATACATCTTATTTAAACCAAACATTACATTGATTTCTGAAAAACTTTATAGGTTTTCACTCCCAGTTTCTGAAACGGAAATAATTAAAAAATTTCAATTAAGATGAAGTGCTCCTGCGAAAAACTTATTTGTCAGGAGTAATTGGTTTTGAAAAAATTGTTGCCTAACAGTAAAACTAAAAAAGGAAATAAATGAAAAGGACAACTTTCAATGTCAATTTAACTACACTCATGAAAAAACACACAATTCCGAAGATTTTACAAGTTTGTCTGATATTGGCGAATCCAATTAACATTGAGGGCGCTGCGAACTGTAAACAAACTTTGACGTTTGTCAGTACTATTTTCAAGATTAGTATGGCGAGATAGAGGTTTTTGTACGTTTTTCTTGAAAATCTATATATTTATTGGACATATTGAAATTAAATAAGTGGATTGTGGTTAATGCTGTATAAAGTTATAAAATTAAGGTGAAAAAATGGGCTCTTTCAGTCTAATCCTTGGCGAAATAGACAGTAATTCAACAGGAACAATGGTGCACTATTTGAGCTTGAACACTATTTTCAATTATTTGGGGGCTGCACCCAATAAAAGATGCATAATAGAAGGTGAACAAGTCCTCAATTATAAGAACCTAATATTGGTGGGCATTGTAGTTATTGGTCCTTTATCAAAAGGAGAATACCTCTTCGTTATAGTCAATTACTATAGCCGCTATAAAGTAATTCACATAATGCGATAAATAACTGCTGCTAATACCATAATGATATTGAAAGAGATTTTTTCAAGTTTGGGAAACCCTCTGTCAATTAACAATTATCCAATTGTTGAAAGGAAGAGATGTAGTGTATGGATTGCTAAAACGTATTCAGATCCCGATGTAGTTGAACGAGGTATGGACTCTTGAAGTTGAGAGATGACTATAATAATATAATAACTGGATCGGAAAGTGAATACAGGTATTGGCAGAACTCAACAGATGTATCATTCGTATATATAGTTTGACTGGGAAAGTAAATACACAGAGTTAAGTTAAATAGTATTTTATTTCAACCATATCAAATGAAGTGTATAAAAAGTGTGATTCTACAGGCATAATGGATGAAAAAATTAATAATGGTGTTTTTTGATCCATGAAAATAATGGCACCTTGCCTTCAAACTTGTGCTTTACTAACTGGGAAACCCCATGATATATGTGATCGGTCAACAATTTGTTTATCCAGGCCTTTCTTGTCAACTTATTCCAGTACATCAAAGGCATTGGTGATATGAACTGATGCTGCATTTTTCTTAGGAAACCTGTGAAAATGTATAGTCCTATTCTTGCTTTTTGTAGATAAACAATTGAAAATACAACAGTTATGCACTGTTCTTTTACGATTAGAGAACTGTTCCATTTGTTCACTCATGATGCACTAAGATGTGACTAAAAATAATGTTTATTATGAAAAATTCTAGATTATTGTAGATTATTAATGAATTAATGCACAACCCAGTAGTTAAAAACTATGAAATTGCATTTCTGAATCGTGAACTGAAAAACTTAGCTCCAAACAGAATCTTTCAACCTAAATCTCTATATATTCATTTGAAAGCACTAATATAAATACCTTTTCGGATATTTTTCCTTACTCAATATTTTTGCTGCAAAATCCAGTACAATATAACAATAACCACAATATAATTACTCCAAATAATGATAAAAAACACTTCGTAAGTCGAGACAACCAAACTAAACAGTGAAACAGTACTGACAAAGTAGGTTCGGGAATTAACCACCAGAGGGCGTCTAGATTTTTGGATTCGCCAATAGTGTCAGTTGCAGGAACGTCCATTAAAATTTAAAGGTCCATTAAACTCTTAATCCTCCATTATTACAAGGAACTAATGGAGGATTAAGGGTTTAATGGACCTTTAAATTTTAATGGACGTTCCTGCAACTGAGCATAAGACACCGAAACGTTACATTATCCTTTTCATTTATTTCCTTCTTTAGTTTTACTGTTAGGCAACAATTTCTTCAAAACCAATTTGCTCCTGACAAATAAGAGCAAAGATTTTCGCAGGAGCACTTCATCATAATTGAAAAATTTGTCAGGAGTTTTGGTTTTGAAAAAATTGTTGCCTAACAGTAAAACTAAAAAAGGAAATAAGTGAAAAGGACAACTTTCAATGTCAATTTGACTGCACATGAAAAAACACACAATTCCGAAGATTTTACAAGTTTGTCTGAAGAAGGTGTCTGATATAGACACCGAAACGTTACATTATCCTTTTCATTTATTTTCTTCTTTAGTTTTACTGTTAGGCAACAATTTCTTCAAAACCAATTTGCTCCTGACAAATAAGTGTAAAGTTTTTCGCAGGAGTACTTCATCTTAATTGAAAAGTTTTTAATTATTTCTGTACCAGAGACTGGGAGTGAAAACCTAAGTTTTTTAGAAATGCAGATTCCTCCCAGATTATATTTCAATCGATATTAGATACATTGATTCCATGTTAAATTAATCAGATATAATAATTCATTTTATCCATTTCTTCTTTTTGAAAGTCACAGGTAGGTACCTGCATCTAATGATTTTTTTTTAATATGCGAATGTAAGTAACTACATTGATTTTTAAATCTGTTCTTGTACTTTAAACTTTTACCTGCATACGAAAACTCACAGAAAATATTTTAAACGGGTAACTGAACAAGAGCGCCAAATCAAAACAAAACTACACAGTAATTGCACTTCCTATCTCCAGAAAGCTTTAATCCATATCAATAAAATTGATGGGATAGAATTATAGCAATTTTCATCTCATTATTCACTTCAATCAAATCAATTCAGATTAAAACTGATAAAGGCGCAAGATCGGAATTTATCCTAGGCATAGGTACCTATTTCCTATTGAAATAATTTCTAATAATCTTATTATTGTTTTATTCAGTTAGGTTGTCTCTCAGTTTTCAGTTCTCAGTTGGCAATATCTTCTTTTCGATATTAGTATTACCAGTCAATAGGGATGTTGACTACTTTTTGGAATTTATTTTATTTCAAAGATAAACCCTATACAAACACGAAAAAATTACTTTTTTCTTAAAAATATAGTAATTGCCAATAAAAATGAGTAAATGAAAAGACAATTCAAAATTCCCGCGGAAATGCTCAATTTTGTCACGTTTTGATGATTACGTCATTATCCAGTGAACATACTTTGACTTCTGTCAAAGCGAACTGATTTTGCCCGATCCCTTGTGGAAAAGTTCAATCTAAGCTTTCAAAATGAATAGGTCGGTCTGTAAATGCTGAATGAGGTGTTTCTTTTATTTGTAATAATAAATATGAGTTAAAAGTTTGCTACTTACAAAGACAATTTCACGTTTTTAAGCTCCGCTGCACAAAAATTCTTGTTTTCAGCAAAGAAACTTGCGACCATTAGGGAATCTATCTTCGGTAAGTTACTACTATTACCCTTGATGAATCCTACCTCCAGTATAAAGAAAATTGTAGATAGATTATCGTTCTTGTAACGAACTAGGTTTTCTGTTCTCTTTCAGCTTTCAACTTCGTAAGTTCGAATCATAGATATGATATATTATATATTTACTATGGTTCAAGTCACGGAACCGTGGGTTTCACAAAGCTTGATTGGCCATCAAACTCGGCATCAAATCGTTTATATTGAAGTAAGTCGATGGTTTATGTCAAAAATGAACTGAAAATTGCAGAGAAATGATGACATTTCAATAATCAAGGTGATTGGAGTTTTGTGGAACCCGGCCTATGAATGTATTTTGTTGATCTGAGCACCGAACATTCGAATTTGCAATGACAATACCTGGATAGTGACGTCAATTACCTCTGATTGGCGTTCGCAGTCACGTGATAGTTGATAATTAATAACATAATTTAATTCAGCTTTATTTAATTCAACGAGAATAATAAGATCACTAAAGGGTTTTTTAGGATTGCAAAAACTCCCTTCTATGAGGAAAACCTCAATTTATATGAATTCGTAACATGAGTCAACATCCCTATTTGATGAAGATTAAAAGAAATCATATAATTAACGAACACCTAAATGATTGAAAGAGAAGAAAATGAAAGAAGAGCTTAATAATTCTAGAAGACAACAAAATGAAGAATTCAAAGAACTTTTGAATTTTAGATTTCTGGCAGTTGTCAAACCAATGTTCTGTCTATTTATATGTAGAATATGAAAAAGAAAAAATTATTTTAATTTTTAATGTTGGTTGCTCAAAATACAGCCAACCTTCAACAACAACAAATGACTTGAATAATTTATTCAAATCAAGAACCTACCGATGGACAGGATATCTGTCTTGTCCTACCTGTGATTTAATCATTGCCAAATATCACAACAAAAACAGAAACATCCTTGTTGCCTCAACAATTAAAACAACTCGAATCATCAATCTTTTCAAACTACAACTACGTTCTAAACTAAACAAAAAACGTGAACAATTCGATTTGACACAACAAAATTTATCGTTTACATTTGAATAAATACGTAGCTATGATGTTTGCAGAAAATTTGCATAAAACATTGTCTCTGAACAACTATGCATATTAAACTTCTCCAGACTCACCTATAACCTTGCACTAGGTCAATCTCAACACATGGCCTCAGATTCGCTCTGCAGCGAACCTCTTGCAACTGTGCGGTAGCCACTGTAGCGCTTATGCCGACAACAGTCCTTACACAACAAGCCAAACATACGGCGCACACCCTCTCACCCCTTTGCGCAACCCCTTACTCACTACAATGCTACACTAGGAGAGGTCGAGCCCAGAACTTTCGCGGAGAGCCGATTGTTACACCTGTCACTGCACCGATACGCGCTGTTCCAGTGTCCAATGTACACGACAGTCCAATTCACTTGAATGCCGCGAAGTGACAGTGTAAGAGCGTTGCTTATCAACTGCGTGCCAAGATGCGTCTAAGCAAACTGTGACTATACACCGTCAATCCCCACCATATCTAGCCACGCCCCGCATATCCGCGGCTCCCCGCCGTCGCTCCACCTACTTTGCCAATTGTTTGATTTCACTGTGGAGATGAACTAGTGCAAGGTATTCGGATTCGCATTGTTGTAGATGGGCGGAGCTACATCGTAGACTCCTATCTGGAATGACGACAATAGAAGCCAATTACGTCATGTTGGACAAGACAATTAATGTTATTATTGGACTATTTCTAGTTGCACCTGTCGCAGAATGCCTAGATTTATTTGGAAATGGTAATGGATGGATGGCAGAGGTGTTCATCCTGATGAAACCTTGGACAACTATAGAGTTATTGTAAAAGTTGATTCAATCCTCAGTTTTTTTATTCTTAATGAGTCTTTTCTAGTTAACTCGAAGTCTTGGTAACTGGACTTTTTTGGCAGATCATGGATCGAACCATGGTTGTTCGAATTTTTTGCTTTCGTCAACTTTTCGAACGTTTTGGCTCATCAACGAACTCATATGACGAATACCTATGATTTAATATAGACCAGGTTCGATAATTCTAGAGATAGAAGAAAAAAAATAAGTAACTATAGGAACACTGTTAGAAATTCCTTTGTAAAATTACACTAAAATCCAAAATTTCCCATTGAAAAATAGGTACCTAAATGATTTTTCATGTAGATTTCATGATTAAAGTTACAGAATCTCATGTATTTCCACATCTTATTTTTACAATATTAGCTGTAATAGCTGTAAAACTGAGACATATAAGTATCCTATGTAAAATTACAATCAATTTTCGCAGTCTTGGTACCTAACACGATTTTTTTTTTGGCAGATCAAGGTTCGAGTATGAATTGAGTATTTTGTATCTAAATATTGAAGGTATTTCTTTGAATAGTTTTAAGTTTCAATTTTGTAAAAACGGCGAGGCAGAGTTTTTTCTACTGAGGTTTTTCCCTGTGCTCTGGTATCATACGACAGAATAGTATGGTAGCCCGTTTTGCACCAACCTCAGCTAGGGACTTTTTTGTTTCATGTATTGTATTTTGTTAGTTCTCAATTCAAAAGAATATAGGTAGGTATAGTACGTTCACGAAAGGTTGAGCCGTCGGTTGGCCATGGAAATTTGGCATATTCCACTGTGTATATTAAAATTTAGGTTATGTTCTTGTCAGATTGATACGCAATGTTGTCAATATTGCATTGAGTTGTCTGATAACTCGCAATCTCGTCGAACGAGGCCGGTTACATTCGGCAACATTGAATTTATTTTACGTTATGACAGCAAATACTGCCAATTTCAGATAAATAAAAAAACGCCTACTATGTGCTCAACCTTTCGTGAACGGACTATATAGGTATAGTTTCTGAAAACGCCTCTTTTCTTCGAACTGGTGTGTTTCTTTCTTTTTTCCCAATCATGGACCTCCACTTTTTTCAGTAGATAGGTACCTACCTACCTATGACCAACATGAAGGCACGGATCCGGCGAAGGGAGTGTTTCCTATACTTTTTGCAAGGGCTATAATATTGAATGTTGTAGGTAGGTATATTTAATAATAAACTAAGATAAAACAGAGAAATACAGAATTTAATTTGATATAGGTAAATCCTTTATCCTATAATCCTTTCACATATTATTGAGCGCAAAGTAGGCGTTTGTTTATTTATCTGAGATTGGCAGTATTCGATGTCATAACGATGAACAACGTCAACGTTATATGTTATATTGACAACATGGCGTATCAATCTGACAAGAAAATAAACAACATAACCTAAAATTTCAATACTTATACAGAGTGGAATATTCCAAATTGTCATGGTCTTTCATAAAAAACTTTTTCAATCCATATCTCGAATTAAACATAGGTGTATCTACCTATATCTTAGAAACTTTATAGGTTTTCACACCCAGTCTCTGAAACATAAAGAATTAAAAAATCATTGATTAAGTTGCAGAAGTGCTCCTGCGAGAATCTTTGCACTTATTTGTCAGGAGCAAATTGGTCTCGAAAAAAATTGTTGCCTAACAGTAAAACTGAAAAATGATACAAATTAAAAGGATATTGTAACGTTTCGGTGGCTATATCAGACACCTTCTTCAGACAAACTCTTGAAATCTTCAGAGTTGTGTATTTTTTCATTTGAAATCTGATTGACATTGATAGTTGTCAATCTATAGAGATGTTGATTTATTTGATTTTGAAATTTCCTGATGTCATTTCTTTCTTCAATAAATCAATCCAAATACGATCTATTCCTATAGAACAATTGGCCAAATTATTTACTTCATCTAACAAAATACATGTAGATTCCTTAATTTTCCTTTTATAATTATCAGGTTCCGTCATGAGGATCTTTGTGTTGTTCCAGTTCATCATATGATCTCCGCTATTTGAACATACATGATCAGCGATTTGTGATCTTGTGATGTCTCTAATTTTGATGTTATTCTTATGTTCCCGTTTTCTTATTTCTAAAGGTCTTGATGTTTCCCCTGTACCTATAAGATTTTCCACATATACCGGGAATATTGTAAACACAATTTTTTGATTTTTGTGTCTGACTGGGAGTGAAAACCTAAGTTTGTTAGATATGCAGAATCCTCCCTGCAGAATATATTTCAATCGATATAGGTGTATCTAGTCAGTAAATGAATAATAAACGAGTGTGTTTGTTTATAATTGATGTATTGAGGTTAAATGAACCAAGAGGAACTGAATTATCTCCCTTTATACGAATTCGCTAGATAGAGATATGTTATTCTCTTTGTAGCAACGGCATATCGCTCAGGGAGGCACTCACCCCTAGGGTAATAATGGGGGTGAAAGGGTTAGAACTAGGGGCAGGAATTAAGTAGGGGTTCGATCTGGTAGGCAGAGACAAGTGTGCATATACCAACAAGTGGATTTTGGATTCCATAACACTGAATTAGTGGTGATATATGGGGAGATGAAGATATACATATACGTATACCTATGCTCAGTAGTCGGTTATGAGAAGTTATACAGTAAAACAAGTAGGTATCTTATTTTAACTGGACGCTGAGTTGATTTTCTTCTGGTTATTATGTTATTAACCCAAATATACCTGAAATTTTTTTTTGTTAATTTTGTAGTATGTGTCAGTACACACAGCCTGTATAATTACCATACGTGAGACGGCAAGGCTGGTTCAGCCTTGCATCATCTTAAAATGTTATTGAAATATCACGTAGCGTAATCTTTGAATGTATAACCATTGACGACTATGTTTATTGTTAAGTATAAACACTAACAATTGGATTGTATAAATAAACAAGTATCAATTGTTTAGAGAAGAGTCCGATTACATGTTACTATGGCCATCAGTGAAATGTTCAATTAATTAAACACCTTCGATGAGTCTTATGTATCATTCCACCATCCCTCTACTGTATAGGCGATTGACCGAACCTACCCTAGTTGGGTACATTACAATTTCAAGAATAAATGTTTTCTGTTATAGCTGAAATGAAGAATTTTCATAGTTTAAGTTTCATTGTGTACCTACTTATTTTCTGCAAAATATTGAAATTGGAGGTGTTCTTTTAAAGGAACGGTAGGTTTTTGAGAAACTAAATTTCATTGTGTGATAAATGAATTGATTTACAATGCATGATAATTAAAAAAGTACTCTTTCGAGTTTAAGGCTATTTTACACCTCATGCATATAAAAAAAGGGTTTTTATGGCACACAACAGTCTTTTTTCTATCAGGAGTAGTAGGTTTGTTCAATTGAAAATGAATAAATTGTAACATTCGACTTTCAACATATCATAAAAACTATAAAATTTTGTGCCATTTAAACTAAAAATGGATTTTCAGTCAGTATTTTTTGCAGATTTCAATTTTCCAATTCAATTTTTTCAACTCGTATCCTGAGTGATATTTCTCACCTGACACGGAAATTGAAATATTTGAATACGGACCTGCAATTTTTAAAAATTTTTTCTTCAAGGTCCGATGGAGAATATGTATAGTAAAAAGCTTGCCAAATTTCAACGAAAAATTTGCCATATTGACGAAGATATGGTAGTTTATAGTTTCAGCACTTTTGAAAAAAACACCCTGTATCTCTGAAGCTAATAGCCTTATGGGACATTTAAAACCATTTCATTGAAGTATAACAATATAAAAACATTCAACTTGAAAACGCCATTAAAAAAATTCTTTAAAAAAGTTCATGGTAAAAATATGTAGGTACTGATTTTCTTAGTAAATCCGCAATAGTACAAGAACTAGCACATTGAAGTATAATTTTTTTTCAATGATTTAACACGCAAGGGTATTAGCTACAAAACAACACTCACATCATTGCTGTAAGTTACATAATTTGAGAGTTATTGCTGTTCGAACATGATCACTACGCGATCAAAAGACAAAAGACAGATCGTCATGAAGGCCACTGCCTGTCTACAGAGCAGAGGCGGCCATTTTGAGCTGTTTGTTTGATCATTGAAAATTATCGAAAGTACAGTACTGAGGTTTTTTTTATTTTATCAATTTTCATAAGGGTCATGTTCGAACAGCAATAATTCTCAAATTATGTAACTTACAGAAATGATGTGAGTGTTGTTTTGTAGCTTGTGTCCTTGCGTGTTAAATCATTGAAAAAAATATACGTCAATGGGCTAGTTCTTGTACTATTGCGGATTTACTGAGAAAATTAGTACATATTTTCACTATGAACTTTTTCAAAGAATTTTTTTATGGCGTTTTCAAGTTGAATGTTTTTATATTGTTATACTTCAATGAAAGGTGGTAGTATCATCTTTAAAAAAAAATTTCACATCTGTAGGACCTTTATGTCCAAAGAAATCGATATTATTTGGAAGGGTCAACGGAAATAAAAAAGTAAATTTAAAATGGGGGCTACTCCAAAACTAATTGGGTAAACTTCCAAGTTTGGGTGTTTTTGTCGATAATATAAGGTATATTTGATGACCTTAAATTATCGATAAGTCATTTCCAAACACACTGTATAGATTTATTAAAACATAATTAAACATTCATGTATATGAAGTCAAAACGCGTCGCCAAACCCAGCCAGCGAAAGAAGAAGACTCACGCACCACAGATTCCTCATTGATCCGCGCCAAAATACGCCCACAGAGTAAAATGTATCGCATCACAAGAATAACCCAGGATAAAGGTCGGCAGTTTCCCTTCGACGCGGTCTGAAGATCCACGATTTTTCTTTTCGCCTGAACACACCGACAATCCGCAGTGGTGAAAAGACAGAGGAAAAGGAGAACGGGAACAAAGTTGCTTCCTTCGTAGGATCGGGGCAGGCTTGGATACTGGAAGGAGGAAACCATAGACGAGGACAGCTACGTATTCAGGAGTTGGTGTTCTGAAAATGTCATGGGAGAAATGTCGATTTTTTGCGGAGGATGGTTGAAGAGAGGAAAACTGGATCCTGTGACCGAGGAAATTGTTTTTTGTTTTCATATTTCAAATTTGTATTAACAAATAGGTACACATAAAACAATGCTATAGTATATCCAAATCCGAGAGGCCAAGCGTAAACAAACTAGAAACGCGATTTGGTCGCTCTTATTGGTCGAAGCTTCAGGAACGCCACTTTCGACCAATAAGAGCGACCAAATCGCGTTTCTAGTTTGTTTACGCTTGGCCTCTCGGATTTGGATAGACTATAGTAAGCTTTAAAGCTGGGAGTAATGGTACAAACTTGAAATAAACTAGAAAATACTTGCTCGTTCTTCGGTGGAGCGTGGAGCAATAAGACTATTAACTTGAAATTTGATATGGGGCTTGAGATGAATACCAAATAGATCAATGCAGAATCTCAGCACAATGGGAATTATATTCTGGAAATTGAAATATGTAAAGAATAAATAATTACAAAAATTAAATTCTATGATTCTGATGATCCCCTCAAAATTATGCATAAACCTTTAGTACCTATATCAGTTTTGATTCACATAATGAATTTCACTTGAATTGTTTATTCTGTTATGCAAATATATGGATTCTTATTTTCAATATTCCAATTAAATTTGTATGGTTCTGTTACCACTATGGCCGCAAAATTCTGCATAAACATTCAGTGTGTCAATCTTCATTTATAAACTAAATTTCATTCGAATCGGATATTTTTTAATGGAAAATATGAAGTTCCTTCTCTTAAATCTTCCAATTTAATTTTCTATGGTTCTGTTCACACTATGGGCACCAAATTTTGCATGAATCTCATTATAAGCATCTTGCATATGGCTTCAACTTTTCAATTCGATGGGTTTTGTTTTGTATGAGATATTGAGGAACAAAAATTTTGAATGACCATATTTTATGGAACACCCTGTAAGATTTGGCTGGTTAACGAACTTAACCGATCATCAGACCTAAGATGCTGTGTTTTCTTGAGAGAGATTTCTTGATATTCTTTGAAACCATCGAAAATTTTGGACTTAATATGTGTTTCATTATACAGGGTGTCTCAAGATGTTTCATAAATCAGCCATCTCGGCTCTTAGACAAGGAAGAAAATTGGGACAAAAAGTATTTTGAATAAAGCAGCAGAAACTTTATCAGAATCCGTCGTTAAAATTCTGTTTCTGATTACCACTCGCAAAAAATACCTGCATATACAGGGTGTTCTGATTTGTTTCCGACGAACTGAAATGGGTGATAGGTCACATCATTTTAAGCAAAAAAGTTCCTATGAACATGGAAATGCTTCGTTACCGTGATACAGGGTGTTAAAGTTGAAGAAATAATTCGCGTTTTCTTTGATATGTTTTGACCGCTTCGAAATCCTTTCATGAAATTTCGTATACAGGGTTTTTTTGGGACGATAAATTCAAACTTGTGATCGATTTAGTTGTATTTTCTAGAGGGCGCCACCGTCGACCATTTCAACCCATGTAAACCGTTGCAACTTCTTTGTGCTACCTTGTACACCGTTTTGGACTTAAAAAATGGATTCTCCAATCCTTTTTACTTAAAAAAGGTATACCTCATCGAAGTCGCTAGGAGCAAACGTTTAAGAGAAAAATGCATTTAAAGCTAAAGGGTCCCAAAACTTCTCCGAAAATTATTCTCATTCAAATATTTATTTCGAATTCATTTTGAAAATTTCTAAGGCGAAATGCATGCGGATTTTTTATTACCACATATAAGTAGAAGTGGTATGCCATGTTATTGTTGTCAATCAACACAAATTTGAATTTCCCTCCTCAAAAACCCCTATGTACCAACTTTCATGCAATCATTTGGAATCAGTCGAAAGATATTAAAAACAATGCGAATTATTTTTTTAACTTTGACACCCTGTATCTCGTAAACGAAGCATTTCCGGACCCATGTTCATAGGAACTGTTTTGCTCAAAATGATGTGATCTATCACCCATTTCCTTTTGTCGGAAACAAATCAGAACACCCTGTATGTATTTTTTTTAATTGTTCTCTAATATTTTTGTTCTTCAAACGGTGCCCCAGTAAAAATAATTTTTGAACAGTTTTTCATCCTACTAAGTAAATTCAACCTCAGAAAATAATAGCTATGTTATGGCACATTCACCATTTTGCGATTAATGGTGGAATATTCTTGGCGTATACTCAATACAAGCAATTAAAAAGAAGAAAAGACACCTTGAATCATGATTGAACAGCGTGAAACTTGAAATAATTGAATTGAAAAAGGTGTCAAAATAAAAAAAAAGATATGCCACAATTTATAATGATTATTTCAATCTAAGTGAAATGATGAGACATTGTTTCAACATATCTTTACTTTTGCTGGGGACACGTTTAAAGGAAAATAATATAAGGTGGTTTTCTGGAAAAATATCCGGGGGTAATTTTTCAGGGATGGCAATCACAAAAAATACTTCACGACGTATTCGAATAGAGTTTTTGTTGCCATTGAAAATACTTTTTGTTCGAACTTTCTTCTTTCGATGGCCGAGATATTGGCTGTATGCGAATATCTCGAAATAAACCCGGTGTCCCTGTACAGTGTGTTTGGTCATGACTTAGCGATAATTTAAGGTCATCAAATATACCTAATATTATCGACAAAAACACCAAAACTTGGAAGTTTACCCCCTTAGTTTTGGGGTAGCCCCCATTTTAAATTTACTTTTTTATTTTCGTTAACCCTTTCAAATAATATCGATTTCTTTGGACATAAAGGTCCTACAGATGTGAAAAAAATGTTTTTTGAAAGATGAAACTACCACCTTTCATTGAAGTATAACAATATAAAAACATTCATCTTGAAAACGCCATAAAAAATTCTTTAAAAAAGTTCATAGTGAAAATGTTGTAGTAATATCTATTTTTTGTTTCTAAATTCAATAGTTTTCATTTCAATTCCATTTCAACAGTATATGCACTGGACAGCCTGTATATTATATCAGTTACCTGGAACTGATATCTGTGTGCCTGCGCAATTCAAGAAATTTGAACAATATGTCAGAGTCTAAGAACAACCTTCGAGTGTTTCTTATCGCTACCGCTAATTTTCTAAATTGTATTTTCCGCTATTTTATATTTTCTCTTATTTTGAGATAGAACCTTGTGTTCCGCTATTTTAAGTGAACTACGCTATTATTTTGTGAAAGAGACACTATTATTGAAGAATTGAAGATCACCGACCCCGTCCGAGAGTACTCTCCAGAAGATTGGTCGAAGAATACTGTTTGGTGAGTCTTGTGCATTTTACTTTATTTTCTTTCTTTTTGTTTTTACAACACCTATGATTTTTTATTAATACAGTCCACTAAATTCTCTCCACTTAAAGAGTTACCGCAACATTTTGGACCTTCAGGGGCCGAATATTGAATTGTTTTTTATTCATATTTCGTTTTATTGCTTAGTAATTGAAGTTTCGCAAATTACATGCAGAATTATTAATTATTAATTATAGTGAGTTTTATTCGATTATTCCTCTTATCTCCGATAATTAATATATTGTTCCATATTCTTGTTGCAAGCGATAATTTTTTATTTGTACGCTTGATCTCCCCAGTAAACTCGTTTACTGACTGCATTCTGCAGTAGTGTTGATACGGTCGATATTCGAGTTTTCTACGTTCGATTTATTTATTGAATTTCTTTTCGTTTTCCGATTAAATTATGGCTACTAAAATAAAACGAGCCCGTGCGTATCGCAATACTGCTGTCGCCGAAATTCAACTTCTGAGTAATTTCGCAAAACAGGCAGAATCTGATGTAAATAAATTCAGAATTTTTAAAGCAAGATTTTCGGACATTGAAAGAATTAGGGAGGAATTTGAAAAACATCACTTAATCATTGTAGATTCAGTTCTTCAAGAGGAAGATTGTGATTTGAGTTTGGAAGAAACCATAAGAGATGGTTTTTTAGCAGATTATTACGAAATTAAAGCCATTCATGAAACTTTAATTCTCGATGATTTTAAAAAATCAGAAAATTCGAATTCTTCTCCTTCTTGTTCGAAATATAACGCAAATGTGAAGTTGCCTAAATTAGAATTGAAACGTTTTACTGGTGACTGTACGCAATTCCCTTCGTTTATAGGTTTATTCAATTCTTTGGTACACAATAATACGTCGCTAAGTAATGACGAGAAAATTAGTTACCTGGTTTCAACCCTCGATGGACCGCCTTTGAAACTAATTCAAAATTATGAATTTTGTGGAAGAAATTATCAAACTGCTTATGATACCTTATATCAACGTTACCACAATAAGCGTTGGCTCGCAAAATGCCATTGGCGTCGCATTGAAGGTACAGTTAAAATCAAATCAAAGGTACCAAACGCCCTGAGAAATTTATTAGATACTTTTCAGGAAAATATTTCTGCCTTGAGAAATTTACAATTTCCCACTGATGAATGGGATTTCATTTTACTTATGATGTTGTATGACCGGTTAGATGACGATACAATCTCCCGATTCGAACATGCTTATGGTTCATCTGAGATTCCCGAATATAAAGATCTCACGACATTTTTGGAACGTGAATGTATTGCGTCCGAAATGATCAATAATGATCAACCTTCTACTAGTGGTATAAATTCAGCGGGTAGAAAATCTTATACCAAAGATAAAATGAAGAATTTCTTTGTTGAAAAATCGACAAGTCCGAACAGTTCTGGTTCCTCGAAATGCGTCGTTTGCAAAAATGACCATTCCATATTCAAATGCAAAACTTTTCTCGATATGAAACCGTTTGAACGCTTTAATTTGGCTAAAAAACTGCATTTATGTTTCAATTGCTTATCAAATGTTCATGATATACGTTCCTGTGCTTCTAAGTCTACCTGCCGTCAATGTTCAATGAAACATCATACCTTCTTACATTTTAAAGTAGAGAAAGATGAAAAGTCAGGTGCGCAAAACGCTACCACAACTAGTTCAGAATCGCAATCTGTTGTGAACTTTGCAGGAGCTGGAGTTCTCAATTCTGAAAAACTTCCTTTGTTCTTTTAGCCACTGCTTTAGTTGAAGTGTCCGATTCAAATGGGACTTTCCATAAATTACGTTGTCTAATTGATTCTGGTAGTATGACTTCGTTTATAACAAGGAAATCAGCGTCACGTTTGGGTTTAAAATCTGAAAATGTTTTTCTTGAAGTTACAGGATTAAACTCTTCTAAATCGTGTACAAGTAAAGGTTTAGTTTCTCTCACTATTAAACCAGTGGGTCAATCAACTCCAATTTTATATACAAACGCATCTATAATCAATCAGATTACAGAAAAATTACCGACTACGAATGTGCCCGCTTGCATTGGTAATGAATTTAGAAATTTGAAATTGGCCGACGCCACTTTCCATATTCCTGGACATGTGGATATTTTGTTTGGAGCGGATATGTTTTCAAGAATTTTGCTCAGTGGTCACGTCACTGGTAGCAATGGTATCAACGCCTTCAATTCTATTTTTGGATATATACTTATGGGAGGTGGATCAGACCCCTCCAAAATTGTACCACGTCACTTTTTTGCGACATCAATTGCCAAAATAGCGATATTTCGCTGCCTGAGATTGTCAAACGTTTTGGGAAATCGAATCTGTTCCCTCGATAAGTTTGGACTCCCCCAGTGATCAATTATGTGAAAAAATATTTGTTGATACACATGACCGCGATTCTGATGGTAAATATATAGTCTCTTTACCGTTTTCGAATAATATGCCCGATTTTAGCGGCATGGAAGAACTTGCTTCCAAGCGATTCTTTTCATTAGAACGTCGACTGATGAAAGATCCTCTTCTCTATAAAGAATACTCTACTTTTATGCGTGAATATCTTGACTGCGGACATATGGAAATTGTTCCCGAAGATTCAATACATGAAAATCCCTATTACCTCATTCACCATTGTGTTTTGAAACCTTCAAGTACGCATACGAAATTGCGTGTAGTTTTCAACGCGAGTGCTAAAGCTCCATCAGGTTTTTCTCTGAATGATAGTTTATTAACTGGTCCTAAACTACAAACAGACATTGTCTCTATTCTTTTAAAGTTTCGTCTCCATCCTTTTGTATTATGTGCTGACATTAAGCAAATGTATAGAATGATTTGGCTTCATCCTGATCATCGCGAATATCAACGAATATTCTGGAGATTTTCTCAAGACGAACCGTTGAAAATGTACCGATTGAAAACCGTTACATATGGAATTTCATCTGCCCCTTTTTTAGCTCTGCGTTCTTTAAAACAGTTAGCGAGAGACGAAGGTGACAAATTTCGTTTGGCTACGAAAGTGTTGCTTGAAGACACTTATATTGACGATGTTGTCACTGGTGCTTCCTCACTTGAAGAAGCTAAAGTATTACAAGACCAATTGATTAGTTTATTCGAAAAGGGAGGTTTTCAATTGAGAAAATGGTCAAGTAACAATCAAACACTTTTGGAAACTATTCCTACTTCCATGCGTAGCATAGAACATCTTGATTTCTGTTCTGGCGGTGACTCATCTTCTCTAAAAATTTTAGGATTATTATGGAATCCAATTTCAGATAGTTTTTCTTTTTCCGTTGTACCTCCGAATGATACAAGATGTACTAAAAGACAAGTCTTGTCACAACTAGCCCGAATATACGATCCTCTGGGTTTCTTAGCGCCAGTCACATTCTTAATTAAATATTTAATTCAGAGATTCTGGATGATGGGTCTCGCTTGGGATGATCAACCACCGGAGGAGATTTTACGTATTTGGAATCGCTTCGTTTCACAGATTCAATCTGTTTCTCAAGTTGAAATACCAAGGCATTTGAAATGCTCAATCAAATCCAGATTGGAGTTACACGGGTTTTGTGATAGCTCTGAAAAGGGGTATTGCGCTGTTTTGTATTTAAAAACTGTGCATTTTGATGGTGAAATTTCAATCAATTTTGTTATCGCTAAAAGTAAAGTTGCACCTCTCAAAAAAATTTGTATACCGCGATTAGAATTATGTGCAGCAGTGCTGCTCGCAAAACTCCTTTCATTTGTGCTAAAACTTTTCTCTAATGATTATTCTTTCGCTACCATTCAAGCTTGGTCAGATTCACAAGTGGTTCTGGCATGGCTTCGATCACCCTCCTATAGGTGGAAAAATTTTGTGGCTAATAGGGTCGCCTATGTTCAAGAAAAAATTCCTTTCGTTCAATGGAATTACGTCCGTTCGGAAGACAATCCCGCAGATCTCGGCAGTAGAGGTCTTTTCCCCTGGATATAGTGGATAATTCGTTTTGGTTGAGTGGTCCCAGGTTTCTGTTTAGTGATCAATTTCAATTTAAAATAGATGAATCCTCTGAAAATTTTGTTTCAGACGATATAATGTGCGAAGAGAAAAGGGTAACTTTACTCGCAACACCTGAAATTCCACACTTTTGTGAATTCCTTTTGAAAAAGTTTTCCAATTTTTCAACAGTATTGCGTGTTTGCGCATATGTTATGAGATTTGTTCATAACATCACTCATAATCAGGATCAGAAAATGTGTGGTTCTCTAAGTTCTCTTGAGTATCGTCAAGCATTGATAATGCTGGCGAAGTATACCCAATTTGTTTCATTCCCGAATGAAATTGATGGTAATAAATTTTCCAAACCTTTGAGAAAACTCAATGTTTTTAAAGGCGAAAATGATCTTCTTCGTGTAGGTGGTCGTTTGAGTCACTCTGATTTGCGGTATGAAACGAAACACCCTATACTTCTACCTCGCAAAAGCTTATTGACAAATCATCTTATCGAATATTATCATCGAAAATATTTTCATGTTGGTCCACGCCAGTTACATTTTTTGCTCATTCAACAATTTTGGATACTATCCCCAAGACGAGCTATAAATTCCGTATTGTCCAAATGTGTCCAATGTTTCAAAAGGAAACCAAAAAACTATCAACCCCCTATGGGCAACTTGCCCAAATCAAGGTTTTGCACGATAAAGGCCTTTTTACATAGTGGGTGCGATTACGCTGGTCCATTTACAATTGCGCCAATGAGAAAATATCGTGGACAAAAAACATCTAAGGCATATATTTGCATATTTGTATGCCATTCAACAAAGGCAGTTCACTTGGAACTTGCCAATGATCTTTCTGCCGAATCTTTTTTGGCGGCTTTGCAGAGATTTGTTGCACGTAGAGGTCGCTGTACAGATATATATTGCGATAATGGCACTAATTTTGTCGGGGCTAATCGCGAGCTCATCAAATTAATGAAAATTTCTGCCGAGAAGGAAGTTATAAAATTTCATTTTAATCCCCCTGCTGGTAGCCACTTTGGTGGTTTATTCGAAGCTGCCGTGAAATCGGTGAAAACCCATCTGCTGCGTGTTGTTGGCGCTCAGATTCTTACGTACGAAGAGTTTTACACTCTTTTAACTTTGATTGAATCTCTCTTGAATTCCCGACCTTTATGCGCCTTAAGTTCCGACCCAGACGATATGAATTGTTTAACTCCAGGTCATTTTTTGACATTGGAGCCTCTAAATGCTCTACCTGTCCCTGATATGACAGATCAACCTATAAACCGTCTATCTCGTTGGCAGTTATTACAAAATTTCCATCAACATTTTTGGATCAGGTGGAAAAACGAATATCTCCATACTCTGCAACAAAGAGTTAAATGGTTAGACGTAACCGAACCAGTAGCCATTGGTACCCTAGTACTGATTAAGACAGATAATGTCCCCCCAAATCAGTGGCGCTTGGGACGTATAACTACCCTCTACAATGGGAGCGACGGAGTTTCACGAGTCGCTAAGGTGAAAACTAGGGATGGAATTCTCACTAGACCGTTAGTGAAACTGTGCCCTTTGCCAATAAGTAGCGATGAGGAATAATCTTTTTTTTTTATTTTGCTCATGTTATTTGTTATTATAAGTTTTTCTGCATGATAGTTTGCGCAATTTCGTAATATTCATTATTTTTTCTATTTTTATTTCAAGCTCTTTTGAAAAATGCTATGGCATTTTTGGGGGGCAGGAAATGTTGTAGTAATATCTATTTTTTGTTTCTAAATTCAATAGTTTTCATTTCAATTCCATTTCAACAGTATATGCACTGGACAGCCTGTATATTATATCAGTTACCTGGAACTGATATCTGTGTGCCTGCGCAATTCAAGAAATTTGAACAATATGTCAGAGTCTAAGAACAACCTTCGAGTGTTTCTTATCGCTACCGCTAATTTTCTAAATTGTATTTTCCGCTATTTTATATTTTCTCTTATTTTGAGATAGAACCTTGTGTTCCGCTATTTTAAGTGAACTACGCTATTATTTTGTGAAAGAGACACTATTATTGAAGAATTGAAGATCACCGACCCCGTCCGAGAGTACTCTCCAGAAGATTGGTCGAAGAATACTGTTTGGTGAGTCTGGTGCATTTTACTTTATTTTCTTTCTTTTTGTTTTTACAACACCTATGATTTTTTATTAATACAGTCCACTAAATTCTCTCCACTTAAAGAGTTACCGCAACAGAAAATATGTAGTGATTTTCTCAGTAAATCCGCAATAGTACAAGAACTAGCACATTGAAGTATATTTTTTTTCAATGATTTAACACGCAAAGACACAAGCTACAAAACAACTTTCACATAATTTCTGTAAGTTACATAATTTGAGATTTATTGCTGTTCGAACATGACCCTTATGAAAATTGATAAAACAAAAAAAACCTCAGTACCTACTGCACTTTCGATAATTTTCAATGATCAAACAAACATTGGAGCTACTCCAAAACTAAGGGGGTAAACTTCAAAGTTTGGGTGTTTTTGTCGATAATATTAGGTATATTTGATGACCTTAAATTATCGCTAAGTCATGACTAAACACACTGTATATCTCCAACTCCAACAGAACCACAGAGATGTATCAATAAAAATCGCTAAAAACCCAGCGTGAATCCCTGATGAAGAAATCCATAACTCCGCATCGATGTATCGAAACGTAGCACCATCAGGGAAAATACGGTCGGGTTCCGCTCCTGCGTGCCAGCCAGGCGAAAGGACGTCCCGACGCTGCCGCCGCTGTTCCGCTTTGTAACTGTATTAATAAAGGAGAAAAGGGAAGGAAGAGACTTTTATCTCGTTAAAAATTTGCTAGTCGACAATGCCTTCCTTGATATCCCTAACGAGACCGTGCCGTTCTATAGGATTGCTTTTTTCAATAACCTTTGTAATTATGTCCATATTCATTAATTTCTCTACGGTTCTTCCATTTATATTTTTTCCGTTTTGCCTTTTTTCCTTCTCGGAGTATCAAATCCCCCGTGAAGGGAAGTTTTTCCTGCTCCGCTGGTTATTGAGGTGGGAATACACTGGCCGACACTGAAAACAGCAGATTTTGAGGTATACGTTTTCCATTACGCGAAGCATTTGAGTGGCCACACGATAACTCTTGGAAGGAACAACTTTGAATATCGAATTTTCAAGGTAGGTTGAAAAATAAGGAGAGAAAAGTCGAATTCATGAATTAAGTAATCGAAAGAAACTGATGGTTCTCAAGATATTCAAATTTGATTTATCGTTTTATTATTAAGAAGAGCACAAAAGCTTCAGACTTAAACTTTATGGAAATATATATTATAGATGCCTTTATGATATTACTTACGATAATGTAGATTATCAGAAATTAATACAGCAGAACTCCTTCCAATTGCAGTAATTAAACCAGACGCCTTGAAGCTCATTGAAATAGTTATTCAATGAACTAGGTTAATAAAAACAGCGACTACCTAATGGTCAAGATATAATAGTTCGAGACCATTAGTCGCTAGATTAATAACCCAGTTGATTACAAGATTTTTCCGACGACCTCAATATGAATTTTGTATAAATTCTTGATTGAAATATCTTATTTTGCAAAAGAGCTACATTTGTACAGTAAAGTTTCGACATTATTCTATTGCTTCTGAATGTGGAAATTGCACATTAAAATAGCATAAATTGAACATTAATGGTCAATTTCGTACATATTGAAATAACTATTTATTTTCAGGTCGACGGAAAAATTATATTATTATTCTCAGAGTTGAAATGAAATTGATTCCTATATCATTATCATTTTTGAGGGGTATTTTTAGTTGAAACTTTTTTAACTTTCATTATTTCGCCAGATTTACATCATATTAATAAACTCTGATATTTTTTCTCGAATCAAGATGCTCTTGTATAATAAAGCCCAGATGCGCCATTTCTGAAAAAAAAAAATGATTTGAAATTTTCTCTCTTTTCACTAAGTACTCAATGATCACTTTTGTTTTGAATTTATTTTCACTTGATAATGGTTAGTCATCTTTTTTAAAGAAAAAACATCAGAGTTAATGAATATGATGTAAATCTCGCGAAATAATGAAAGTCAAAAAAGTTTCAACTAAAAATACCCTTCGTCCCCCCCAAATGATACAAATGTGTAAACTTTCAGCACTTTATGTGACTCCGTTTTGCGAATATGTGGCTAAAAGTTTGGACAGGACGTCATCTTCAAAGGGCACTAGCTCCTTAACGAAGCAATTTTGTATTATATGATTTGGGTCGAATCTGTCTAAAATATGATCTATAATGTCCACTAGAAGTTTGTCGGTCTAATTACGGGACACCCTGTATAGATGCCAACAGTAAACTATTCTCTCTTTAAGCTGATCAATAGTATTGATGCGAGTGTTCGCATAAACTTTTCTTCTAATGTTGAAAATTTTCAATCAACACCGGGCTATTTGGGTTTAACACCGGGCTATTTGGAGACCACATGTTCGGTTCAATTTTCCTATTACCTTTATAGTAATATTATATTAAACAGAGTTTTCGAAAAAAATACTTTTTAAATACAAAATCTAAAGTTTTCTGACAAATTTTTTGATAGCTTCTTTTCCGATAGTTTTTCAATATTTTCAAATAATATTTGTAGTTGTAGAGTAAAAACTTCAAATTTGCAACAGCCCCAAAAGGAATGTATGAAAGTATTGCTTCCTACTTGGCTCCCCCCATATATTTTAATTAGATAATTTTTCTACAATTAAGAGAAGGTATCCCTAATATTCACACAAAATTCCACTGAAATCCGGCAGATTCAATAATAATTATTCATAGACAAATTGGGTTCCAAATAATTTTGGCCCAAAGTGTAGATATATATGATTTGTATTGGGTATTATTCACAAAAGAGGATTGCGAGCAATAGTAATTATTTTTCGCCAACATAAGAGGTCTGGCAGTGTGTATCACGAAATTTCCTAAACTTCATCTGAAATATTTGTCAACATCAACAATAAGAATTTATGTAGAGGGGTATATGCCTTCGCGTAACTTCAGCACATGGTACCTGTAAAATTGCTTTCTTTTAGGGTAGCAAGTATGCTTTTACTGAAAGCACATACTAACGCTACCTCATCCCATATAGGCATTTTAGGCATGCAAAAATAAGTATCGTCTGTCACACAATGGATCTCGCGTTCAATCGTTTAAGACAACTATCTGCTCAAAATTGATTCAATTCAGACATAAAGCTAAACAACAGAAATGCGTTCCTAGGAACAAACGCCTCGAAAATCAATAACTAATCATTAAATCACTACTAAAATCGCCTAATAGATTCCAATCTGTAGCAGATAAACAACTGGCGCCTTGGAAATTCTCAATAGAGTTGAAGTGACACGAATTAATAAGATCGAGAATTTCAGTGAATATAGATGCAGTCGTAGGTGGCCTGTCATGAGAGGATGAATTTGTGCCAGCCCGCAATCAGTAATGCTCATTACGTGTCTGATGCATAACTGTATCAGATATCCAAATCGCGATATTACTAGATACTAGAGCAATTCATCAGATTCCAAAGGAGTGTACAAGTTGACGATATAATGTATTATGGGAGGAGCTGAAACGAAATTTCGACATTGGGTTTGAATTTATAAATGTCACATTTTTCCTTTGGTAATTTATCCTGCAGCATGTCTTCTCGGCTGATAGTCAATGAGGTTGTAGTTAATTACGAAATTGTAAACAGGCTACTTCATGGTTTCTCAGTAGGCTTAAAAACTGCGCTCAACACTCAGCTTTCAGAATCATTAATAAAAAATGGTACTCAACAGTCTACTTCTGCTAGAATTAGCCTTCAAAGCCAGCGAGGTGGAAAAAATCAAAGAACTAGACGTTTACTCAAAAATTATTTTTTGCCATTTTTGTATTTTCTGATCAAGTTATAATAGAAAATGCTCCACCTCGCTGACTTTGAAGGCTAATTCTAGCAGAAGTAGACTGTTGAGTACCATTTTTTATTAATGATTCTGAAAGCTGAGTGTTGAGCGCAGTTTTTAAGCCTACTGAGAAACCATGAAGTAGCCTGTTTACATTTTTAATTTAAATTTGAGAATTCAGATCATGATCCAAAATACGCAACTTTTTCACTTGAGACCAACATTTCTATAATTTTTATCAAATTTACGATGCTGGTTATTTTATGTATAAAAGTACATTTCATGGCGATTTATTTACAAAAAAAATATATCAGAAAACTCTTGTACTTTTTTTAATATTTTTTTTAATATGGTCAAGTTGAAAATTCTCAAAAGTTCATAAAAAATTCATAACTCGGAAACCATGAAAAATCGCATAACATACATGGGGGTGATTCGAATACCCCATGAGACGACCTGTTTTTTTTCTTTTGGACGTCAATCGTCAGGCCACCCTGTATATCATTCAAATTTTCATTTGATCACTTTAACAGATGTATCATTATTTCCCCTCAGAAGGCCTACAAGCATTACACAACTCCGTAATTTCAGTCCCCAGAATCCCAAATCTACAAGTTTATGTCAACTCAACCCTTCCTCCTCCTCCTCCTTCTTACCAACCCCCCGTTTGTTCGCAAGGAACCGGGGGGAGCTCATTATAAGTTGTCTGAGCTTTCGGTTGATCTTCATAAAATATACAGAAGCTGCTCGAAATAATTCCATGTTGTTACACAGTTGTTAGGCCCTGTATATAAACCGAGGATAATGCGGTTAACCCTTCAGCCTTTACCCCTTTGACTGACATCTATCCCATCAATTCCCGAGTCGCAGGAGGTGGGATTTGAGAGTGGCGAATTATCGTCAAAGTTCGACGAAGTTTGAAAGGATGGCATCAGAAAATGTACTTTTGAAATTTTCAAATGGAACAGTTTTTTTACCCGAAATTTCAACAGTCTTGTATTGTTATGGATAAAAACAAGAACTTAGCCAAAATGGATGGTTTACTCTTCGAGTTTCACACAGTTCATTGTGTCCATTCTAAGTATTGGATTGAACTCGTCGCTTTTATGTTTGATTGATGGTTGTACACATTAAATATATTATATAGGTGATTTTAATGTAATCATTAATGACCCATTTTAAAGCTCAATTTAGGTATGGTGTTCGAATAATCGAGAGTACACAGCTAACTATCAAACCCACAACATTGACATAGGGTAAAACCCGGATAGATGCCCCAGTTGGATAGATGCCCCATTTTCAAAATACCTAACTTACGAAACACGTTTCAAAAAATTAATTTTATAAGTAGCTCCTATAGTCACTCTGGATCTTAGTTTTGTAAGGGTTATTGTAAAGTGAAGCCGTTTTTCGCTAGTGTGTGCGATCATCTCAGCAGCGAACTTCACAAATATGCCAAACTTTTAGAGGTAGGTACAGAGACAAGAAGAGACGGATATCTCCTTCACTAAATTTGTCCGAATTTAAAGATATTTTTTATCCTTCTCTGTACCATGAAAATCGTATAAGCCTGTCCTTGTTACAGATTTTTTCAGGCACGGCTAGAGGCGCTGCTAACCGTTATTTCTGATGTTGCCAAGCGTTATTAAAAGCAATGAGCTCCCAGGATAAAAGAAAACAACTGTCCCTTTCTCTATGCTAAAATTTCACATCTGTTATCTCTCTTGTGGCTTATGTCTTTTCCATTTTGATGTCATCGTGGCAACATTCTAATTTCATTGCACGTGTTTCACGGAGTTTGTTTACATCGTTTGTCAAAGGAAAATCTTTTCCAAATATGGTTTCCAAGTGTTTAATTTGTGGTGCTTCAGAGGATGAAGTTTCAAAATTGCATTATTTTCCACGCAATGTACAAAAGTAAGTTGAAAAATCAAATTAATTTATGGGCATTAAATACTAATAATTACTATTTCTGTAGATCAAAACTTTGGCAGGAGTCCTTAGGTATGAAACCTATTGACAAGTGTTTGAGGAATTATAGGATTTGCTCGAATCATTTCTCCACGGAAATGTATATGAACACGGTGGATTACAAGTTGAGAGTTGACGCAATTCCGACTCGTTTTTTCAATATCGCACTTGACACACTTTACTCAACCTCCACAATTCATGCAGAATTAGAAGAAAGCAAATCAAGTTCCTTCAACTTCCACAACTGATGTAGAATTGGAAGATAGCAATCAAGTTCCAATGGACCTTGACATTCATCATGATGCTGAAGGTATAGTTATAGAAATCACTCATAGCGTTCTTCATTGCGAGAACTCAAGCGCATTGTTGTGTTCCATCAGTTCTACCAATGGAAAACGCTTTCGTTTGAAAAATGAAATACACTCTTTGCTACACTTATACATGTATAAGTAAGACTTAAAAATTCATAATTTTTATATCATTTTCAGATGTTGAATCTGTAACAAAAAATACTGAACTGGAGCAGCCTAAAACACCCAAACGAAAAGGAAGAATATTCCGAAATATACCCAACTTCTCCCTTACTACATCTTCCCCAGAAAAAAAAATTAGTGAGAATTTTATATCAACGGGAAGACCAATTGAGAAAAATAAAAAGGCAGTGTCGGGAAAAATCTAGTACGCTTAAAGCTATTTTAGAGATGGCTGATACCCCAGAAGTCAAAGATCTCACAAAAGATATATAACCCCATCTTTTGAAGAGAACATATTCTCTATTCAGGAAGTATGATGTTGTAATAAATGTTCAAATAGGAGAAACTCAAACTACCATGGAGGCCAAATTCTCAGATGTAGTTCGGGCCTACGAACATGACAAGGCAAGCATTTATCCCACCAGGTCTCTGTTTGAACTAAAGGATCATTCATTCAACCCAATCATGAATTATGCCATGAAGGTCCATATTCCTGCCCAAGTCATGAGCTACACCACATCAGCCTATTTATATTCCTTGATCCGAGAGGGTAAGTTTCATTTAATTTCTCATATTTATCATTTTTCCATAAAACAGCTCTTCATTGTTTTTTAATTTATCAATTCATGTGGTAATATCTGTTCATTCTTCCAAATTTTTTAGCCTTAAATCTTGTGAGTAATCTGTATTATTCAATGGGTTTCAGTAACATTATGATTTCATTACTTATTACTTTGACACTCATTGATACATCTAACAAGAATAATTGTTGAATTTGAAGTTCGAAATTAGTTCTCACAGCATAACTACTTCTCTGAACTGTTGATAAAAATGAAATGTGAAAATCTTTTATTTAACTCTTACAATCATTTTGTTATATGATTGCAGCTTCATTTTCTACATACTGTGAACGCTAATAAATTAATGTTTGTTTATAGGAACCATGGATCAAGGCGCAATTGGTACAGCTGAATTTGTGCTTAATGTTGACGAGTTGTTCGATAGCTTCAATGGAATTTCCGACCAATCTGGCAAGGAGCTGAGGTATTATATTTCGAAGGACTCTCAACTCTCAACATCGCGCATATTGGCCGAAGGCATTTCAGATGGTAAAGGGCTGGAAATTCAAAAGGATGTTGAAAAATGGCCAGATGAAAACAACAAAACCTCCTTCTCAATTAGGCTGGTTAACATCTCTGAATGCAATACTAGAAATATACCCTTGCATGCCTCTGAACTCATCAAGAATACAATCGATTTTTCATGGCTTGATTGTGAACTTCATATTGAAGAAGTGAAGACAATTACAGCCATGTCGATATTCAATATTGGTATTGGCTGGTGGGTTCAGAGGGAAAACAGAAAATTTAAAGAAGAAAAAACTGAAATAAACCGATCAAAAAAACTCAAAAAAATTAGAAACATGTAATTAAGGGATGCAAAGGTATATACCTAACTGATGGTTCTGATTTTTAAAATATTCATTAATTCAAAAAATATCCTTTACATAAGTGTCTAAGAAAGAGAAAATATGTTTTATCAAATTCAATCTTTTATATTTTCCTCATAATTTTTTATTTATTTGTCATAAACAAACAACACTATATAAAACCGAAAATTCAGAGATCTAACAACTTGAAATAATTTCTGATCTGAGAGAGAGATAGAAATTTATTGTATTAAAATTACAAAGGGCCATCGTCTGAACTCTTTCAGCTATAGTTACAAAAAAATGTTTTTACATTCTACCGAAATTTCCATAGGTATGTACAGTATTAAAATGGTATAATACAGTAATGTTCTTTGTTTATATTATTTCTCACTAATTCAGACACTTAACAACTGGAAATAAATTCTGATCTGAAGACCATGTATATATTATTATTGTTATTCCATTTATTTATTGTGATACTTCTTCAGTTTATATATCATTTATTAATTATATTCACGAAAAGCACAATCAATTATTGCTTGTGAAAAATTTGTTATGTTGGCGAGTGTAAATCTGAAAATATTAGCATAAATAAACATTATTATTATTATTATATGCACCTTTTCATATTTTTCCTCTGTTTAAATCGAAATTACTATATATCAATAAATCAAGTTTTTCGATTAAAATGTCATTTCATCTAAAAGCTACTTATTGTCATCTCTTGGAGAACCCCCAATACTTGAGGAATCCTTTTCCATTGTCTTTACAAAGGATGGGGATTCCTCGGGTTGAGGGGGCTCTTCAAGGGATGACAATAAGTACTAAATTTGAAATATGTATAATTTGAAATTCCCGCGCAGGTTCAAAAATTTCCGACGGTAGCGCCCTCGGACGCTGCCTTACCGATCTGACGACAAAGATCGGAAGAAATTTAGTAGGCAGACACCCCTCTCTCTTCTCTCTGGTAGGTATTTGCCGCTGTATAACTTTTGAAGTGGTAATAAATTCAGTTATTTTTTTATTACGTCAATACAGTGTTTCATTGAGTGTACATCTGAGTACAAATATTTTTTGTTTTCTTCTTAATTTATCAAAAAAATTCATGGGCATCTATCCCTATCGAAAAGGATAGTTGCCCTGATTTTTTGAGGTATAGGTGTCCCTTAGGATATCTAAGCTAAAACCTTATCTTCTTAGCAGATTTTCGATTCAATGTGTTATTTTGATTTTAAACTTGATTCCTGATCATTTTTGTTGAGACTTATTATTTCATTAATTTATCATGAATGTGTGGAATAATGCTTTATGTTAATATGAAGAATTCAACTTTTCGTTTAATATATGCTTTTGAAATTCATTTAAAAATGCACAATTGTTGTTAATTCGATCCATGTTGCGTAGATAAAGTTGCTGTTTTTAGCATAGAAAATTTCATTGTATTTAGTTGGGTTTTTGGTTCACACAGTATGAAGGGCATCTATCCCTCTCAATATTTTCATGGTGGGGCAACTATCCATACTTGTAGGCAACTATCCTCAAAAAAAGGGTTCTACAAAAATCAAATTTTTGTGGAATTTGGGATTGCTATATCAGAGAAAAGTCTGAGTATTTCAAATCAAATAATGGAGCTTCCTACACTCATAGAAATTACACATATAAAGTCAATATTTTCAAAAATATGAGGCATATTCAAAAAGTGGGGCATCTATCCGGGTTTTCCCCTAATAGCTTTTTTCAAACAGAACTTACTCGAAAAAATCAATCCGAATGCAGAATATTTCCCATTTAAATCAAAGAGATGAATGCTTCACAAAAACATTTAGCTGCATCTCAACCCAACTGTAATTCATAAATAATTTTCCCAAATAAACGAAGCCCAATCCGATCCCAACTTCATCACATAAACATCGAAGCAAGCCACGTGACTTTTCCGGTCCAATTTCCCGAACACGACGGAAACCTAATTTGCTGAACTTCCTTATCGGAAAAACTACCCAATCCTTATCTCTCTTGAGCCATTAAATACGGCGTTACGTCTGAAACTCATTAACAGAACTTCTTACTTCACGCTTTTTCCAGCTCATCATCGATCTCGTCCTTCAAGCTGATTGAAGAACCGCAGATAACGCCGACGATTATCGCGGCCGACAGATGGCGTTCCGATCGCCGGCCATCAGCGCCGCTATCTACCATCTAGAAGGCATCGCGCGACGAACTGTCAACGGGCCGCGGGTAACTTGATTGATGATGTTGTGCATTAGCCATTGACAGGGCGTACATTGTCGTCGCTTTTGGCCTTTTGGTCCGTGCGGGGTTCTTTTCGGTGTGTCGCTTTTTTGGGCTTGTTCGGGGAAGCTGTGGGACGTCTGGGCCAAGTCTTAACGAAAATTGTCCTTTCGAAGCATACTGTGATTATTGGCTGTTCGGTAATTTCTCGTATTTCATGATCAACATGCTTTGGAAGGTTATAGTTTTTTTACAGGAGCATACACTGAGCTGCCAATTTTAACAGAGTTGCAATTTTTATAGGAGTAAATACCTAGGACTATGTCAAAAGCGATCGCAATTCCAGGAGCAACGTACTTCGGTAGTTATAGTTATAAAAGGAGTTACAGTTCACTGCGATCTCAAGGTCTATTGTGTCCCTTATAGAGGTGTTCTCACCACAACTAGGCTAACTGCTCAGTCCTACAAGTTTCTCGTTCAAGGCATTTTTTTCTTAGGCTCGCAAATGGCAAAGCATTCCGTGACTAGGTAAATGGGGGGTTTCTTCCTCCTCCCCACAGAACCTACACTAGTCAGTGTCAGATAATGCCATCCACAACAGGTGCTTCCTGAGGCGCCAGTGTCCTGTAAGAAAGCCAGTGAGGAAGTGTAATGGCTTTGCCTTTGGGATCTTGCTGTTTCAAAGGAACTCAGTGAAATGATCCATCCCTGAGAGAAATTGGAAGACAGTCTTAATGTCATAGTATTTTTTTTATATAGACATACACTCAGATAGTCCAACTACTATTAAAGCACTGAGCTCCTACGTCATCGGCTAAGAGATGATCTGGAAGTGCAGGAGGTAGGCAAGAAAAATAAGGACTTTTTAACCTGGGTCACCGGCCGGCCATTCGGGTATCCAAGGAAAAGAAGAGGCCAATAAACTTGCCAAAGAGGAAGCACGAATGTTACTCATTGGCCCAGAACCCTTCTGTGGTTTAGGTAAATGTACCTATAAGAAGGAGTTTCTGGAAAAGGAGAAAGCCGAGAGGGAAAAACTCTTTCGGAATCTCACAGGGATGGATCATTCCACTAAGTTCCTTCGGAACTTTGAAACAGAAAGATCCAAAATGGATCTTGTTAAGAAACAATAAGACCTTCTCACTGGCTTTCTTACAGGACACTGTTGCCTTAGGAAGCACTTGTTGAGGATGGCATTGTCGGACACTGACGAGTGTAGGTTCTGTGGGAGGAGGAAAAAACCCCAATTCACCTAGTCACTAGTAATTAATTTATATAAAATGCACATTCTATCTATTCTCTTACCACTCAATTTGTAGTATACAGGGTGTAACTAAATAAGTGTAAAATACTTAAGGAGGTGATTCCTCATCGAAAAAAGATAGGATCTTTCATATAAAGAAACTTCATTGGAGCATCTCTTGTTTAGATACAGCCCCTCAAAGGGAGTACATAAAATTTGTATAAAAATTTTTTTCACAAGCACCAAAAATGTTACAATATTAAATTTAACCTGACGTTTCTTACTAGCAAAAAGACACTTATCCAGTTATTTATTTGGTTTACCCCATGGTTGTAAGGGTGGGAAACGCAACCCCTAAAGTTTATTTTCAATGTAATTTTTTGTCTTATTATTTGTTTACCATTTAAAAATTTATTTCCGATAGCCTGTTTCATTCTAAACAAAAAATGTCTCTCGAGTTTTTTGCCCAAAATAAACCAGTTCGCAGTAAAAAATTATTTTACGAACAACTACAGAGATAGATCGTCATAAACTGACAGCGTTATACCAATGTAATTGTCACTATCGCTAAAAGTGTCCTACTAGATAGATTAGTTTCGCATTTATGACGATCTATCTCTGTAGTTGTTCGTAAAATAATTTTTTACTGCGAACTGGTTTATTTTGGGCAAAAAATTCAGGAGACATTTTTTGTTTAGAATGAAACAGGCTATCGGAAATAAATTTTTAAATGGTAAACAAATAATAAGACAAAAAGTTACATTGGAAATAAAGTAAATAAACTTTAGGGGTTGCGTTTCCCACCCTTACAACCATGGGGTAAACCAAATAAATAACTGGGTAAGTGTCTTTTTGCTAGTAGGAAACGTCAGGTTGATTTCAATATTGTAAATTTTTTTGGTGCTTGTGAAAAAAATTGTTATACAAATTTTATGTACTCCCTTTGAGAGGCTGTATCTTAACAAGGGATGCTACAATTAAGTTTCTCTATATGAAAGATCCTATCTTTTTTTCGATGAGGAATCACCCCCTTAAATATGTTACACTTATTTAGTTACACCCTGTATAGTTCACACATGTTTCCTTTTTATCATTCGTTGCCACAGAACATTCGCCTTGACCAGTTGACACGCACCGTAGCATTCTCAACAGCGTTACGAGCTTGCCAAAGATACCGATTCGAGTGACTGACACAATGAATTGAAAATCGAATCAATGATTCACAATGGAACTCGATGAAAAAGGAAGTTTTGGAAGTCGAGTAGTATCGGTTTTCAATCGTTTCCGATGGCACTAAATCACCAACACTAGGGGGGATATATTTTCTTCGCAGGAATACTCGTTTATTCTGGGATCTACTTACCTTTTCAATGATACAGAAGAAGTTGTGGCAGGCATTCATTTTCTATGATTTACTCACCTGAAAAGAAAAAGAGAATTGATAAAATTAGTTATATGGAAAAGAGCAATGAAATGAATAAAATTATTCAGTTTTGTTAGAGACACCGCAGACTGCAGACTTTTTATCGGCCGATAGTATAGTTAGGTTGGGCTGAAAGTGCGCACACCGAGCAAACTTGTTAAGTTGGCTCGGTATGCGCATTTTCAGCCCAACCTGACTAAACTATCGGCCGATTAAAAGTCTGCAGTCTGCGGGGTCCCTTACAATTGATTATTAATCTATTCAAGATTTTTCTTTAATCGGTGCCTTTTGAAGAAGGTATTCATTATGAGTATTCTTCATAATCCGGAAATTAGATACCTATCTCTTATTTTAGAAGATCCAAGTGTCTTTTTAAGAAAAGCATAAGTGTTAGAGGCAACAACTGAATCTCGTGTTTTGGCAAAAAATACAACAAAAGCTAATACATTCTGAGATACAGGGTTGGGATAAAGTATGGAATAAAAAAAATATCTATTGAACGAAAATAACAATAGATAGTCACGAAAATTCGCAGCTAAGTGCAATGGCGCAAAATACATATGATGTACATTTTCTCGTTGATAATATACTTCTGGTTGAACCGGAAATACCTCAAATTTTTCATTTATATGTATATTTCTTCAGCTTTGCGAGAGCTTGGACCTCGCCGATACTGGGCTTAGAGTGAAAAATCGCTTAAAACGATAAAAAACTTACTGCTACTTCTGAAGAAGCTAAATTTATTTACTGCAAACTAATGATAATAATTTTAAAAAAATCTAATTTTCAAAAGGCCGGCCGTTTACCTTCTGACAATATGTCTTCTTATCAACAAGATCTTGAGTCTCTCTTCTAAAGACCTCACCACGTATTATTTCATAGTCATCAATAATCCCATGTCTATATTCCAGAGAGCATGCTGTTCGTCTAACACAGTCATGATTTCAGATAACTCCAAAGAAAAAATCTAACGGGCTAAGATCCGGAGAACGAGCAGGCCACTCTATAAATCCTCTTTGACCAATCCATCTAACCCATGTATCTTTTCTATTCTAGAAGAAACAGTAGGTTATTCATGTGGATTTTTTTCATTGAACTTAGTATGTGCGCATTCTAAATCCCAAGCTCTTCCAATATTTGCAAATATATTCAGGAAAAAGTTGGGAGTATTTCTGGTTCAACTGGAAGTTTATTATCAACAAAAAATTGTACATCAGATACATTTGGCGCCATTTCACTCACCTTCGAAATTTCATGAATATTGTCCTTTTTAAGCGCTCGTTCTGCTCAAACGAGTTTTATATCGTTTTGTCCAAATGTCTGTAATTTTCGAATTTTGAGCCGAAAATAGTCTCAAAAGATAGGGTTCGACTCCCTGATGACGAATCCGTGGTCAAATTCAATTCTGTCCGGGGGGCCGGCCGGCTGGCCGTAAGCACGATAACTTTCCAAAGGATTATCCTAGAGACTTGAAATTTTCATGGTGTGTTCGATTTCCAAATACCTCGGTTAAGTACGTTTGCCAGCCAAATCCTAAAGGGTGTTCCATAAAATATGGCCATTCAAAATTTTTGTTCCTCAATATCTCACACGAAACAAAACCAATTTTTATTTTGTGAATGAAGATTGATATACTGAATATTCATGCAAAATTTCGAAAGGATCGCATCATCAGAACCATACAATTTATTTTTTTTATTATTTATTTTTTACGTATTTCATATTCTGAATAATTTCCAGAATATATTTCCGAAGTCCCCTATAAAATCTTGAGGTGATAGTCTCATTGCTCCACCAATGAACGAGTGCTCAAAAGCTCCTACTGAGGACTTTTCTCGAATTTTCTTTCAAGAAATAATGACTTGGTGCTATAATGACAATTTTATGGCAACAAATGTAAATTGTACCTCATAATCGGAATTCCTACCCCAAGGGTGTAGCCAGGAATTAATTTCGGGGGGGGTTTTGACATTTTGGCAATTGACTTTGTAGGTGCCGGGAATTGTGAGGGTCGCTTTCTGTAGCAAGTATTTGTTGTTTTTAAGAATTCAACAATTCTTTTCGTACTTCGGAAACAAAATTCAACATAGACATTCCTGGTTAGGTTAGGTAAACCTATTTTTCAAATATGCTTCAGAATTTAATTTTTATTCACTCAAATAAAAACTTAAAAAACAATATTTATTTCCCAAACAATACTTACAGGATAAATCAATATGAAATTAGTGTGGATGTGTGCTTTCATTGAAAATAATTAGAGTTTTTTAATGTTTTACTCCAAAATAGTGCCAACAACATATGAATAGGTATTAAAAATGAAACAGTGAGAAAACACAAACAATATTTTTTATCGTGAATTTCTTCAGTTAAAGTCTATCCGTCTTTTTTTTCTAGGAAATTGAACCACCAAACCAGATATACTGATTTGGCAGGTAAAATTTCCCTTCAAAAACGTGAAAATTCACACAGGACGCAACCGTCATTCCCATTCATCCTCAACGGAACGCAGTATCCGTCCCATTTTTCTCCACACGAATTAATAATGTACATCATAAGTGGCCGTTCCTCTCTCGCATCATTTCTGTGAATGAATTTTGGCAGGGGTCTCTCTTCCGGGTACGAACGAAGTCGTCCACCAAAAAGATTATGAATGAACAGTCCGCGACAGATTTAGCTGGAGAACGGCCATCTATTCACCCGGACACGACATATCCAGGCCGGCACTTTGGCCTCGGTTCTACGGTTAGCATTGTCGCCGCTGCGCTCGCAGTTTCAACATATCAGCTGTTGTTTCGGGATGTCAGGATATAATATATATATTCTTTTGAATTGAGAGCTAACAAAATATAATACATGAAACATAAAAGTCCCAAGCTGAGGTTCGTGCAAAACGGGGTACCATACTATTCTGTCGTATGATACCAGAGCACTACTGAAGGGTAATCATCTCCCATAGATTTAAATAGTGGTATTGCATCCTAAATATCGAATTTAATTTCGGAATAATGATAAATAGTACAGTCAAATAGGGTTTTTAGCAGGAAAGTTTTGGGGTAGTTTTGATTTTTTCGGTTTTTTATGTTTTTTGGGGTGCTGAATCCGAATCTGAGGTTTGCTAACAAAATTTCGTGAGGGAACATTGAAAAAAATACAAAAAAAGAAAAAATCTCATTCTTTGGCAGTATTCTGCTTATAACTCGGAAACTATCCACTTTTCGTGAAAAACCTTTCCATACAAAATGAAAGTACATGAAATTTCCTACAAATGGTGTTACCACAGCTTGTTCTGCGACAACCCGTTCTGGCTCAAATTATAGTTGAAAATGAGGTATTTTCTATGACTCAATAAATGAAAATAATTTAAATTCCGTGGTTCCGATAATGCGAATGTCTTGAAATACTGCATGAAAATTCAGTATATCAGTCTCGATTCACAAAAAAAATTTAACTCGAATCGGATATCTTGTTATGGAAATATAAATATTCTTTTTTTCAATATTCCAATTCAATTTTCTATGGTTCTGTTCACACTATGGCCACCAAATTTTGAAATTTTGCATAAAGCTTCTTATGAGCATCTTGCATAAATGGCCGCAACATTTCATTTCGATGGGTTTCGTTTTGTCTGAGATATTGTGGAACAAAAACTTTGAATGGCCATATTCTATGTTTCATAAAACATGGCCATTCAAAATTTCTGTTCCTCAATATCCCAGATAAAACTAAACCAATCGAAATGAAATGGTGCGGCCAAATGCAACATGCTCATAATAAGCCTTATGCAAAATTGTGTGACGATAGTGTGAAGAGAACCATAGAAAATTGAATTGGAATATTGAAAAAAAGAATCTTTATATTTCCATAACAAGATATCCGATTCGAGTTAAATTTTTTGTGTGAATCGAGACTGATATACTGAATGTTCATGCAAAATTCCAAGACGTTCGCATTATCGGAACCACGGAATTTAATTTATTTTCATTTATTGAGTCATAGAAAATACCTCATTTTCAACTATAATTTGAGCCAGAACGGGTTGTCACAGAACAAACTGTGGTGATACAATTTGTAGGAAATTTCACGTACTTTCATTTTGTATAGAAAGGTTTTTCACGAAACGTTGATAGTTTCCGAGTTATAAGCAGAAAACTGCCAAAGAATGAGACTTTTTCTCTTTTTTTGTAATTTTTTCAATGTTCCCTCACGAAATTTTGTTAGCAAACCTCAGATTCGGATTCAGCACCCCAAAAAACATAAAAAATCGAAAAAATCAAAACTACCCCAGAACTTTCCTGCTAGGGGTTCTTTTGAGCACAAATTGACTGGACTAAAAAGCGCGTGCCAAACTTATGTCAAAATGACATAATGATTGCATAGTTCTCATAATGACTATTTGTGTTTCCTATTGCATGAAAAAGGTAGTCATTCTATCGTTCAACAGGATCAAAAAAAAAAAATAAAGAAAAGCCCTGAGCAGGAACTTTCAACCGCTGGTTCATTGGTGGAGCAAATACAGCTATCACCTCACAAATCACCACGTATAGGACTTGAGATTGATACTGAATATATGAATGTAAATTCTCAGCACGATCGATATTATATTCTGGAAATCAAAAAGATGAAATACTTATGTAAAAAGTCGATAACTAAAAATATCAAAATTCTATGGTTCTGATTTCACAATCCTTGAAGAAATTTGCATGACCATTACCCTTCGCCAATATGTTATTCATCCTCAAACTCGATTTCATTTGAATCGAAAGGTATTTCATGGCAATATTAGAATTTCTTTTATATAACGACTAGCAGACCCAACAGACGTTGTTTTGTATACAAAAAATTCATTCAATTCGATCCAGCCGTTAAGTTGCATAGTAGATGAATAACCTAAATAACGACTACAGCGCCATCTGTTGATCTGATTTATGATCATAAACATACGGGCATCATGCAATCCAAAATACATTCATACATCCCTCACACTTCGGTACCTTCTCCTACCCGCCTAGTGTCTACCTCGGAGACGCATTTTGGTGCGATTTAATCTTCAACCTGCCATATCTTTTGATGTATTCATCATAATTGAATGATGTAAAAGGCCATTTCGTTCTGAATTAAATACTGGGGATGAACTACGTATTTAATTGGATAAGGATCAATAGCGTATTCATAAAAAAATAATCCCAAATAATGCATAATTTTGAGAAACATTTGGATACCTTTGAAAGGTAATATCGAGTAAACCTTGAAAGAACTATTGAAGAGGTACATTTCCGTCATACATTGTTTCCATGTACGTCTTACGGTTTTTGCAGCGCACCTGAAAATAGCTGATCATGGCTGATTTTGGTACTCATATTTATTATCTTTGAAGTTATAGTAGCTTTCCTTAATTTTCTCGGGTGAAAAGTAAAGTCTATGTTACCCAGGGATAGTGTAGCATTCTAAGGGTGAAATCGGTCTAGTAGCTTATGAGTTAACTGGTATCAAACCCACAAACCCATGAATCCAGACACCCACAAACATACAAATCTTTCCTCTTTATAATATTAGTATAGACAAATTTCATCCTGTTATTGAGTGGATCGATTATTTTGTGAGTGCAGTTAGAAACGATTTCACTATGACAACCACAAGTCAAGAAGGATATCACTTGGTTATTGACTTTTCGCTCGGGAATTCGCGATAGTTTATTTCAAACCTGAAATCGCAATATAAATCGCATAATCTGAAGGTACATGGTTCCTCGAATTTTTCAAGAAACTCTGACGTTGATTGTCGGATAAATTGCCACGTGTGTGGTACGCGCCTCATGATTTCTTCATTGATGAAAAATTCATTGAACAACTGGCCCCGCACGCGTGTTCTGGACCACGGAGATCGTAAATTATGACAACGCATCATGGCCTGTCCCAGATCCCGAAAATGATTCGACGGAAAGTGAGATGTTAGGTATTTTTCATGTTAGAACGAACAAATATATAGTGTTGTGACAAGAATGCGTGAAAATATTTATAACAAGCGCGCACCCACTCTATTTTTCCAAGGGAACTATTTCTATCTAATTGCGCAGAAATTTGCTGTGATCATTATACAGAAAATCCACAATGAAGATCAAGATGATGTTTAGTTTAGTTTTTAAATATTATGATCGTGAAGTAAAGAGTCTATACAGGCTGTAACTAAATAAGAGTTAAATATTTAAGGAGGTGATTCCTCATCGAAAAAAAGATAAGATCTTTTATATAAAGAAACTTCATTGGAGCATCTCTTGTTAAGATACAGCCCCTCAAAGGAAGTACATAAATTTTGTATAACAATTTTTTTCACAAGCATCAAAAAAGTAACAATATTGAAATTAACCTGACGTTTCCTACTAGCAAAAAAAAATTGTCACTATCGCTAAAAGTGTCCTACTAGATAGATTAGTTTCGCATTTATGACGATCTATCTCTGTAGTTGTTCGTAAAATAATTTTTTACTGCGAACTGGTTTATTTTGGGCGAAAAACTCAGGAGACATTTTTTGTTTAGAATGAAACAGGCTATCGGAAATAAATTTTTAAATGGTAAACAAATAATAAGACAAAAAGTTACATTGGAAATAAACTTTAGGGGTTGCGTTTCCCACCCTTACAACCATGAGGTAAACCAAATAAATAACTGGATAAGTGTCTTTTTGCTAGTAGGAAACGTCAGGTTAATTTCAATATTGTAACTTTTTTGGTGCTTGTGAAAAAAATTGTTATACAAATTTTATGTACTCCGTTTGAGGGGCTGTATCTTAACAAGGGATGCTCTAATGAAGTTTCTTTATAGGAAAGATCCTATCTTTTTTTCGATGAGGAATCACCTCCTTAAATATTTTACACTTATTTAGTTACACCCTGTATACCTTTCTACATTTATTGTCGCCGGTGCAGAACTAATTTAAAGGGAAAGAAATTTCTCGATTCCATTTTTATTTGCTACGTTTACATTAATAATGTTTCATACGTCTGTAAAATTGTTTTCAAATGTGAACGAGTTGTCTACAAAATAAACCCGTTTCAATTGTTCCAGCACATTCTAATTTTTCAGAATCTTCAGTTGGTGAATTCAACTTCGAATTTCAACTGTTTCTCTCTAGTACGTCCTACCATGTAACAACTACTTTGGAAGAACATAAATTACGGCGAGGAGTACTGCTCCAAAACTATAGAAGACAGCTTGTCTATGTACCATTCCTTCAGTTGACTTGACCACACACATACAGGGTGTCCCGTAATTAGACCGACAAACTTTTAGTAGACATTATAGATCGTATTTTAGACAGATTCGACCCAAATCATATACATAATGCAAAATTGCTTCGTTAAGGAGCTAGTGCCCTTTGAAGATGACGTCCTGTCCACACTTTTTGCCACATATTCGCAGAACGGAGCCACATAAAGTGCTGAAAGTTTACAAATTGGCTAATATAAAAAATACGCATCGATTAGATTGAGTGCATTTCTTTCATGTCAAGCACAATCATATCATTTGGGGGGGGGGCGAAGGGTATTTTTAGTTGAAACTTTTTCAACTTTTATTATTTCCCGAGATTTACATCATATTCATAAACTCTGATGTTTTTTCTTGAAAAAAGATGCTCTTGTTTAATAACGCCCAGATGCAGCATTTCTGAGAAAAAAATTATTTGATCATTTAACTAACTCTAAAGACTTAGTGAAAAGAGAGAAAATTTCAAATCTATTTTTTTCAGAAATGGTGCATCTGAGCGTTATTATACAAGAGCATGTTTCTTCAAGAAAAAAACATCAGAGTTTATGAATATGATGTAAATCTAGCGAAATAATGAAAGTTAAAAAAGTTTCAACTAAAACTAACCTTCGCCCCTCCCCCCAAACGATACAATTGTGCTTGACATGGAAGAAATTCACTCAATATAATCGATGCGTATTTTTCATATTAGCCAATGAGTAAACTTTCAGCACTTTATGCGACTCCGTTTTGCGAATAGTGGCAAAAAGTGTGGACAGAACGTCATCTTCAAAGGGCACTAGCTCCTTAACGAAGCAATTTTGCATTATTTGATTTGGATCGAATCTGTCTAAAATACCATCTATAATGTCCACTAGAAGTTTGTCGGTCTAATTACGGGACACCCTGTATAAAGATCCCACAAACAACTACTTTTTGCCGTATCTACCTTGTATCGAGATAATTCATTTCCGATACTTTGTACTCTAAAAAACGTTATTTTATGACGGCGCCTTATAACCATAAACCTGAAGATTAAGTTATCTGAAACTTCAAAGATTGCTCATTTTTTTATTGAGCATATGCCTTTCTCGACCAACTTTTATAGCCATTTTTATGGTCGAATATTATAAAATATAATGAGATTCACGTTTTGTTATACATTCACGATATTTCTGTTGGAGAACGAAAATATTTTACACGCTATTCATGGCGGACAATGAGATATTCTCAATAATCCTGGGCAAGTTTTTAACCGATTATTCTACGAATATGACGTAGTAGTTAATAAATGATTCCAGAGAGCAGTGGTGTCGAATACTCCTGAACGTCTATGAATTCGACGATTATGTTCCATAAAGGCAAAGCTACTGTACTGCTCATTGTACTATTTTCGTATTTTTCGTGATCGTAATATACTTTATCCACTCCTATAGAGTAATATGTCCATTATTAAACTAATTTCTTTGTGTAATAGTAGCCATAACACAACCGTAGACATGTCTATGAACCGAAAAGCGAGTGTTATAATAACACCCGCCCATAACACCCTCTAATAAAAATACCTAGGAAAAATGGAATTGTTTACAAAAAAATGAATAAAAAGTAGGATCGATCCCGAAATCTATTTCAGCCATCAAGATAACGTTCTTGTTATTCATTCCAGATTTATTTTTGGAAAACGTAAATTTTTGAAGTTGCGAAAGTACTTGATTTGATTAGTTAGGGACTCTGATTTGATTCCCGACCACAGATTACAGAGGTTTGACGGTTGGACGAAATGTTGTCAACGCTTTTGACAACTGTTCAAAATTTTTTAAATGCAGATTAATTCGAATTTTACTGAAGAAGTCGTGGATAAAGTATAGTATTCAATTCGCGGTAATGCTCAAAACACACTTGATGAATTACACCACTCGCCTGACGGCTCGTGGTGCTAAATTCATCTGCGTATGTTTTGACCTGCATTACCGCTCATCGAATTATATACTATTACATATTCTGAACCTTTCAAACCTGAAATTAATACGTATAGTCCGTTCACGAAAGGTTGAGCACATAGTAGGCGTTTCTTTATTTATCTGAAGTTGGCAGTATTTGCTGTCATAACGTAAAATAAAGTCAACGTTGCCGAATGTAACCGGCCTCGTCCGATGAGCTTGCGAGTTATCAGAGAACTTTATGCAATATTGACAACATTGCGTATCAATCTGACAAGAAAATAAAGAATATAACCTAAAATTTTAATATACACAGTGGAATATGCCAAATTTCCATGGCCGACCGACGGCTCAACCTTTCGTGAATGGACTATAGGTACAAGACATTTTAACTTTGACATTTTCTGTTCGACTACTGTTTGATGAAAAAGAAAATTCCTTTACTAATAACATAATACAATTTGTTTTTATTGGTCTCATTTCCATCAAAAGTGATTGTATAAGTAATTAATTATTCTTCTACGAAAATAATAAGGCAAGTCCATGACCACACATCATTCTGAATTATTACGATTATAGGTCGTAATTTTTTTTACACCTTCATTGGCAGGTTTCATGAATGAATAATTGATTGTTCGATTAGTGGATACATATTTAATTTGATTGATATAGTTACTTACAAATATTCATCAACATTTTTTATTAAGAAAGGGTAACAGATATTTCGATTGTTTTCTACTTCATAAATTCCCTCGAGAAAGAGATTCATACAATTTATTTAATAATTATCTCACAAGAGCTGCTGCTAGAGTACTTTACCGATCATTTTTAGGACCTCAGATATTGAAGGTGGAGGTCGAAATTTTAAATTTATTCACTTTAAATTACAGCGAACCTTTTTTCGAAATTTTTCTGAAAAATTTTTTTTTCAAAAGAATATAACCTGTAATGAATTTCTAACTTGATTCCTTCACATAGACATAGAGAAATGGACTGAACAATCCCTATTCAGCTTCATAGAAAATATGACTGAAAAATGGGAAAGAGATGAAACCAATTCGCGGCCAATAGTTGTCTTTTTTTATGTTACCACAGATCCATAAAAAAACAGGTAATTGCCGTGATATTGCATCCTCTCTTTCTCTGATTAGTGACACTTTCAGGCGGTTATTGCTCAGTCCATTCTCTATGTCTATGTTCCATCATGAATTTGAACATTATGAAAATGTTTTTAGACATATTTTCATCACCTCGCTTCGTTGCATAGTGAAAACTACGTTTCTACGAACATCTACCTGCTAAAAAAGCCTTGAGAGCCACCAATAACCATAAATCTCCGCCCATCTTCCAACATTCTTATAAACCAACAGTACAGTCATTCGTATGTAAAACATACATACAACAAGACTTACATAATAGAGTAATTTATTCATATCACTCATTATTCCATCTTCATCGAACTCGTATTACTAATTACTGGACTCTCAGAAAAAATTACGCATATTATCTCTGCTAATGCCGTGTTAAGTTCTCGGTATTCGCCACAACAATGCATCCGATTATTCTGATTGTAAATAAAAACGGAAAAAACGAGATAATGCTCATTGTGCCCAGCTCCCTGATCTCTGCAAGCATCGAGACAATGAGTGAATTTCTGTTAATTGCAGATGTGATTCGACATGAATAAAATATGAGACTCGCTCAACAGGTAACTAATTGAGTGTTGTTTGAATTTATTTGAACGGATCACGCTAGGTGTTGAGCACTCTCAGAGATAGATTGGAAGGTTCTTTATGTTGGACAGGGCAATTTCCAGATGTGATTGCTCAAGTTTTAATCCGAAGAATAATCGACACCCTACATGGTGTTACTGCAGGTAGTTTAGTGAATATGTTCAAGAGCAACTAGATCGATTTTTGTGTCTTATCCATTTCGTTTGTTTTGTTTTTTCGATGCAATTTCAAGATGACCAATCAAATGTAAGGAGAAAAAAATTGTCCATGAAAAAAAGCCATCTTAGAGTAACAGAAATAAAAAAACAGAAAAAAATATTCGTCAAAGCGGTCGCATAAGAGCAAGTGACTAAACATCTTCTTTGTCGTGAGGGTTTTCTTCTGTTTGGCTATATTCTGGGTATTTTCGTTTCAAATAGTCGATATTATTATCCTGGGATACCTCGAGTCATCAGTAGTTGCCTCTTTGTTAAGAGCCTCAAGCTCAAAACAGTTACTCTGAATGCATAATCTTCATGTAGGTTCTTCCTAACTTTTTACTACGTTGGCCTTCGGAAAATAAATTTCAGACCTAATTTACATCGTCCAAATAATCAATGAGTTTGATGGAAGGATAAGAGGCCGTTGTGGTTCAAGACAAATCTCTGAAAATACATGTGCAGCACATTGTTTTTGTTGAGCTGTTGCAAATGAAAGCAAGCTGCTTCTGATGCTCATCATGGGTACATCCTGGAGATTTATTTCACTTGAAACGCTGACCAAATACGATTTCAAGATGAAAATAACCTCAAATATAGCCTTTGTTTATGTTGAAAACAAAAAGTGTATTCACCGATATTTATTCTATTAAAAACTTCATAGACCATAGCTTTTCTGATAGAGCAAGAGCCCGTGAACCCCAGACCTTCGTTATTTTCTAAAAGCTGAAAACTTGTCTACGCATGCTCCCAACACAGGTAAGAACGATGGACTATTATGAAGTTCGGGTTACCCTGGCTTTGGCAGGTAAACGGTATTAAAGAGGTGTATAATACTGATCTAGTTTCGTCATTTTATGAAGTGTAATTTTTTGATATTACCTTCAGAATATCATTATAAATCACGTCATTAATTGCCAGACACTTACTATAGTGGCAACCCCTTGCCAGACACCCTTAATGTTCATTAAATTATATGTAATTCTACTTACGTTATAGTATAAAAGCTGATTTTTATATATAATACTTTGGTAACAATTAGATAATGTTTCCTCATTAGCCAGACATTTTTGATAGTGCCAACCCTTTGCCAGAGAAGCTTGTAGTTTAGCTGCAGGTGCGAGCGCTAGACAGTATATATGAGTGGGTGCGAGTGAGACGGCATAATTATAATTACTTATGCAAATAAATTTTTTGGTACAGATTTATATAACTAATCATTTAAGTGAATCTCAAAAACATCTGAAGAAAAGACATTCGATGCTACAACTAAATTGAAATTCTGATAGAATAAATTAAAATTTTTAACAATTTTATTTAGTTGTAGCATCGAATGTCTTTTCTTCAGATGTTTTTGAGATTCACTTAAATGATTAGTTATATAAATCTGTACCAAAAAATTTATTTGCATAAGTAATTATAATTATGCCGTCTCACTCGCACCCACTCATATATACTGTCTAGCGCTCGCACCTGCAGCTAAACTACAAGCTTCTCTGGCAAAGGGTTGGCACTATCAAAAATGTCTGGCTAATGAGGAAACATCATCTAATTGTTACAAAAGTATTATATATAAAAATCAGCTTTTATACTATAACGTAAGTAGAATTACATATAATTTAATGAATATTAAGGGTGTCTGGCAAGGGGTTGCCACTATAGTAAGTGTCTGGCAATTAATGACGTGATTTATAATGATATTCTGAAGGTAATATCAAAAAATCACACTTTATAATTTGACGAAATCAGATCAGTATTTTACACCCCTTTAATACCGTTTACCTGCCAAAGCCAGGGTAACCCAAACTTCATAATGGTCTATCGTTCTTACCTTTGTTGGGAGCATGCGTATACAAGTTTTCATCTTTTATAAAATAACGAAGGTCTGGGGTTTACGGGCTCTTAGACTATGAATTAACAATCAACCAATCCATACATCACCACTGCACCATCACTAATGATAAGCTAGTCTCAGATTCACCAAACCAATAGCCCAATCATCAACACCACTTAGTGCACCTGACTGATCCTCTGGCGAACTAAAAGCGTCCGCACCTCATCAATCATACCAACAGAAATTACGGAATAACGTCTAGCATTCAAAACGATCCAAAACGAAGAATTAATAATCGAACGGCTCATTGAGATTTCCAGTTTGTTAGGCGACAAATTGGAAGGACAGGGAACAAAATAGTGAGCCGCGTCGAGGACGTGGAGCGTTTTCCCGAAATAGCCCGCGGCATCCGAAAAAAAGATCGGGAGCCAGCTGGGTAATTTACAACCGGATGTGCGAGGTTGTTCGACACCTATGCCATGTAGATGGTAATCGGTGGTGCCGTGTCATAGTGCGCAGGTAGGACTTGAAGTCGTGTCGTATTTTGTTCCCCTCGATTCGCTCATTCCCTCACCACTCGACCACTCTCGCTTGGTCGGTCGTTTTCCCTCATGTTCTCACTAGTTTTTAACACACTTAAACGCGTTTTATTGAAAAATCAGAATAGACGTTTTGTTACTGATCACGTCTTCTTTCCAAATCAATTTTTTTAATTTCAATCGGACGACCTCAAACGCATCCAGCTCTCCGCGAAAATATGTCCAAAAAATTCAAATGGGAATTATGTGAAAACTATTTATCCGACCGAATCCAATTTTGGCACACATGAATTGCACGTCAATAGCTACTATCGTGTGAAGTTTCAGTTCTTAATATTGCAAAATGGCAGAGTTATGAGTTAAAAGAAAAAACACGCAATTTTCCGGTTTTTTCCGCTTTTCTCCAGTTTTAATTATTCGATCGGATCGTTTGACCCATCATTCTCTTCACAATGTAATTCTCTACAATTCATCCCATTGCAAAGTTATCACTGCATCAATAGTTTTCATTCTGCAACGAAAAAACTAAAAAGAACGCGTATTTTTGTTGTTTTTTGTTAATAACAAATAAAAAAATGGCATTTTCGTGTTTAAAACATGGTGGGAATAAACTACGGACTGTCCTGCTCTGTAGTATTTTTGTCAAGGAAATATCTCTATTGCTTGGCCTACTATGTTAGTTTGGTTTCGTCTTCGTTGATAAAGACTTAATCAATTTTTGACAATGATGATAAGAGAGTTGCCATTTATAGTTAGGGATTCGAAAACATAATACAGTGGAACTTTCCCATAACGAAAGCGCTAAATCCGCAAAAAAAAATCGTTATAGAGAAATTTCGTTATACAGAAATTTGTTTTTATAGTCGGCAATGTCGCGGTCGACTTCACTGATAAATTTAAGTTTATCATTCAAACTTAAGCACCGGCTTTTAGACATTTTCGCACAACTTTTCACACTAGCGTAATGGTTTGATTGAAATCAAACAGCCAGGGGTGTATTTAAAACTGTTTCAGAAGGATCTCCCCACTCGTCGGCGTCATAATGATTTAGTTTAAGGTCGGGACTTATTACGTACGTTTGGAAAAATTTCGGAAAAAACCCACTGTTATACCTTCTTACCTTATCCTATTCAAGGAGTGATGTTCTTTGAATATTTCGTTATAGATCTTTTTTCTTCTTTACTGTTCGTTTTCATTTGGGTTAGTGAATCAAATATTTTTCAGGAAGTTATCGATACAAATATAATAAATCAGTTTAATTTGATATTTCTCATCGTATTCGAAGGTTGCTTAATTGAGACAACGATGCAGAAAACTGAAGTTGTCTAATAAATGTTAAAAGAACGTCGTTCCCAATCCCAAAATATTAACTACTTCGTATGAAATTGATTCAACGTTGTCGCGACGACTAGTGCAACTATAGTCATGCTCAACGTCACGACTACGTTGTGAGGTGATCTTCAATGCTACGTTCAAGAACGTAGCTTATTACTAAACTAATTGCAACGTTAATTTTGGTGCATAATGTGGTTGGCGTCGTTGAAATGCTACTTGGGAAGTTACAGTCGCGAAGCCCTTTCTAAGTTATGACTCGGGGTCGCATGCAATTGTTACACCAGAGTCCCCGCTGGAACGGAATAGGAAATAAATAATTCTATACATTTTATATCCGGCAAGAGCCGGAGTCTGCGGACAGTAACACACTTCTTGTCTTCTTTTATTGTCCATATAACTCCGTGGCGAACTCTTTATAAAACGTCATAAAACGAAAACGCGGAATAGAGTCCGTATATTGCGATATAAACCGATCTCAGGTGTCTCGTCAATGAAGAATGAAAGGGTGGAGATGTTATTTCCGAACAAAACGGAGAATTTTGGCTTATGGCGATATTAAAATTGTCAATGCGTGGGCATCGAAGGGAGAACTGGCAATTTCATTAGAGGTATTTGGTCATGCTTGCATTGGTAGTGAACAAGTCCATCAAATAAAATACTTTTGTAGCATTTTAACCAGATTCGGCTCAGATAAAAAGTATTGAAATATCGTAATACAACTCTGCATATGAACCTCTAATTGTTGTTGTACCGAAAGATCCTAATAAATTAATTAATTACACGAAAAAGAAACGAGAAAGCAATATCTCCTCCTGCCCATTCATAACTACGATAGCTATATCGAAAAATTTTAATGAATTAATTAGGTTTTAATGAATAAATAAAAACATAAAGTAAAAGTATTAGACAGTACAAGGGAGCCAGAATTTGCATTGCCTCTGATAGTCAGATGGCACTGAGGCAGCTTATGGCCATTGATTGTAGATCAAGGACAATTTGGAGTTGCAAACAGTCCCTCAAAACACTGGCGAAGTACAACAAGCTAGTTTTAGCTTGGGTACCTGCCCACCAGAACATTGAGGGAAATGAAAGAGCTGATGGCCTTGCAAAAAGAGGAGCAAACACACCCTTCACCGGACCCGTGCCCTCCTGTTGGGTATCACCTACACTGATTAGGGCAGAGGTAGGCGTTTGGGAAAAAAGGGAGAAACACTCTTACTGGATAAACACATCCGGTCAAAGACAAGCAAAGAGACTAATCGAACCTTCCAAAAAGAAGGCTCAAGAAGCTCTATCGTTGTCAAAAAACTAGTTAAGGCTGCTAATCGGCCTTCTCACAGGGCATTGTCCCGTGAGATATCACCTACACAAGATCGGTATAGAAAACTCCGAAATTTGTAGGTTATATGAATAGGCCACTGAAACCACCGAGCACATACTATGCCAATGCACTGCGCTGGCGCAAACCAGACTTACTCTACTAGGTGGCGCGTTATTAACGCCAGCCGACATAAGAGCGAAGTCTCCTAAGGAAGTAACCAGCTTTGCTAAGGAGGTTAGATTCCTGGGAAAAACGTAGTTTTAGCATGGTAACGCACAAAAGACCTTATTGGTCGCAGTGCAGAAGGGTAATCAACGTGCCGATCGACCACTATCTAATCTAATCTAACCCAAAGACATAATGAGTTCGAATTAACGTCAAAAGAGTGCTTCTGCCCACTTCTGGTAACATTGAACAGCTGACTTCAGATGTTTTACTCTTTTCTAATCCTGCTGGATAGCTCAGCTTGGATACCCATCACAAATAATTTCTACCATGATCCTGTCTGCATATCCGAAATAGCCGCAACACCTAACTGTCCAGGTCCTCATAATAATCGGTTGTTATTTCTATCTTTATGTCACATGTGGGGATTTCCATTGTCACTGTTGGCAGCTCGCCTTGCCGGAAGCCCAGAGGTGTGCGCGGCGGGGGTTCCTCTATGCCTATTTTCGTGCGATTGTCAACGGTCTTATGTCTTTGATGTCGGACCCAATTAAGTTCTCGGCTTTATTGACTCATTTGAAGTCCTCGTTTTTTCTACGCATTGTCATACGGTCCACCATTTTCATTAGGGAAACTATCAATTACTAAGATGAAACATGAATAAGATTTCGACGCTGTATTCTGAATGGAGAGATGGAGATGATTGTGGTCCTGTTTCGACATGCAGTTTATTTTTTTGGTCTGCCATTCAGAAACTCTTGAATGGATTTATTTATAGCTTTAGTTTTAATGACGTTAGCTATATTAGTGAACTTATTGAGAAATGAAAAAAACTGCCACACTTTGCAAGATTGTAGAGCCACACATCCTAAAACTTGAATATTCAGATTGATCTTCTACAGATTGAATATTTCGAATTGATTAATTCGAGAATCAAGACATTTGTCCAATCGAAGTTGATCAATACTCACTTTCCGATTCTGTGTCATTCGCCATGTAATCTAATTAAGTAGAGTATGTTGAGCGAATTCCACAATATTCCAGGTCTAAAGAGAGCTCTCAGAATGTATATTTAAGTGCCTACTGGAGGACATGGAAGAATTTTACAACAAGTGCTGAACCCCTTCACAACCGAGAATATCTTTTCCAATCGAATAGGACCTTGAGACCAACTCCGAGGTTATCATAGGTGACCGCCAGAAATTTTTGAGAAGGTTAGCACGACTTCGTGAAAATCATCTCATCTATACTAATATTATGAAGAGGAAAGATTTGTATGTTTGTGGGTTTGTGGAGTTGATACGAGTTAACTCATAAACTACTTGACCGATTTCAATAATTCTTTCACCCTTAGAAAGCTACAATATCCCTGAGTAACATAGGCTCTACTTTTCACCCGAGAAAATAATAAAAACGAATGTTTTGACCTGAGTGTTACCCCTGAGGGGCATGATTACTTGGAGGACAATCCCCTTGTTTCACCAGAAATTGTCAGAATCCTTTAATGAGGGGTTATCATTGAAATACTGATTTTCTGGTGGAAAATCGAGAATATTATTGCAGATCTTAGGCGTGGGGAAAATGGTTTAATATTCTAATATGGAAGTGAATGGTTCAGAACCTGGTGTACCACAACATTATGAAACGATCGTTGTTGTAGTACATTACGTTTTCGTGGAAATTAGCTCTTATTGTACCTTAATAGTTTTTCAGTTTATTGGTGATATCAGAAGCTCTTTTAAAGATCTGTTTTTGTCTTAATTTGAATCATTATAAGAGCATAGGTAAAAAGTCAGCATAATACTGCAGTATTGTGGTGAAATAAGAAGTTATCCGATTGAGTTTTTTCTAAAAATTTAGGCTCTACTATCCCGACATAACCTTCGACATGAGACTCTCTGCGTTGAGACATGTGGCAATGGAAACTACGCTGTTGCGAGAGAAATTGAAAGCGCTTAAGTCAGCGAACAATTGTCGGATTTGAGATTGAGATTCTATAATACCTAGGACCCCATTATTCTCCACGCTCGCCCGTTAAGTCGCTTTTCTAAGGACGTGGTAATTGAAACTGAGTTCGCATTTAGGAGGAACAGAACAGGATCTAGTGAAATTTTCATAGTGTCCTGATTACATTTGATTGCAATATACTACTATTCTCCGGAGCTGACATAATGTCATTTAGGGTGACGTCAGTTCAAATGAAAAAAATTAAAAAACTGAACTTCAATAGCAATGTGAACAATAACGCATAGGAATTGAAAAATCTTGTACGGTAAAGAAAAAATTTAAGAAAAGAACTTAGCGGGTGGTTTTGAACGCTCGGCAATAACGCTATCACCTCAAAATTATGTATAACTTTTGAGTGAGATTCATGCTATGTACTTATATTGCTATGGTTCAGATGATGCGATCTTTTTGAAATTTTGCACGAACATTCAGTATATCAATATTCATTAACAAAATGAATTATGAAGTTATGACTTCTTGACAATAGTGACGGTAGCTTCGTATGACTTGGACATAGATACTCAGCCTCATATTGGTTGCGACTTCAGAAACAAGTTTCATCGAAGCTACAGTAATTATCTGTTCTATTTTAAATGAACACTTTGGCTATGCCACGGGTATTGATAAGCCATTTGAAATTGTTGAAAGGTACTCTTTTAATGCGTGAATTGAAAAAATTATGTACCTAATACTTGTATTGAAGCTTGTAGTCAACCACTTCAAAGAAAGCTACTAAAAGCCAATGAATGTACCTAATATTGCAATTTGGCTAACATTGAAAACTTGGGCCGTTTGGACTTGTGTTCGATCAGTAATATGTATGGACCTGACAGAAAATCATTCGCAGGAACAAAAATAGTTATTTTTGTATTAAGTGCGTAAAATGAGTGTTTTTTTCATGGCACATTTCACTCGAATGTGCCATGAAAACACGAATTTTACACGCACGAAATACAAACAACTGTTTTTGTACAACTGTGAATGTGAATTTACATCGTCTGAAATACGTGTAATTATTGAAGATAATGCTTCCAGTACAATATTTAAATGAATCCAGTGATCTTTCTGTGTCGTAAATATAGAAACAGTTTGTTGAAACTGTTTGAATCTGACAGTATTTCCTCGTAGATGCTTCAATTTCGAATTATTTTAAAGAAGATGGATGTTGAACATGATAGTGGTGGTGATACCCCCGCAGATATGGCTGAAGAAGCAAATACAATTGTATCTAATATGTTACCAGCCAAATCAAAGCTGATATATGAGAAAACATATAACCAATTTCGAGAATGGTGCAACAAGAACAACGTAAAAAAGGTTTCTGGAAATGTGCTCACATGCTATTTGGAGGAAAAATCAAAAATTTTGAAACCTTCCACGTTATGGAGGTCAATGTTAAAAAAACATTGAATGTCAAGGAAAATATTGATATAAGGAATTTGTCAAAATTGATCCCGCTTATTAAGAACAAAAGCGTCGGATACCGAGAAAAGTGTCAACGAGGGATGATATCAAGAAATTTCTACTACGAAACTAATTTACTTTATAAGCTACAGATACAATTTTGTGAAATTAGTTGTAATTAAAATATTCATTATTTGTAGGTTGTCCTAATTTTGGGTATCAGCGGTGAAAAAAGCCTTTTTTTAACGGTGAAAAAAGGTAATATTTTACGCATCCATAGTGATGAAGAAAAGTCAAATTTTTTCGACAATTGTACAAAAATGAATAAATGTGATGAAACCTTCTTTCAGAATAAAGTTAAGATGTTGCCAAATTTGTTTTGTTCCATGTATTTGAGAAAAAGTTAACATGATTCATAAATATCAGTCTACAGAGTACATCAATGTCTTCGAACCGTGAGTTCACTTTCTAACTTCAAAATGAAAAAGTGCGAGTTCGGTACTGTGTGTCAATCATTGAGGCTTTTGTTCGACATTCTCTGTTACTCCAGTTGTTACACAGTGACATACAGAAGAGAGGATGTAGGAATAGCAAGGGAAAACACACAGGCCCCTGTTTTTAATCTTCCCATTCAAATTATAAAATGTATTATGCCTTAGTAGGCCGGGTATTGTCCTTCTCGAATGAATGGGAGATTGAAAATTTAGAGGGTTTCCAGCTCTTAATAGCATTTTAAGACCAGCAGATTTTTTTCGACATTGAATTGTATCAATTTCCTACTGAGGTGGTGACTAGAAGGCAAACCCAGTGAGCAGAAGTTTATCACCTACATAGAATAGAAAACTATGAGTTCATGAAGAAATGAAGAAGATATTCGAAAATTGATCATCTTTTCGGAAAATTCAACTTTTTTATTTAAATGTTGATTTTATTTTTTCGAGATGAAATAACTTCATGAAAGAATTTCTAGATAATGAAAGTGAAAATATAATGGCCAGCATAATTTTGATCTAAAAATTTTTAGTTTTGGACAGGCATTTATCTTCTCTGAGAATTATGGAACAATACTAGCTGAATTTTGTTATTTTTTCCTTGAAAATATAATTTAGTACGCATGTTTCTCGACACAAGAGCCATATTTTTCTACCGAAATATCAGTAAATTAGGGTAAAACCCACAGTCGAATGTAACCCTGTAAGGCCAGTCAAGTGCAAAGAGCTAGGATTTCAGGTAATCACTTTTCAAATTTGATCTATTGTGTCACAAAAATCCAACAGGGGCAAGTTTCTGATTTGTAAAATGTTTTTTTCTTGGTTTTAGTGATGTCGAAGGAGCTTACATCTGATACTATCACAGTTTAATTTGATGTCTCATCAAAATCTACCTTTTCTGCTTTGTAATTGAATTTAAAATGGAACACCTAATTCTTCAGGAATTATGAATATGCTTTTGAAATTACTCATGCTCTTCCTTCCAAACAGTTAGTACAAACGGATAATGATAGGATAAGAACCTTTGGTAAATACTTCTGCACAGTTCTACCATTACAATGAAAAAATCCTAATAGTTTTCCTAGGAAATGAACCATAGAGTTGGATTATGTTACACCTGAAAAATGAAAGGCCCGAATATTTTGTCATTTGGCAATTCCAGGTGTGAAATTCTGTACAAGTCGGTGTAGCTCTATTAGGTCGTATTTATATTTTTCAAAAATTAAATTTCAAATAAGCATAACTCGTGAACCATTTTACCGAATCAGCCCGCTTATCCCTGATCTACACTGAAAATATTTTTGGGCTGATTTCATTCAGAATAATTATCATACGGTGGATACAGGAAGGTTTGTCCCAGCGAGAAGTGTCCCGGCGGTTGAATGTTTCGCAAAGTGTCGTGAGTCGGGCTTGGAATAGGTTCATCCAAAACGACTCAGTAGCTTATGTTTATGGGGGAAGTCGGCAGCGCAGTACAACAGCTGCCCAAGATCGTCTTTTGATCCTCAATGCTAGGAGAAATCCCACTTACCCGGCGTCGCGGCTCAATAGATTACTGAGAGTTGCAACAGGAGTTTTAATTTCGAACCAGACTGTAAGACAACGACTACATCTTCGTGGTTTGTGAGCACTTAGGAGGGTACAACATCCCCGTTTGAATAGGGAACACCGGGTTCATCGACAGCAATGGGCTGCGGAGCACCGCAATTGGACACTTGAAGATTGGAGCCGATGTTTATTTACGGATGAGTCTAGATTTCGTTTGGTCAACTCCGATGAATGTATTCTTGCTCGGAGGGAAAGAGATCGAAGGTGTGCAGAACAGTTTATGGTACCCACAACAGCTTTTGGCGGAGGTTCTATATGTGTATGGGGAGGCATTTGTTTGGTTGGTTGTTCTGCAGAACACCACCATGACCAGCCAGAGATATCACGATATGATTATTGAACCCATAATTGTTCCGTTTGCGGCTGCCGTGGGCGAGAATTTCATTTTAATTGACGATAATGCCCGTCCACACCGTAGTCGTCTGGTTAATGAAGCGCTAGAAACTCATGCTATTGATAGGATGGACTGGCCAGCTCGCTCTCCAGACATGAATTGCATCGAACATGTCTGGTCTGAGATGTCTAGACAATTGTCAACCTTAGAACAACCGATCAATAACCTGGAGGACCTTTCTAACGCTTCACGGGATATTTGGACGAATTTGCCCCAAAATTTTATAAATCGTTTGATCGAAAGTATGCCTCGTAGGGTAGAATGCTTGAGACGAGCTCGTGGGGGACCAACTAGGTACTAGCTTAACCGAAACTTTAGCCTTCTTGTGGTTTCATCATAAAATTTTCATGTTATTCAAACACAGAATTTTGAGTGTTCCTAATAAAGTCTTCTTTTCTCTCCAACTTTCCATTTTTTCAATCTTTTCTCAAGTGAACCATATTATCAACTGAAAATACTCTGATATCTGACTAAATTTAAAATCTTGGAGCGAATATTTCAGAAATAAATTTAGAACAAGTAAGTGATCCCTATCAATTGTTGAGCAGTGTACTAGCGTAGTGCGAACAAGGATTTAGGGGGCGTAGTAGAGTATACTAAGGTTAGTAAAGTATACTAAGTAGAGTGTAGAACTATTACACACGTGTTACCATAATTAGGCCAATCCACCTGCAATAGATAAAACCGGGCATTGTTTCGTAATTTGGTAACTTTCTTTCCGCAAACGCCGCAGCCTCGGTGGATGCCATCATCCTCTCTGTCGTAATGAATTCCAGAGTCCTCGGGGCGAGATTATAACGTAATTACCCGAGAAGATGTCAGGCCGCTTATAAATAACATTTATCGACATGTCTTTCGTTTTAATGACAGTATTAACGGCAACGCAGGATGGGGAACCGGTCCAAGGAGGCCGATGGCACCTATTTGACCCTTTTGTCTTCTCGCGTAGCTCTTCATTCCATTCTCATTTGTTTAGCGTGAGATTCGGTTCTGTATCCTTCAGGTATTCACGGTTTTCATTCTTGAGAGGTTTGGGAGATTTCGGATTCATTCTTGGGATTGTTGAGAAGAAATTGTTGATGACGGGGTATGGGTTTTATTATTTCGGCTTTTCAAATTATTCCTCATCATTTTCTCGACATTCACACTGGGAACTGTATTCAGAAATTTTTTTTTTAACATTGAGGGCTCTCTGAAAATACTGATTATTTCTTAGAGATCACCCGTCATCACTGAACTCAGTCAGTCAGAAGCTTTTGTTCGCATGTTTGTAAAATAAAACAAGCATTCAAATTCGTCCCGTACCCACTACACACAGGAACCTAAGAAAAATATGATAAGAATAAACAAATAACGAACATAAAAAATATGATTCATCGATTAATAGTTATATAATCAACTAGGTTATTAAAGACGGCGACTAATGATCAAGATATTTTGATAGTTCGAGACCATTAGTCTCTAGATTAATAACCGAGTTGATTACAAGATTTTTCCGACGATCTCACCATGAATTCTATAAAAATTCTTTATTGAAATATGTACATGTTTCTATGTTCCAGTAGAGTTTTGACATTTCTCGTAGTGCTTCTGAATACTTTGTGTACGGTTGTCATGAGGATTCCACATTAAAATAGCATAAATTGAGCATTAAAATGGGTCATTAATGTTCAATTTCGTACACATTGAAATTACCTTTTATTTCGAGGTGGGTCGAAAAATTCATTATTAATTCATTCAGGGAAACAATGAAAAAAAGTATCCATTATATATGAGGAATTGCAAATAAATTGATCGGCACTTCTGTAATATTAGTATTTAGAGAGGAGTGATATAGTACTTTGGTAGTTTTCGATTAGGTGAGGTTCTGTTTTTTTGAGAAATAACACGATTATTGATTGGGGGCAGAGATCCACTTTCACTGTATTGATACACCAGGCAAAGAATCTGCTTTCACCTTCAATTTAAATGGCTCAACAAGCTCTATCTCTGGAGGAAAACGAGTTAAGACTGCTTACTGAGTCACTAGCTATTTCGTAAGATATCACCTGAACAAGATCAGTGATGAGAACTCCGATGTCTCTAAGTTATATGAATAGGCCACAGAAACCACCGAGCACATGTTACGTACGTATCATGCCAATGCAATGTATTGACGCAGATCAGACTGACTCTACTGAGTGGCGTATTGTCGCCCGCTGACATAAGAACGAAGTCTCCTAGGAATATTATCAACTTGACGATTTCTGGGCGAAATGTACCTCTAGTATGGCAACGCTCTAAATACCTCATTGGTCGTAGTGCAGAAAGCTGGACACGGTTCCAATCGAACACAATCTAATCCAATCTTATCTGAATTGTTCGAACAAACTGCTGGAAGATACGGAATAGTGCTTCGAAACACGTTACGTGACAGGTGACGAATCGAATGAACCTAAATGTAAATAGCAGTATTAAAAAACAGTTAACCTATTTTCGATGATAATACGTGTTTACAAAATCGATCGTGGGAATCTTAAAGGGACAAAGAATTCAGGAAATTCAATTTTACGTGAGTATGAAGTTGTATTTAAATATTTCAGGTGCTGCATGTTTGAATACCTAACACCCCGATAACACTCAGCTCATTTCCACGGCAGGGAGCAGGAAATTGAGCAGGGAAGTGTGCAGCGCGAGAATGTAATCACTACACTTTCCTGCTGCCTTCCATTGCCACTCGTGCTGCTCTACGCTTCCTGAATTGTCGGTTTTTCGTACGGAAGTCAAAGTACTGGCAGTGTGAATAGCTGTGAGTGATTAAATTCAACTAGGTTGCTGTGGAATTTCTTTGTCAGAAATTGCCGGCACTTGGACGTGAGAGAAATGTTGCAGCTGAGTGTGAATGCTCACTGCCTTCGGTACTGCCGCAGAAGTATTTCGGTAATTACTGCCGACAACGCAAGTGGCAGTAGGAAGGGCTGAGTGTTATTGAGGCATAGGGAACACTTCTTCATGAATTCCAAACACAAAAATTCGACAAAGACTCCCGAGAACCTGAGAATCAATTAAACATTCGACAATCCCCAATACGAATAATTCAATTAAATCAAATTGGAACCCAATGAAAACCACGGCGAAGTCAATAAACCATCCCTCAGGTCTCATTAGGACCGTGAAGGGCATTCTGGCATCATTAAATTCATTTTTCGTGAGCATCACTTCCGCGCAGTTGACTTTCTGAAGGCCGACAGTCACTTTTTCCCGACAATGACGTTATAAATAAAGGAGGAAAGGTACAATGATTCGTGGTGGGCCCACAAAAGGGCGCCTGTGCTCCACGATCGCTAGACTAAGATCGGAAGGGCACTCCAAGTGGAGTTGGGCCCTCCAATCGGTATAATAGAAAGCGCCTTGCTTGCTTGGTTTTCGATGGGGAAGTGCACAATAAACTCACTCGTCTCTGTGATTCTTACGTTGGCTGCTGTGTGGGTGCAGAGGGAAGGAGACGATGTTTTAATGAGCTCTCAATCGGACGTACGGTATTTTTGCATTTCGATCTTGAGAGTGAACTTCAAGGGTGAATTTGTTTTTTGCCGGTAATTATTTGACAATAAAAATTTATAGTAATAAAATAGTATATTATTTTATAAGGATTAAAAGTGCATCTTTTTTTACGAGCAATATTTGCAGTTGCGAGGCGCAGCCGAGCGAATGCAAAATTGCGAGTTAAAATAAGCACTTTTAGTCCGAATAATATATACTATTTTTTCTCCAACCAAGTCAAAATTACAATAAAATTGGTTTTTGTCAATAATCGTTAATAATTTGGTTATAAATTTGAACACATACTAATGACAGTGATTGTCAACTAGACGTCAAATGCAATCACTTTTAATTCAAGGATTAAAAGTAGCGTTTTTAATCCTAGGATTAAAAGTGTTGCTAAGTAACGAGTGAATTTTTGTACGGTAAGGGAATTCATGACTTTTGCACCTGAAAATAGTACAAAAATGTCAACATTTTTTGATGGTTGGAGAAAAACAATTTTTTCTAGTCTAGGAGTAAACAGTTGATTCATAATCATGTAATTTGTTCGTTGACATCTACATTTTTGGTTTTTTTAGTATATCGGGTGACCCCTTGTACGGAAGTGGTAGCTCCTGAGTTCCGACCCTTTGACTTAATACAGAAGAAGCTATAGAAATGGGACTTCAAGTTACTCAATTGAGTGTGTTGAGCAGAAATCGCTCCTCATCCAGAGGCGGCGTAGTTGGAATTGGAACTAAAAAGTTAAGAAAAGCCCTGAGCAGGAGCTTTTGAGCGCTCGTTCTTTGGTGGAGCAATAACACTATAACCTCAGAATGTTATATGGGATTTGAGATTAGTACTATTTAGCATTTATATATTTATTTAAATGCAGAACCTGGGCACAATAGGAATTATATTCTGCAAATTATTTAAAAATTGAAAATATAAAAAATAAATAATCACAAAAACTCATTTCTTTGGTTCTGAAAATGCGATCCTCTTGAAATTTTGCATGAACATTCAGTATATCAGTTTTGATTCACAAAATAAATATCACCTGAATCGGTTATCCTGTTATGGAAATATCGAGATTCTTCTTTTCAATATTCCAATTGAATTTTCTATGGTTCTTTTGACACTATGGACACAAAATTTTGCATGAAGATTTAGTACAATAGTCTTGATTCACAACAAAAATTTACTTGAATTGGATATTCTGTTATGGAAATATAAAGATTCTTCTTTTCAATATTCCAATTGAATTTTCTATGGTTCAGTTCACACTATGGCCACAAAATTTTGCATGAGGCTTGTTATGATCATCTTGCATTTGGCCGTAGCATTTCATTTCGATTGGTTTTGTTTTTTCTGAGATAATAAGGAACAAACATTTTTAATGGCCATATTTTATGGAACATCCTGTACGATTTGGCGGGTAAACGAACTTTACCGAGCCATTTGGGATCCTGAAGTCATCCTGAATTAAATTTGACCACGGATTTGTCATCAGGGAGTCGAACCCTATCGTTTGGGACCATTTTCGGCTCAAAATGGCGAAAATTACATTTGGGCAAAACGATATAGCACTCGTTTGAGTAGAACGAGCGCTCAAAAACCATCAGCTATTAAATTGAACGTTAATTACATCCTAAAACCCCGAAATTTCATTGATTCCAAGGAACTGAATCGTCCTATCATCAGACATTTTCACGAAACGTCTTCTTGGTATGAATTTTGTGAATCTATCAAGAACAACTGTTTTCTCTTCTATAAATTCATTCCATCCTTAGCAGGATTAATTTATCTTGACGAGTTTTCATTAAAATCATTGAATTTTAATACACATAATAATTACGAGATTTTTTGAGTGTGCTTAACCCTTAGTTTACGGTTTGCATTCCCAGGAGTAAAATCGTTGAAAGAGGAGCAATAATAGGCTTGCTGAATTATTCCCTGTGATAACTCGAATCAAGAGGGGTGTGCGACGATCAAGTGCCAAATTTCATTATTGTTCAGCAATAATACGGAGGCTATGTTATTTAATTACAGTCTTCAGAGTGACGCCATCTATACCATTGGTCATGACATCATGTCGATGGGAACTGAATATTTTCGAAAATAACTTTGAAACCTTCAATTAGCTTGCGTATTTTGTGCGTTTTTTCAATTTCTGAATAGTTTATTGAGATGAAAAAACCGCAGTTGGAAATACATTCCTACATGCGATTGATTTAATTGCAGTATTTCTTCGTATTCAAATTAAATATTTCAATAGTTGAGATGAAGTACCTCTTTGAATTCAAAAGTTTTTGAGTGCCAACTTATCACCAACTAAGTTCGACTGGGAAATATGCATGATGATTAATATCATTTATCCACTCCTATAGAGTAATACCTATGTCAATTATTAAACTAATTTCTATGTGTAATAGTAGCTATAACACAACCGTAGACATGTCTATGAACCGAAAAGCGAGTGTTATAATAACACCCGCCCATAACACCCGCTGATAAAAATACCTAGGAAAAATGAAATTGCTTACAAAAATGAATAAAAAGTAGGATCGATCCGGAAATCTATTTCAGCCATCAAGATAACGTTCTAGCGATTCATTCCAGATTTATTTTTAGAAAACGTAAATTTTTGAAGTTGCTAAAGTACTTGATTTGATTCCCGATCGCAGAGTACAGAGGTTTGAAGGTTGGATGAAATGTTGTCAACGCTTTTGACAACTGTTCAAAATTTTTTAAATGCAGATTAATTCGAATTTCACTGAAGAAGTCGTGGATAAAGTATAGTATTCAATTCGCGGTAATGCTCAAAACACACTTGATGAATTCATCTGCGAGTGTTTCGACCTGCATTACCTCTCATCAAATAATATACTATTATATTCATTCAAACATTTACTTTTTATTGCACGTAATTCATAATTGGGTTCAGGTTTTCTGGTTTTCATTTCACAGTGGGGTTTCATGTACCTACTCCACCGACTATATTTATTTTCGAGTAAGTTCTGATTCTGATTTTTTTTATTCTGTTTGTTTCATGATGTCAAGGTGAATTATTGTTTGATAGATAAAATGTTACAATAGTAGTATTCAGCTGAATTTCCACCTGAACGCGATTTATTGAAATAATAGATGTGAATTTTAATGCCCATGTACGAGAATACTCTGTTTAATTATATTATAATCAAAATTGATAAAGAGGAAGAACATTTAATGAGAGCAAAACACTAAATGTCGTATTCATCAACATAAAAAATTTTATTTTAACTCTTTATTTCATACACTAAAAGTTTAGTTCAGTAATTTAGGGCTCGTTCTACTCAAACTAGTGCTGTATTGTTTTGCCCAAATGTCTGTAATTTTCTAATTTTGAACCGAAAATAGTCTCGAACGATAGGGTTCGACTCCCTGATGACGAATCCGTGGTCAAATTCAATACTGTCCGTGGGGCTGTCCGTCCGTTAGCACAATACTTTTAGAAGGGGTTGTCCTAGAGAATTGAAATTGAGAAAGAGAAGAAATGAGAACTTGAAATTTTCAGGGTGAGTTCGTTAACCAGCCAAATCGTACACATATAATATGGCTACTCAAAATTTTTGTTCCTCAATATCTCAGAAAAAACGCAACCCATCGAAATGAAATGTGTCGGCCAGATGCAAGATGCTCATAATAAGCCTCATGCAAAATTTTGTGGCCATGGTGTAAACAGAAACTGTAACTGTTGATAGTATCTCCGAACCCTTTAGCGTCCACCATTATATAGGAATAATGAAATAATTTAAAAATGCCTTTTTATTGGTGAGACAAATAAACAGTCTCACCAATAAAAAGGCATTTTTAAATTATTCCATTATCAACGACCACTAGGTCTGTGCGAGCAGTCAAAGACATTTCACCCCATATCATAATCGATCTTCCCCCGAAACCAGTAGTATTCAGGAAATTGCACTGAGCATATCTTTCATGTGGAAGTCTGTATACAAGGGAACGTCGATCACAATGGTAGAGGCAGAATCTAGACTCATCTGTGAAGAGAACTCTTTCCCAATCAGCCTCTTCCCAATGGATATGCTCTCTCGCAAAATCCAAACGCGCCCTTCGTTGGGCTGGGGTAAGAGCTGGGCATCTTGCCACGACACGAGGCCTTAAATCATATTCTCTGAGGCGATTTCTTATTGTTTGAGATAAACAAAGAAACGCCCACTATGCGCTCAACCTTTCGTGAACGGACTATATATAGTATTTGTTTCGTTCTGCACAGATTCTTCAATAGGCTCCCATTGAAACACATCCAGAAATATAGAATCCAGAAGTTTCTTTCCGAGAGCAACTTTGACACGAGATTTCTTATGATTTTCTTCAGACTCTATTCACCATTCAACATACAAAACCAAATGAAAGATGCTTCAGTTGAAGCCACCATCAATGACGTATATGTATGTTTCGCTCGGAGAACCACCTCTTGGATCCTCTTATCTTCACAATTCCACAACATTTAATAGATGGCGTTATTCCGAATTGTATAGGGATGGAAAATTTCTTACAGCACTTCCCAATTAACAGTCATTAATTAGAGGCTGTGCCCTCGCCTTTCTTGTGGATTCGCCAAGTAATTTTCTTGGTTGAAAGTGCGAACCTCTCTCTCATTCGTGGTCTCTCTAATGAGATAAAACCTACATTAATTTCTACATTTAGAGAGACACAATGAATATATGGAAGCGACTCCAGTGCCTCCTCTGATTGTGGGTCCGCTATCATTCCGAACGCTCTAATTGGATGAAGGAATAATTATTCTCTTTTCACTGTGCCTGGAGCAGTGGCGGCGCAAGGTGGAATTATGCAAAATCTGTTTATGTTAACGATCACTTTCTCTGCTTTGATTATTATTTCAAATTAAAATTAACTTTAGAAAATCAAATAAGAAAATATCTTTAAGCTCTCTTAATTTTTAACATTTACCATACAGCCAGACAATGGTTTTCGATGAAAACAACGCAGAAATCTAAATTTCAATGTACTTAGGGTAAAAGCTATAGTGATTGTCATCTTAAGGGCATGGATGCTTTCAGTAGGCGAAGTCGGTCGCTTATTTTACTGTAACACCATGGTAATTATTACGGAACTATAGTTGAATGTTGCTATTTTGGTATTACCTTCAAACTTTCAATGAATTTCTATTGAATATTCGAGGAGACAACAATTTCGTCGAAATTACATATTTGATAGTCATCGACATACTTCGATAGCAATTGACACCCAGTATGATAGTCATTGACATAATTTCATTTCACTTCTGCATCAATTTTGGTTATGATATCATCCTGCTTTCTCTAGCTCATACATTCTCATTATATGGGTTATTGAGACATTCATATAAATAAAAATAGAGAAATAAGAAGGTTTAAACAATTTTATTCCTTATAAAAAAGAAATAACAAAAAGTATACGTGACCTCCACGTATATACCGATGTAATAAACCATTGGTGCTATCTAGGGTTTTTCATCTGTGGTTAAAACTCAATGTATTAATCATTGCAGGGTTGGCCTATATCATTCATATACTCCTTGGAACCTTCCAAACACAATAAATTTTCTTACGAATATGAAACATAAAAAATCGAAAAATATACGTTGTATATTGCTATCCTCGAGTGAACTCTAACATATACACTTATTGACACTACTGCAAAATCTCACGCCAAATATCTTATGATGCCGTTTTCAGGATGATAACCTGAGGAAATTGAACTTGACCCAAATAGAAATAAAACACTGAAATAGGTAGTATATACGTGCAGTGTCAATCACTATCAGGGTGTCAACCACTGAACGTCTCACCCTATATAAGATTGGAATAAAATAAGAAACCTAGTTAATATCTTTTGAGCGTAAAGGAAAATATTTGTCTGATGTACAATTTTTCTTGGGATTTCGAATTCTGACATACTGGCTAGAATGTAAAAAATTTGTATACACGAGAAATTATCGGAACTTATTCGACTTTGTTACCCAAAAAAGACGATAAGATTAACAAATTGATGTTGTGTGTATGCATGGTAGGTATTGAACGAATACGATCTTAAATTCACATACAATCAATTGTACAATAAAAATTTTTCATTCAAATGAATTGAGATGAAGTATGTTACATATGAATGTGAACTAATTCGTGGAGGTTTTGAAAAGAGTAACTCAAGAATGTTAATACCTATGATGACACATTGTCAGGAGATGACGGGCATTTTGAACATTGTTCTCATAAGTCTGCTTTAAATATATTTAACTATTCTAAAATGGTAATAAGATATTCCTCGTTCTCATAGATTTTTTACACTTAACCCAGTATTTTTGAAAGCTCTTTCAACGCTTGCCAACATTACATATACGGCAGGTCCCATATAGAAAAGTTTTTATTTCCGGCTCAACAGGAAGTATATTATCAACAAAAAAATGTAAATAAATTGTAGAAGAAATCTTGAAGCTGAAGCTTAGAGCTGAATCAATCCATTGACATTCAAAACGCACATCAATTCATGGCTTTTTATCTCAACCATTCTCATTTATGCAGATAGAATTCAAAAAAAACATTATTTTTGTTTTGTTCACATGCATATGTATTTACGTTAGGTTCTTCTGTTTTCATGGAAATGACGCATTTCCATTATTAAACCTTGTTCGCGGTAACCACGTGCTTGGGTCGAAAGATTGAATGGAACTTCAAAACTCAACAGATCTCATTCAAATAAGGTACATTGGAAGAAAAAAGGAAATCAATATGATATATTAAGATAGTGTCTTCAAAATCTTTGTAGAAACAGATACAAAGGTGATACGATGAAAAAAAATGCTGTTTGTGACAATGGACATAATAATGTTCTATGACAAGAAAGCTCGGATGATTCTCCGAACACTACCAGAATAACCAGACAGAGTTCAAAGCAATAATAAATCTTTACTTCTTCTGATTTGTGAGGAAATCGTGACAATACTTTGTCTGGCAGTGTTCAATTTGAGTCACGAATTCTGGATACATTGTAATCTGTGCTAGAAGTGCAATAGAAGCTGAATTATTATACTTCATTAAAATAGTTTGACTTTTATTCTAGATGAAAAATCATTCATTATTTAAAAATATGTTGATCTTTTCCTCACTACTTGCTCCATTTTTATCTATTCAAATGAATTCCAGACGAGAAGTAATTTTTTTCATGAATAATTCGAAAATAATTATGTAGAATGAATCGCCAGGTCACACACTAATGTTCATTATCACTTGAGGTACGAAATTTTTTGTATGTATATAGGTATGTAATTTTAATTGATTTATTCTTGAGAGCTTTTCTGGAAGCCTCTTCATTTAGCTCAATATTAATTTTCCAAAAAGTTTTCATGGGATACTGTTAGTTGATTTATTTACATGTTATAAAAATTTTTGTTACTCATTCCACTTGTTTTAATAAGTACTTTTCTATAGCGATAAATGTTTTGCGTGAATTGGTATTGATCCCGAAAAAACTAAAAGCGTGATATACTGCTACAAAACTTTGACAATTCTTTAACCTAAAGTTACAGATGAAATAACTATTTGTCAAATACATACCTTGAGTTCATCTACAAAAGTACTGTTTTTCTCATGTTCTCCTTACTCATAATCATATCGAAAAAAATCGAGATAAAATTTCCCAGTTAAAATTTTTGTCTTGCATTTATTCATGTTTGTTGTTTTTTCATTCAACTAACTCTAATGTTAAAATCGAGATATTTTGCTGGCATATACATTTCTTTTACAAAATCCTCTTTGAATATTTTTTAGAGGATATCCAAATAAAAATGACCCGCCAATGATCTCCAGACTAGGTGGTCGATTTCAGTAGAGAGTAAACGAGAAGGTGATTATCTCATTCCCATTTAGTCGTGGTATATATCCCAACAATGTTATTTAGATTCAAGATAATCCTGTGTGACTTGGCGAATATGGTCCATGATCATTTTGAAGACAGGAGTCAAAAATTACATATATAGCCAATTCATTTAATCTTGTTAAAATTTCTCAGAAGCTCATTGATGGTCCAAAATGTTTCTGGCTTCGAAAATAGTTGGAAAAAGACTCATTTCTTTTAGATTTGGATGATCAAAATTCCTTTTATATCCATAATAATCATGTTATTTTGGCAGTATGATCAGAGGAAAATTTAAAGGCACCATGTACCTACTATGCCGTCCACCGCATTTCTCTATTTTCTCTTGTTCTCTAATTATGAGCCCAAATTGACATTTGGGCAATTTCAACTTTGGTCATTATCTCCGTTCCTGCTTGTTCTATGAACTTGAAGTAAAAACATTATAGAAACACTTTTCTGATAGGAATGCAGTGGCCTGATCTACACTGCGCAAAAAAATTAACTCACATTATGGAAATCTCAAATGTATTCTACAAGTGAAGGTGTTCTCAATGATAATTATTTTAATCAGAATTATGCATGCATATGTTATCCACTTTCAACGTTTTTCTTCAATACAGATCTTTTTTCCCAGCAGTATTTAAAAAAATGATATTATCAGATTTTGAATGTATTGGCTCCATTCTGAAATCAGTTGTTCTCCATCAATTCTAGTGATCAATAGTTTTTCTTTCGTTTGATTTTCTACACTCGATCGCTATGACGCTATGCAACGCAAAACACGCAATTTGCGGTACGATAGTTTTGCGAGAAGAAGGGTGGACATACACAAGAATTGCAGAAAGGTTGGAGTTTCCCATACAAGTGTGTCCAAAATGTTGCAGTGATTCAGGGAGACAGGTATGAATGCTCGAAGACCAGGACAGGGTAGATCACGGGTAACAACTGCCATTCAAGAATGTTCCTTGAGAGTTTCTTTTTTGCCTCCTTCAAAAATCAGCTTGAGCAAAATCATTGGGTGCAAATTAGCACTCTGACAATAAGAAATCGCCTCAGAGAATATGATTTTAGGCCTCGTGTCGTTGCAAGAGGCTGATTGGGAAAGAGTTCTATTCACAGATGAGTCTAGATTCTGCCTCTACCATTGTGATCGACGTTCCCTTGTATACAGACGTCCACATGAAAGATATGCTCAGTGCAATTTCCTGAATACTACTAGTTTCGGGGGAGGATCGACTATGGTATGGGGTGGAATATCTTTGACTGCTCGCACAGACCTAGTGGTCGTTGATAATGAAGCTATGAATGCTGATAAGTCTATAAGGAACATTCTTGAAGAGCATGTAGGGCCATTTTCCCCATACATTGGTGAAAATTTCATTTTTATGGACGATAATGCCAGACCCCATCAAGCGCGCATCGTTCAGGAGTACCTTGAATACTCTCGAATGGAATGGCCAGCAAGAAGTCCAGATCTCAATCTGATTGAGCAGGTTTGGGAAAACCTCAATAGAAGGCTGAGAAGTTCAGAAAATCATCCAGCTACTCTTAATGACTTAGGAATCCAACTCAGAGAAATATGGGAAGGATTAAATCAGAACATTTTAAGATCACTCATTTTGAGTATGAACCGTCGTTGCGGACCTGTAATTAACGCAAGGGGTGGAAATGCCAAGTATTAAATCAGTTATCAGCATTCCGGTATTTTAAAACTTGTTTATTTCTTTCACATAAGATTCGGTGAAATCCTGATTTTTTTTTCCATTTAATGTGTCTTGTTTCGTTCAAAACCTTGATGAGAGAGAATAAAAAATAAGTCATAAAGTCAATGTAGAGTTAACTTTCATTAAAATTGAGATTTTCAGATTGTGCGCAGTGTAACGTTTGCTGAGGGGTTTCCTTTTTGATTATTACATAAAGTTTCGTTTTTTTATGAAAACTTAGCAAAAATTTGATTAAGCCATTGGATTAGTATCAGAAAAGTGTATGATGTTTTCATTTCAAATTCATAGCACCAACAGGAATGGAAAAAGTGACCAAAGGTCCAATTCTCAATTTTTGCTTATAACTAGAATACAAAAGAAGATAAAACAATGCGGTAGCCGGCATAAGGAGTTTATCGAAAAAAGAAAACTGCAATGTGCCATTCATTTCTCATAGTGTTAAAAAGTTATGACAGTTGTGATTGCAGAATCAGGAGGTTTCTCAAGGATTCAATTGGAGAATTTTCTTCACTCTTCATGGTATAATGGCAAAAGTTGTCGAGCCAGATTTTGTCATGCTTCATGTTCACCAAACTTCCATCTGTCAACTTTCGATCTATCAGGTCATAATCATGTGATTATAACAGTCAAACATGGCGCGCAATTCAAATCTTAAGCACACATTAAAACCCTCTTTACAAAAAGATTAATATTATTCATTACAATCCCAGAAAATGTCAAAAATTATTTCCCCGATACACTGTTGCACTGTCATCATGCAATTTCATTGTAGCGTCAATGAATAATTCACCGATTATTTGCGTAAATGAAAGACACGAAGGGCATCGATACCCAAGGGGAGGATTACATCGGATCGCGCTAAATAAGGAGATAAGGGCGAGGGAGGACGGCATCTGTCAAACCCTGTGATTAATGGGGGCCTTAGGTGGAACGAACTGGAGCTATTGGTTTCGGCTGAAGAAAGGAAATGGAAAAGGTTGGAAAAAGTTTGAATGGGGAACGCTAGTTCGAAATGGGATGGAAAGTATAGGGCTCATTCCATGTGAGGTTAACGACAGTTTGTTAATTACTGAGAAGTATGGAAGGAATAATTGTGAATCGGATGAGGAGGTTTTCCATTTAAAGACACCCACGTATTTACTCATAAATTATACATATAATTGATAAGACATTATAAAATCGACTTTTGTATTATGTCTAGGTATTCAATCCGTTTTCAAGCAGAAAAAATTTCAATTTCCACATTTTTACTATGTATGGTTCACAATAATTCAAAAAATAAAACAGAAAACTTTTTGACGCCGTTTGAGGAAGTTCGATCCATTCCCCAACACAACTGAGTGCAGTTTTAAAAACAACATAAAATTACCTACAAATTGTACAGCCACAGTTTGTTCTGCGACAACCCGTTCTGGCTCAAACTATAGTTGAAAATGAGGTATTTTCTATGACTCAATGAAAAAAATTGAATTATTTTGTTCCGATGATGCGATCCTATTGAAATTGATCATGAACATTCAGTATATCAGTCTCCATTCACTCGAATCGGATATCTTGTTTATTATGAAAATATAAAGATTCTTTTTTTCAATATTCCAATTGAATTTTCTATGGTTCTGTTCAAACTATGATCACACAATTTTGCATAAGGCTTATTATGAGCATCTTGCATTTGGCCGCAACATTTCATTTCGATGGGTTTCGTTTTGTCTTAGATATTGAGACAGAAATTTTGAATGGTCATGTTTTATGAAACAAAATATGGCCATTCAAAATTTTTGTTCTTCAATATCTCAGACAAAACGAAACCCATCGAAATGAAATGTTGCGACCATATGCAAAATTGTGTGACCATAGTGTGAACAGAACCATAGAAAATACAATTGAAATATTGAAACGAAGAATCTTTATATTTCCACAACAAGATATTCGATTCGAGTGAAATTTTTTTTGTGAATCGAGACTAAATGTTCATGCAAAATTTCAAGAGGATCGCATCATCGAAACCATAGAATTTAACTTTTTTCCTTTTATTCAGTCATAGAAAATATTTCATTTTCAACTATAATTTGAGCCAGGAGGGGTTGTCGCAGAACAAGCTGTAGTAGTACAATTTGTAGGAAAGTTTATGTACTTTCATTTTGTATAGAAAGGTTTTTCACGAAAAGTTGATAATTTCCGAGTAATAAGCAAAAACCTGACCAAGAATGATATTTTTCATCTTTTTTCCAATTTTTTTGTATTTTACGTCACGAAATTTTGTTAGCAAACCTCAAATTCGAACTCAGCACCCCAAAACATAAAAAATGGGAGATATCAAAACTATCCCAAAACGTTCCTGCTAGGGGTTCTGTACTGTATTAATTCACAAACAGAAAAATCTGATATTCTATCACAAATATTTTCTGCTACCAAACTAATTCTCAGAATTCCGTTCATTAATCAGAATCCTTATTTTCCCGAATAAAAGGAAAACCCCTCTAATTGCCAAGAACAATCTCCAAAGGAATAATTCACATTCAAACGTCCCAATTTGCGAATGCATAATAAATTGAAACCATTCAGTCAAAGATATCCGGAGTATTTTGGAGCCGGCCTCGAACAGTAGCTTTCTTCTTGAAACATAATTTCCGAGCATTTATAAACGTAAATTCGCCTTCCTATTCAGTATCAGGTCTTTATTCTTCGCTTACTTCGCTAATTTTCAGCCGCGCGTGGAGCCAGCCTTCGCGTGTATGAATTGAATGGCCTGAACCTGTCGGGAAACACTGAAACAGACCCATTATGTGACCTCTCTGCCTCGACAGAACCGGAATAGTGAAAACCTGGAAAATTTTCAGAGTGTTTTTGAGTTGAGTCTTCTTTTAGATGGTTATAGAACACATCAAAACGGTTCATATTAAACATTTTTTTCAATTCAAATTTATTTTTGATTTTCACTAGTACAGGTTTCTGTCCGAATAAATCCAGTGAAGAAAATGGTATTCCAATCCTTTTTTCAAATTTAAAATTATTTTCGTAATCATCATATTTTTCAAATCTTGAGTTTTTCACCTGCGACGAATACTCTCTGAGATAAAATACAACTATTTCATCTAAGAGAATTGTGAAATTCTTTGATTACTTCCGGAATCTTCTAGACACAGATTGAGGCAGCCAAGTCCTTTCATTTTCTTAGGCAGAGGATAATCCACAGATTATTAGAGAGATCATTAACAGAATAAATTTTCTGTTATGTATGGATTGGAATAATTGGTGATTTTTTGATTGGGCCTTCCTTTCTACCCAGTAGATTAAATGGAGAGTTATATCACCGCTTTTCTATGTATCTATTGTAAAGGGTTTTCCAATAAGAGGTGTTATTTTGATATTCAAGGAAAAATGCCATTTTTCAATACAAATGATCGAATATTTATTTCGTTATAAAGAAGAAGCTATGCCACTAATAGTGGAAAATATCATCAGGCAAATGACCACCACGACCACGCTTACAGGACCATATCTTTTTAATGAAATTTTCCATAACCAAACCGCAAAGTGGCTGCCCTATGTCCTCGATAGCCTCACGACTTCGATCTTTGAGGTCTTGAATCGGCGCTGGGCTATTGGCGTAGCCCTTCTCTTTCACGTGGCCCCAAAGGAAGAAGTCGCAAGGTGTTACATCACAAGATCTCGGTGGCCAATTGTGATCACTTCTTCGAGAGATACCGCGATCTGGAAACTTTTCCCGCAAAATATCAATGGATTCGTTGCTTGTGTGGCACGTAGCGCCGTCTTGTTGAAAGTAAACGTTGTCCATATCAATACTATCTTATTTCGGCCATAAAATATAATTTATCATCGAACGACGAGGAATGGACAAACCTGGGTTTTCTTCAACACTTTCGGCTACAGGAGCAATATTCTCGATGGTTCTTGAGCGACGTGCACGGGTTTTTTCTTCACATCACTAACTTGTCCCAACAGCTCGAATTTTTCCATCAATTTCTTTATTGCGGTCCGCCAAGGTGCTTCACGTCGACCTAAAATTGTTCGACATTTACGAACTGCTAAATTTTCACCATTATTATAGTGAATTTTAATAATTTCAATGCGTTATTGAAGCGTGTATCGTTCCATTTTTATTAATGGCGTAGTTTCTAGTTGTTAAATGTCAAAAAATTACAACTTCAAACGTGACATCTACCGAAATAGCGGGCTATTCAAAATAACACCTCTTATTGGAAAAGCCTTTATATGCAAAATAGGAACGTATTGCAATCAAGAATTCATACTCAATTCATAATGAGATCGACGTTAAATCTCGTAATCAACTTGTTCATTAATCTACCGATTAATAATCTAGATGATTAACGTAGCGATTAATGAACTAGTTGATTGAATAACTATAGATGCTCGAAAGGGATAATTTTTTTCATGTTCAACTCCTACCGAATGTCAAAAATAAATAGATTTTGCTTTTATTAGTAATTATTTGACAACCTAGATGAAAGTAAGGTTATCATAAATTATCGAGAAAATTTTAAAGTGCATAACCAAGCAATATTCTGTTCAGCCAAGTTATTGAAGAAATTAATTTTCTGTATTGGGTCCGGTACTGCTCCAGGCTTTTCCTCCATTTCCTCGCTTCTCCTGTCCGGGCCTTTATTCCTTTATCAGCGTCCTTTCATTCCTTTCAGGCAACTTTCCTGTATTTGTTCAGTTTTGTTCATTAATGAACTATGCTTTATTCTGCTGTGTCAATGCCTCGGAAAAAGAATGAGGCCAGAAATGTGTCGTCCCGCTTTTCTATGTTTTTAATCAACTCGTGGCAAATCTACGCCGAGCAAGGAGATATAAGTCGGTCCCACAAAAGTCCTTTGGACGTATCAAATCCGTCTTTCTGGATTTTCGCTTCGGAAATATCGTATTTTGTTGGAAAAAAGACGATGGCGATTCTTTTCTGGTGAAATATGGGATTCGGAATGGAAGAAAAGCCATTTCTTTCATCGGTTTAGTCGTATTGCACAGGGATACCATCTGTTATTTCCAGTCGAATTTTCAACTCCAAAGGACATATATATATTCTTCAGGTTTTCATTTCCACTTATGGCAAAATATTAAATAATCGAATTCAGCAAGTGAATGGAACCAATTCAGAATATTACTGAGATGAAGTTTTTTCTAGCATGGTAACAGTTATGTTATGTTATAGATCTTAAGCTCGCAGTGTAATGCAACTAATTTAAAATCCACAGTTACAGAAATAATATAAACAGTCTCACCAATAAAAAGGCATTTTTAAATTATTTCATTATTTCTATATAATGGTGGACGCTAAAGGGTTCGTTGATAATGGAGCTATGAATGCTGGTAGGTATATAAGGAACATTCTTGAAGAGAATGTAGTACCATTCGCGCCATACATTAGTGAAAATTTCATTTTTATGGACGATAAGACCAGACCCCCACCGTGCGCGCATCGTTCAGGAGTACCTTGAAGAGATTGAAATCTCTCGAATGGAAAGGCCAGCAAGAAGTCCAGATCTCAATCCGATTGAGGAAGTTTGGGACAACCTCAAAAGAAGGCTGAGAAGTTCAGAAAATCATCCAGCTACTCTTAATGACTTAGAAATCCAACTCTTGTGTATGTCAACCCTTCTTCTCGCGAAACTACCGCTTGGGCACATTCCTCTTGGGTCAAATTGCGTGTTTCACGTTGCATAGCGATCGAGTGTAAAAAATCAAACGAAAGAAAAACTATTGATCACTAGAATTGATCGAGAACAAATGATTTCAGAACGGAGCCAATACAAAATCTGATAATCTCATCTTTTTTTATTCCTGCTGGGAAAAAACATCTGTATTGGAGAAAAACGTTGAAAGTGGATAACATGTGCATGCATAATTATGATAAAAATAATTATCATTGAGAACACCTTCAGTTGTAGAATAAATTTGAGATTTCCATAATGTGCGTTAATTTTTTTGCGCAGTGTGTTATTTACGCTATTTCCATAACTTTTTCTATTTCTGTTCAACGTGTAGGTCAGCATTTCCCAGTCGTCGTCAGAAGAACTTTTTTAAGACTTTTAACTTTGGGAAAAACAACCTACGTCACTTTTTGAGAATGTCATTTTCGACAGTTTTCAGGAATGGTTGACGTCAAAAGTGAACTGAAATTCGCACAGAAATAATGACATTTCATCAATCAACGTGATCGGGGTTTTTGTGGAATCCTGCTTGAATCTACGGTAGTCAGCCTTCCCACAATTCAGAAGCTAATCGCGCTGAACGCCATCAATATCGAGCTACAACAATAAGTTTCGCAATGAAAATAACCCCAACACACGTACCGCGGCTTACGCACACAATATAATCTCCTGAAGGCGTCGAAATATAATGCAACCTCATCCTGCAAGTTACACAATCCCCACAAAACCAAGATTTGTATGCTAATCCCCCTTTCAGGAGGCACAATTATTGCTGCTCCATAGCAGGAGCTGGTCCCGAAGAGCAATAACCGTTCGCTAATCCTTCTGTCGATGGAGATGACACCTTATGATCGGGTATTGAGGGCCTCACAATGGAACCGAGCAAACAATTTGTCTGGGTATCGATCTGCTGGATATCGAAATTGAAAGGGGGATAAATCTTATGTCGAGGGAGCTGTAGGATTTGGATTTTACTGGGTGTTGAATTGAGATCGCAAAAGGGAATACTTTTTTGGTGAAAAGTTTAGGTCGCTTGTTCCTACACTCCGTATTATTGAGCGCAAAGTAGGCGTTTGTTCATTTATCTGAGATTGACAGTATTTGCTGTCATAACGATGAACAAAGTCAACGTTGCCGAAAGTACCCGGCCTTGTCCGACGAGCTTTCGAGGTATCAGAGAACTCTATGTTCTATTGACAACATTGCGTATCAATCTGACAAGAAAATAGACAACATTACCTAAAATTACAATATAGATATGGAAGATATCTGACTACACTATGGCGCGTTGTACCCAAGTCTAATCCATAGTAATAATTCGATTTAAGAAGTCTATATTGTTTTCATTCAGTTTGAGGTCCTCTATCTCCAGTTAGCCGTTGTCCCTTACATCATCAGTCACCCTGTATATTGGAACTGTCTTCCAATAGTTCCAAAATAGTGTCATCAATGAAATATTTGAATATATCTATTGGTACTTTGTTTGGAGGACCCATTACTTTTTGAAAATTCGGGAAAAACTCAATGTCCAGAGTCAGCGCCTTATTCCAATAGCTATAACATTATATTTACGTATTTTCAAGGTTATAGAAGTCACAATCCTACCGTTCCTTTAAAAGAACGGTCTCATTCACGTAGCAAAAGTCAGGATTCGAAATTATGTAGAAGCTGAATTCTACCCTGATAATATGTGATAAAATATGGACAAAATAATTTCATTAGCAGAAGCGATGAATTATAAACGTATGAAAAAATTCATACCTGGACATAATGAGGTATCGGAAGGGCTAATAAATTTCAGAAGATAACTGCGATTTAAAGTTAATCTAAACACTGAAGAACTTTGTAGGTTATATCCAGAGTTGAAAACTGCATTATTTCAAGTGATAACCTTAAGGCCATCAATATTTCTTCATTATAAGCTCCAATAGGGAACTTTTAGATAGGTGATCTTTATACGGAACAGTAGGTCCATTTGGGTTAACACGAAAATGCACAAAACTGCCATTCATTGGACCCCAAGCGTCGAATCCTGAAAATGCAGCTTCTAAATCATTTATTGTTAGACGAATAATATTAGTTTCACACCAATTATTCCTCACACTTACTCCAACATCGATATCTTTATCTCTACATTCAATTAATTCACTATAACTCAATTAGACCTGCCTCGAAAGACTTCAAATTCATCGAACCACTATGTTCAACTCCCTCGCGATAACTTCTTTGGCGGCCTTGATTAGAAATGCATTATTCAAACAATTACAAGATAAAGAGACAAATTGTGCCAACGGACAGCAGAGACTAAATTATGTCTCCTCGCCGAGACTTGCTACTGTTGGCAACAATGAGAGCAGTACGGGAGCAGGTCGTGCGTGCGATACCGGACGATTTAAATTCAGTGGCGCTTGCTAGGCTGTACCAAGATTTTTACCATCGATAAGCGGTATTATACCGCTGTAATTATTCAGTGTGAGTAAGGTTCGAACACGCTTTCGTGGTATTCTCATGGAGTGTTTTTCTTGTGGGAAATGAAGAAATGTGCTTCGCTAATGAGTTTGATTTAGATTTTAGTGGTACAGACGAGAGTGAAGTTTTGAAAATACCTAATGAACCCTGTTTGATTTGTGACCACCTTGTGAAATGTTTCAATCACAGAACAGACATAAATATTTTAGATATCTATATTTCTTTATGGTTGCAATATGTTTCGGACCTTAATTTATGCGTTTCATGCGCATATTGCATTATAAGATATCAAAGAGACAACACATTTTGTAAAACGAGAAATTGTATTCTATCGAAATAATAAACAATTAAAATTCCAAATAAGAATTATTAGTTTATGCAAACGGCGTAAACAGTTTGGTGACCCCGACGTGATTGAAATTAATGGAAAAAACATCGATCAACAATAACAACAAATACACCTGAACTGAACGATTCATCTGGAAAAACCGCCAGCCATACTGCTGCAGCTACCGAGTGCAAGGAAAGTGCTTTGATTTCCTATTGTCATTATTCCTTTAAATACTTCAATTTGCGTACATTAGTACATTCTACTTTCTAACTAACACCTAACACAAAATATTTACCGAGTCAATCTAGATTTTGAATTTTTCAGGCTAATGTGAATTTCGAAACAGTGATTTGAGAATCAGTGATTTCTGAAGACAGCATAACGGCTATTTGAAAATCACCTAGAGGTTATTCATAAAATGGTAACCATTTGAAGTCGCCTAATCGCTGCAGAAACGGTTCGTTATCAGCCCATCTACGTTATCAGGAATAACCGTAACGTATTCACTGTTTTGATTTATCATTCTCTGTTTTTTATTTCATTTTTAATCGAGTGATAAGTTTTTTGCGCCGACAAAATGAGTGAATTGAAGGATTTAATAAAACAAAGGGGCAGTTTGAGAGCACGTATAACTCTTTTTGAGAAATATCTCATTCCATTGTTAGATCGTAAGGATTTATCGAATTTAATTATGAATGAGCTCAATATTAGATTGAATAAAATGCGTGAACTGTCGTGTAGTTTCGAAGAGATTCAATCGAAAATAGAACTGTTGGATGAAGATATATCTAAACAAATGGAAGAGCGTGAAATTACTGAGAATACTTGTTTTAATCTAATGGCTAAAGCTCAATCTCTTTTGGATCGTTTTCAAAATACAGCTAACGATGAATCTTCATCTAACACAAGTAATAGAGCGAACGACTACAGTAATCTTAAACTGCCACCTTTAAAAATTTCACCCTTTAATGGTGACCATAATAAGTGGATATCATTTAGAGATACCTATATGTCTTTAATTCACGATAATAGCAGTATTGACAATGTCAGTAAATTCCATTACCTCATATCATTCCTGGAAGGTTCAGCATCGTCAATACTTAGTTCAGTTACAGTATCACATGATAATTATGCAATAGCTTGGGATTTATTGTGTCAACGCTATAACAATAAACGTCTCCTTATCAATGAACATTTAAAGTGTCTTTTTGCTATTGAGCCACTGCAGCGAGAATCTGATAGTGGTTTGCGTTATATTATTGATACGTGGAATAAAAATTTGAGTGCTTTGAAATCTTTGGGAGAACCTACTGATCAGTGGGATACTCTCATTATTTATTTTGTATCTTCAAAGTTAGACACCGTTACTTCAAGAAAATGGGAGGAGTTTAGAATTGATATAGACTCAGTAACTTTGGAAGAATTTTATTCATTTCTTCGTCAAAGATCTGTTGTCTTAGAAACTATGAGTGCTTCCAAAAATAACGAAAAACGTCATAGCTTACCGAAAGTAAATAACAAGTCTTTTGTTGCTTCTTCTCTTGATGTCTCACCAACTAAAGGGTGCCTTATATGTAAACTGCAACATAAAATACACGAATGCTCTAAATTCAAATCAATGTCTATAGAAGAACGAATCGCTAAGGTTTATTCATTAAAACTTTGCAATAACTGTCTTCGAGGTGGCCACCAATCCTATCAATGTAGGTTGGGTGGTTGTAGAATATGCCAGCGTCGGCATAACACATTATTACATAAGCAATTACCTATACAACAATCAATACATCAAAGAAAAATGAACAATCTATACTTAATACTAATAACGGTAACCTAAATACATATACAAGTGAAAATTCGAACTTTTCGAATTCTGCTGTCGAGTCCACGGTAGCAAGCCCATCTGGCAATACTTCTATTGCTTTGTCTGCTGTCTCCACCAATCAAGCTCTTCTTTCTACGGCGTTGGTCAAGGTGACAAACAATGACAAGACATTTACTCTCAGGGCTCTACTGGACTGCGGTAGTCAATCATCCTTCATCAGCCATAACACTCAACAAAGGTTGGGCGCCTACAAAATAAGAAAATATCATCAATATGTTTCCGGTTTGGGAAACATGATACTAAATGTGAATGAACATTGTTATATAAGTTTACAGTCACTTCATAGCAGCTTCAATAGGGGCATAAATTGCTTCATTTTACCTAAAATCACTGATAACATACCGCAATGTACATTGAGTATCGAGAATCTAGGAATTCCTAATTACGTGCAACTAGCAGACCCAGAGTTTTACAAGCCTTCAGAAATAGATTTACTGTTGGGAGCTGATGTCTTTTGGGATATACTTAAACCAAATAGGTTAAAGTTGGGACAACAAGGTCCTATGCTGCAGGAAACCTACTTAGGCTGGATAGTAGTAGGTTCCATGGGGGGGAATTATCACAATAGAGAAAACAATAAAAAAATACATTGTCATTTCTCAAGTGACATAAGAGAACAATTGGTAAAATTCTGGGAACTGGAGGAAATTCCTTCAGATAATAAACCTCACAAAAATAACTACTGCGAAACCTTATTTAGTCAAACTACCCATCGTGAACATGATGGTAGATTTTGTGTTCAAATACCATTAAAGGAAGATAACTCAGTTTTAGGTGATTCATATAAAATTGCCGAAAAAAGGCTGCTACAATTGGAGGCAAAGTTTAAGCGCAAGCCTGATTTCAAGAAGGAGTATCTCAGTTTCATTCGAGAATATGAACAACTAGGGCATATGACCCAAATCCCTAAGCCCATATTCGGCTGCTACCTTCCACATCATGCAGTACTTAAGGAAACTAGCGAAACAACAAAACTGCGTGTTGTTTTTGATGCTTCTGCAAAAACTTCTACAGGTAAATCCTTGAACGATATTCAGTATATCGGACCAGTGGTACAGGATGACTTGTTCTCAATTTTACAACGGATGTTACAACTAATTTTGTGGCGGGATGATCCTACTCAAAAAATTAGGGTATTTCGCCTGAATACAGTTACTTATGGTACTGCATCAGCACCATTTTTAAGTACGAGGTGTCTTCGCCAGCTGGCATTGGAATGTTGCGATGAAGCAGTCAAACGGTCGATAATGGACGACTTCTATTTCGATGATTTACTAACTGGGACTGATGACCCAGCTGAGTTGCTTCAAATAGTTCAATCAGTCATTGATATTCTTAGATCGGCTGGTTTTCCGTTACGAAAGTGGCGTACAAATTATCCATCTATTTTTCAATTTCAGACAAATACTTCAATACCAAAGGGCTTAGAATTTTCTTTACCATCCAGTGTATTAGGATTGAGATGGGATCCACTGGATGATATCCTGCGATTTTCAGTTGAAAACATCAACTTCAATAACAATGTAACCAAACGTACTATTTTGTCTGATTCTGCTAAACTCTTCGATCCATTGGGTTTGCTAGGCCCATGTACTATCGTGCCAAAGATAATACTTCAAAAACTATGGCAGTCTAAACTGGGATGGGATGATCCAGTAGATGCTAAATTGAAATCGGAATGGCAGAAGTTCATAATCAATTTGAACGAAACATCGAAAATTGAGATTGGTAGACACTTACTTATAAACGAACCAATGATTGTAGAATTACATTCATTTTCAGATGTTTCACAAGCAGCATATGCTGCTGCTGTTTATTTCAGGTCAATAAATAGCTCTGGAAACATTTGCGTCAAATTAGTCTGCGCCAAAACCAGAGTCGCTCCGGTTAAACCTACAACAATACCACGCCTTGAGCTATGCGGGGCATTATTGTCAGCAAGGCTGAGTTCAAAGGTTATTAGGGCATTTCGTTGTCATATAACCTCTTCATTTCACTGGACAGATTCATCAGTTGTCTTAGGTTGGTTGTACTCTGAGGCTCGTGACTTGCAACCTTTTGTGGCCAACCGTGTGAGTGAGATACAAGAGCTCACGAAATCGGGCATTTGGAGGCATGTGCCAGGTGATACAAACCCAGCTGACTTGGCTTCTAGAGGTGTAAATCCTAAGCGCATGCAGTCAGCCACACTTTGGTGGGAAGGTCCACCATTTTTAAGTGAGGATACTTGTAGCTGGCCTCAAACAATAAACACAAAACACATTCTTGATTTACCCGAGAGAAAAATTGTTGCTAAATGTTTATATACGAGTACATCAAATAGGGATGTTGACTATTTTTTGGAATTCATTTTATTATATAGATAAACCCTATACAAACACGAAAATATTACTTTTTTCTTAAAAATATAGTATTTGCCAATAAAAAATACGTTGAAGAAAAGAGAATTAATTTTCCCGCGGAAACGGCACGTTATGATGATTACGTCAGTATACAATAGACATCATAGACTAACTAAATTTTTAGTTTGTCAGTTTGTCTATGGCAAACATACTTTGACTTCTGTCAAAGCGAACTGATTGTGCCTGATTCATTGTGAAAAAGTTGAATTTATACCTTCAAAATGAAAAGCTCGGTCTATAAATGCTGTGCAGTTCCAATGTGCAAAAGTACGTCAATCAGTACGCCACAAAAACTTTTCATCAATGTCCCCAAAAATGCACAAGTGAGGAAAAGTTCAATCTAAGCCTTCAAAATGAATAGGTCGGTCTGTAAATGCTGAATGAGGTGCTTCTTTTATTTGTAATAATAAATATGAGTTAAAACTCACTTACAAAGACAATTTCACGTTTTTAAGCTCCGCTGCACAAAAATCCTTGTTTTCAGCAAAGAAACTTGCGACCATCAGGGAATCAATCTTCGGTAGGTTACTACTATTACCCTTGATGTATCCTATCTCCATTATAGAGAAAATTGTAGATTATCGTTCTTGTAACGAACTAGGTATTCTGTTCTCTTTCAGCTTTCAACATCGTAAGTTCGAATCATAGATATGATATATTATATATTTACTATGGTTCAAGTCACAGAACCGTGGGTTTCACAAAGCTTGATTGGCAATCAAATCGTTTATATTGAAGTAAGTCGATGGTTTATGTCAAAAATGAACTGAAAATTGCAGAGAAATTATGACATTTCAATAATCAAGGTGATTGGAGTTTTGTGGAACCCGGCCTATGAATGTATTTTGTTGATCTGAGCACCGAACATTCGAATTTGCAATGACAATACGGATAGTTTTGACGTCACTATACAAGCTACCTCTGATTGGCGTTCGCAGTCACGTGATAGTTGATAATAAATAACATAATTTAAATCAGCTTTATTTAATTCAACGAGAATAATAAGATAACTAAAACGGTTTTTTAGGATTGCAAAAACTCCCTTCTATGAGGAAAACCTCAATTTATATGAATTCGTAACATGAGTCAACATCCCTATTCTATCAGTCCTATTAACTCTTTAATAAATTTCGATAAGTATTCAAAATTTTCAGTACTGCACAGATCCATGGCTTACGTTTTACGTTTCATTTCAAAATCATGCAAAAGGGATATTAAATTTTCAAATTTATTGTCTACTCTTGAATTAAATTCTGCACTTGAAGTTTTGATTAAACTGCATCAAAGGGATTGCTTCTCAAATGAAATAAAATTTCTTAATAGTAAGCAAAACTTACCTCCTACTTCTCGTTTGTTATCGCTCAGCCCGTTCCTTGATGATGGTGGCATACTTCGTGTTGGTGGCCGCATGCAGAATTCGGAGGTTAGCTATAAAAGAAAACATCCTGTTTTGTTAGATATAAATCATAATTTCACCAAATTACTATTTCATTATCATCACATTAAACTTTTGCATTGCGGGCCTCAGCTCTTATTGAGTGACTTAAGAAATCAATTTTGGCCTCTGAGAGGTAGAATCCTAGCAAGAAGCACGGTGAACGGTTGCAGGGTATGTAGAATAATGAAAGCTAAATGTTTGAATCCTCTAATGGGCAACTTACCTGTTCCAAGAGTCACCCCATCTTCTCCATTTGAAGTGAGCGGTGTCGATTTTGGAGGTCCATTTTATATCACGGACCGCAAAGGTCGCGGTTGTAAGATAACTAAATGTTATTTATGCCTATTCATATGTTTTGCCACTAAGGCCTTATATTTAGAAGTAGCAAGCGATCTTACTTCTGATGTTTTTATATTATGCTTGCGACGTTTCATATCGCGAAGAGGAAAGCCTCTGCAGTTATTATGTGATAATAGCACAAACTTTGTCGGCGCGAACAACGAGATCGCGAGATTTTTAAAATCCAACAATGAAGAAATTTCCGGTTGGGCAGCGAATGACGGCATTAGTTTTAAGTTTTCACCAGCTTATTCCCCTCACTTCGGTGGGCTTTGGGAGGCGGGAATAAAATCCGCCAAATACCATATCAATAGAATATTAGGAGATAAACATTTAACCTTTGAAGAACTAACAACGTTATTTACGCAAATTGAAGCAATCCTTAATTCAAGACCATTAACCCCACTCTCTTCTGATCCTACAGACCTCAATCCTTTAACTCCAGCACATTTTCTGATAGGCAGGCCACTCACTTCTTTACCAGCAGGAGATCTACTAGAAACAAATCCTAATAGGCTCAGCAGATACCAGTATCTTGAAAGCATGCGACAACATTTTTGGCAACGTTGGCAGAATGAATACCTCAGTGAATTGCAACAAAAATCCAAATGGCGCATTAAGCAAGAAGGAATCAAGGAAGGCGACCTGGTTGTCATCAAAGAAGCTAACGTTCCTCCTTTGAAATGGCGTATGGCCCGAATATCCAAGTTGTTTCCCGGATCTGATGGAATTTCAAGGGTGGCTGAGCTGTACACATCTAAGGGTACAATACGAAGAGCTGTGCACAATCTTTGCTCCCTGCCTGAGCCACCAAAGGCAGAAATTCCTCGAAGTCCTTAAGGATTCGAGGGGGGGGGAAGATGTTTGATTTGTGACCACCTTGTGAAATGTTTCAATCACAGAACAGACATAAATATTTTAGATATCTATATTTCTTTATGGTTGCAATATGTTTCGGACCTTAATTTATGCGTTTCATGCGCATATTGCATTATAAGATATCAAAGAGACAACACATTTTGTAAAACGAGAAATTGTATTCTATCGAAATAATAAACAATTAAAATTCCAAATAAGAATTATTAGTTTATGCAAACGGCGTAAACAAACCCTCCAATGAAATATTATTTGGGCTATTTCCACCACTTTTACTCCTTCTGTTTCACGTTTCGACCAGCATTCGTCACACGTCGCCAGGAACAATACTTCCACCTAGCCTTCCAACTTTCGTCACTCTCTGGAATTGTTTGTCATTTTTGACAGTTCTCAGAAAACAATCATCGATGACTTTGCTCTAATTTTCATTTATGCCGTTGTCAAACCATTCATTAATTTTTCTTAATCTAGATCTTATTATTGAACTCCAGATGTTTTTGAGAACAACAGACTGTTGCTTTATGGGTTTTTCGGTTATTGACATGAATGCTAGTTCGATTATTTACTTTTTAGTCTCCTTTTTTTGATATTATGGAAGCTTTACCCTATGGAATCTTAAGCCGGGTTTAGACGAAGCGCACCTACTCGCGCACCAGCCTCGCTTCCGCTCCCTCGCATAGTTTAAACATGCTCCTCGCCGTGAGGCCCCTCGTCCTCGGGTTGAGCCATTGCCGGTCGGTTTTCAGTCGCGCATCAAAGAAGCCTCGGTGTGTCGTTTGAACAAGCTTCTGGAGTTAGTCGAGTCTCGGACTTTATACTAGGCTGATTACTACCTCGCCTTCATCCTGGCTCACCCTTCTAGGCGAATCTAGCGCGTAGTGTAAACACTGGCGCGAGGATGAGTTTTGGTGCGCGAGAAGGTGACGAGGTTTGACTCGCGAGTGGGTGCGCTTCGTCTAAACCCGGCTCTAGAGTCTTCATTAAAAGCTTTGACCTCTCAGTATCTCCTTATTGAACTTGTTTCTTATGTTCTTTGGCCGGGTTTAGACGAAGCGCACCTTCTCGCGAGTCAAACCTCGTCACCTACTCGCTCACCAAAACTCATCCTCGCGCCAGTGCGAAGATTTTCGCAGGAGCACTTCACCTTAATCAAACATTTTTAATTATTTATGTTTCAGAGACTGGGAGTGAAAACCTATAAAGTTTCTAAGAAATGCAGAATCCTCCCAGAATATATTTCAATCGATAACTTCAAGATATGGTATTGCTTCAATTAATAATGTTGTCGAAAAATTACTGCAATGCAAATTAATTAATTAATTTATTTCTGTAGAGAATCCGCTCATTTGGTCACATCTTGTAGAGCAAAATACTGCATCAGTTTTGTCGGAGGCAAAAGGAAAAAGTTTGAGAGGCAAAAAGGAGATGTGGCTCCGAAAAAGAAAATTTTCTGTAGATTCTAGTTAAGATTCAGGACGTTCAATGATGGAGACTGTTGAAAATAGCTCGCATTCCAACTTTGCCCTGAATATCTCAAAAACTGCAGGAATTGAAAAAAAACAATTTTTTTTGGAAATTTCAAGACCCTGTAGCTGCGTAACGAAGCTTTCCCGGATCTTGAATAGTCTTCGCACACTCAATATTTTCCAGTCTTCTAATCATTTCAGATAACACTTCAAAGATATGGTATTGCTTCAATTAATAATGTTGTCGAAAAATTACCGCAATGCAAATTAATTAATTAATTTATTTCTGTAGATAATTCGCTCATTTTTCACATCTTGTAGAGCAAACTACTGCATCAGTTTTGTCGGAGGCAAAAGGAAAAAGTTTGAGAGGGAAAAAGGAGATGTGGCTCCGGAAAGAAAATTTTCTGTAGATTCTAGTTAAGATTCAGGACGTGCAATGATGGAGACTGTTGAAAATAGCTCGCATTCCAACTTTGCCCTGAATATCTCAAAAACTGCAGGAATTTTGAAGAAAAAACAATTTTTTTTGGAAATTTCAAGACCCTGTAGCTGCGTAACGAAGCTTTCACGGATCCACTGCAGAATGAATATTTCGAGGACCTATATTAATTCCTTCAGAAAGATATTGAGTCAATGAGAAAGGTAAAATTAACGACAAAATCGGAAAGTAACTCGAAATCAAGACCTCGTTATCCAAGGCAACCCAGAGCGAATCCATGACAATTAATTGAGTTGCATCGCATGAATTCTTAAAAAACTACAGATCCCCTTTCCTCTCAATCCACCGCCAGATCAAAATCCGGCATTAAAAGCGTTTTAGGATGGATGGTGCATTGATGCCTCTCTTTCGGGGTGATTATAAAAACATTAAAATCTCGGCTCGTTTCGGAGGGCCTAGTTGATATGCAAGACCTCGTTTCTGCAGCCTGCCAAGGCCTGGACGGGCACACAAAAGGAAGAGTTCACAAAAGGGAGTTCGTGTGGGACACGAATTGACATTCATGATGATAATGTACAAGAGGCGGGGAGGGTGGACTTCAGGGAACTGGTGTGCAAGGATAAAACAGGGTAACGTGAAGTCTCTGAAGGATTCGATGATTTAAATGATTGCCTTTAGTGGTGGTGTCAGAGGATCGTAGATGTCACGATATAGATCTTAAGCTTTTTTGACAGTTGGTTCGTTAAGTCGAAAGATCTGGATGAAAATTATGTTTTGAAGTTTCATTTCATTTGGACTGAGATATGGGTGAAAAAATAATTGCTTTTGAAAGAGTTGAAGTTTTGAATATTATTTCATCCCATTTTCAACCTGGGGCAACAAGGGTGAGTTGAAGTTTATAAATTGAGTGGATAACTTTTTCATAACCTTCGACTTCAATAGTTATTTTTATATTGAGTGCGTAAAATGAGTGTTTTTTTCATGGCACATTTGAGTGAATTGAAACTCTCGTGTGCCATGAAAATAAGAATTTGGTACGCAAGAAATACAAATAATATTTTTTGTACAGCTATGAATGTGAATTTAAATCGTCTGAAATATAATTATCAAAGTTAATTCTTCCAATACAATACTTCTTTGCACCCAGATCCAGTGATCTTTTTGTGTCGTTACTATAAAAATTCACTTTTTCCAACGGTAAAAAATAGTTATTTTTGTATCTAGTGCGCGAAATGCTACTTTGGTGATCGAGAACTGATTTTTTTAACGAGGCGCAGCCAGTTAAAAAAAATAGTCGAGATCACCAAAGTATTTCGCGCATGAGATGCAAACAAAATTTTTTCTACAAACGCTTAGCTTAATATGAAAAAAAATATTGAACTGGAGAAAAGAAAGTTGTTTTATGTCAAATGTACCTCTCAAGCGAAATAAAAATATATTTCAGTCAAGAATTTATATCCTACTCCCAGTGAGCATCAACAGATAAATCTTGTATTATTTATCAACCTAGCTAATGATTCTTCCTGTGAGCCTCTAAAGTCTAAATAAAAGATTGGTTTAACGTACATGAAATTGATCAATAATGACCCCTCCTTTTGCTCAATTTCTCCTGTTTTAATGTGCAATTGTCATGGGTATAGTTTCAACTTGTAGTTTAAATGGGAATTTATACTTAATACGTAGTACGACCGACGAAAAAATCTTGCAATTCAACTCATTCATTAATCTAGCAATTCTCCAACTCGTTGATAAAATAAATTTTAAAAAAGTTTACGTCAACTTTGTCCAAAGAAGAGATAATTTCATGTCAACTGCTATAGGCAACATGATCAATTTAACTAAGTGTATACAAAAACTTTTTGTAGTAAATTTAACTCAAACCGAATTTTGGCAAAGCATTCTAGAAATTATGCTTTTTTGGAGGTCATGAAATACACTTTAATTCATTCTGGACCCCTGATGAACTTATGTATGGACTAAATATCCTAAACTATTAAAATACCGTAGTTGTGTTGTAAGCCATCTAATTATTACTTATACTCCACACGCTGGTGATGGTCTCAGGCTTGTAAGGCATTGACGATTTTTAGGGTATTCACAAAGAATTCAAGTGGTGTAAGATCCAAGCCTTTTGTAATATTAGTTTGACTACAGACTTATCACCAAGTGGACCCAACAATTTCGTTTCATTTTTGCCTCTAAATTAGAGAATTCTAGTTGAAGAGCCAAAATGGTAGAACGAGTTCCCAGTCAAGGAGATTAGTATATTATATTATAAGGATTAAAAGTGCATATTTTTTTTACGAGCAATATTTGCAGTTGCGAGGCGCAGCCGAGCGAATGCAAAATTGCGAGTTAAAATAGGCACTTTTAGTCCGAATAATATATACTATTTTTTCTCCAACTAAGTCAAAATTACAATAAAATTGGTTTTAGTCAAAAATCGTTAACAATTTGGTTATAAATTTGAACACATACTAATCATGACAGTGATTGTCAAGTAGATGTCAAATGCAATTACTTTTAGTCCTAGGATTAAAAGTAGCGTTTTAAAGTGTTGCTAAGTAACGAGTGAATTTTTGTACGGTAAGGGAATTGGTGGCTTTTGCACCTGAAAATAATACCAAAATGTCAAAATTTTTTGATGGTTGGAGAAAACATATTTTTCCTGTCTAAATCTAAATGATAGTGTGAATTGCGCGATGATCTGTTAGTTATTTCTGTCGTATACTAAGTGATGCTTTCCAAAGTGACATTTCTGTCAAATAAACCATATTCGTTCAGGAACATGCTCCAAGAATGTGGATCAATCAATCAAGAATAATTATTACTATGTTTTTATTATACTTTAATTTGTTCCAATCTAATATCATAAATAGACCACCGCCAAGGTTCATACAAGTTTATGAGTGACATGACGAATAACAATTTCTTCTGATAAATATGCAACAAATTCATTAACAGGAAATTACTCCGGACAAAATGACTCCCAAGAAGTTTTCTGAATTTTCGCACCGCTCCTCTCTTCCTGGTAGTATCTTCTCTTGTAATAAATATATTTAATTGGATAAATGCCGTTTTCAGCATCCTGACCACTTTCTTTATGAGCTGTTATAGGGAATCCATTGAAGTGACAGTTTTACAATCTTCCTCAGCGCTGTTTATGTAATCCTTGGTACTGAACGCTGATGGGTAAACATTCAATTACTTACAGGATTTGATCCCAATTGCACTTGAAAATATATGGCTTACATTATTTTCGTTTGAACAGTTTCCAATTTATGTTTCTTGAGTATATAGAGGTGGATATTTCGTTTTTGACCTCTTGGGCAATATATGAGCGTTTATAACCTTCAATTCGCTATGAGATACTGAATTGGTTTTTAGCGATTTATTTCCATGCACAAGATGCCCAATACGAAGCCGATTTTCAAAAGAAAAAATGTAGAATTTTCAGTTTTTCAATACATTTTTTATTCTAATCCAATTGAGTAGTTGTTCAATGCATACCATTACTTGAAATTTCAAGCTGAATTATATTCTTCTTCGAGTGCTCGTTTTACTTAAACGAGTGCTATATCATTTTGGCCAAATGTCTGTTATTTTCGAATTTTGAGAGGAAAATGGTCTCAAACGATAGGGTTCGACTCCATGATGACGAATTTGTGATCAAATTCAATTCTGTCCGTGGGGCCGTCCGTCCCGCTGTTAACACAATAACTTTCGAAGGGATTGTTCTAACGACTTGAAATTTTCAGGGTGAGTTCCGTTCTCAAATGCCTCGATTGAGTTCGTTAACCAGCCATATCGTACAGGGTGTTACATGAAATATGGCCATTAGAAATTTTTGTTGCACAATATCTTAGAGAAACCAATCGAAATGATATTATGCGGCCCCATGCAATATGCTTACAGTGAGCCTTATGCAAAATTTTGTGACCATGGTGTTAACAGAACCATAGAAAATTCAATTGGAATATCGAGAAGAAGAAACTTCATATTTCCATAACGAGACATTTGATTCAAGTGAGAGTTATTTTGTGAATTAAGATTTATTTACTAAATGTTCATGCAATATTTCAAAAAGATCGCATTATCTGAATCATCAAAACTTCAATTGGAATATTGAAAAGAAGAATCTCTTTATTTAACAAGAAATTCGATTCGAATGAAATTTGCAATATATTTTTTTTGGTGTCCCCAGATATTCCATACAGACAATAAACAGAACAATAACACAAAATACACCTTGAAATACAATAAAACAACTTGATGATTATTTCGAATTAAAATTAAAGCGACAAATGATCGAAATTTGCCCCGCCAGAAATTCAAGTGTTGAATTTACGTAAGATGAAACATTTTTTTCAACATATCTTTTACTGGAACTATAGTATTCGTACAAAAACTTCATTATTTTCTCGTTCATTCTTAATCTACCCACTTACAGTCTAGTTCTTCAATTTTGAATAACGAAAAAAAATTCATGCCAAAATAATCATGTGAAAGCTATAAGAATATTTAGGGTCTTCAAAGATATCGAAACTATTTCATAATAATACAAATTATGACCTGTATTTGAATAAGGTGTATATATGCCCTTTCGTCATTTCTTAAGATCTCATTCATCAATTCATCATTTCCATCGACAAGCACAAAGTAAGTTTTTATCCCTTTTTGACGTTCTCCCCAAAATCAAAGCCTTTGAGAACACTAATTCACCTAAAACCTTGAATTATGGTGATGCATCTCCAGACACTTAGTCAAAACAGTAAACGAGGTTAAAATAGAATTTATTCCACTGTGAAAGAATCACCCTACTAACTCATAAAATTGAAAACAAAAGTAGATGTTTACAAAAATTCTATGAGTTATGTGACCGACCTATTAGCTTATTTTTGTCGTACTTTAAGCTCCCTTCACGACTATTAAACGGGAAATATTCATATTCTGGTATTTATGAATCTTTTTTTGACCTCCCATATGATTTTAGAGCAGCTGGAGTTGTCACCGCGTATTAAATTTGCTGTTTTATGGTCTATTAGAAAAAATATCCCTGACTGTTTTAGAATATTGTTGTAATATAGTGGAGCCTTTGCTGCAATTATGAAATGAGATCTCTAAAAAACATGTTCTATTGGATAAAGGTTGATCCGCGTAGATGAAAATATATCTAGATTTATCTATTCCTCTTAGGAAGGGGTCGGAAAATTTCTGTCCTCAAAAATGTACCATTTGGGGCTTCTTGCCTGGCTTCAAACTTCTATTAATAGAAATAATAAAACAAAAAATATTCGAGGCTACCGAGGAACGTAATCCATTAGATATAACTTCCATCATTTTTATGGTCCTTGAGATGAAGCGTTACATTATAAGTTTGCCAATCTGTACTGTAATCCTTTCATAAACACATAAAACTCGAGAAGAAAAGTTCAGGGGCCAATAAGAGAACTAGAAGAAGCAGATCCGAACTTAGTTTTTATGAAATTTTCGCTCGAATTTTCCCGCTCAGAGAGAATTTTCCAACCAAAACTGAAAAATGTTACATCAAAATAACTTGAAATTTTCTAAGGAATCTATTTCTGCAATAAAAAAATGGTGTTCTAATTTGAAAAACGGAAGTTGACGTCATTTCCGGAAAAACCGGAGGTGCTCATGCCTTGAAAATATTTTAGATCTCATCAGCATCGTGAAATACTTATAAGTGCTGAATTTCATGAAAATACGTTCAGTAGTTTCCCGTATAAATATGGGTGAGGTTCCCCGTGAAAGACCCTGTATATGGCTTCAATAAGTGTGTGGATGATAGTAGTCTCTTGAAGTACTTCCCATAGTTTCATGAGAGGAATGCTATCGTATGCTTTTTGTAAATCTACAAACATCAGATGCGTTGCCCCATTTCTTTGTGACCTTTTTCTCACTAATTTGTTTTAGACAAGAGAGTTCGAGATCTTTTCCTAATGAACGTTCTGAGAACTCTATTCTATTAAAATGATATACAGTCGACTCTCGATAATTTGAAACTCAAGGGGCCAACGAAAAAGTTCAAATTACCGAGAGTTCAAAATAAAAAGAGTTCATATAAACAAGAGGGAGTAAGGATGAAATTCAATTAAACAAGAGTTTGATCAGAAGTACATAGGTACTAATGATATTGTATATGCGATTATGTATTATATTCTACATATACATGATCTTTATGTGTATATGATAACATGAGTATTTCATTTCGAAAAGATGTACGCAATTTTCATTCGAGTTAGTGACTTCCATCTAGCCTAGCATTGTCCAGGGTGCTTTCTATAAGTTGAGAGCAGAGAAGAATTCATTGTTTGTTTCTGCCCTCTGGGTAGAAACCGAGAGCCTGAGCGAAAGACTTTTTCCTCCAGGCGAGGTAATTCAGCTTGACAAAGCCTTTTCTTCCTATACTGTTGACACTTCCAGTGATTCGTTTCTTATTCTTTAAAATCATGGACAATGTAGATGGTAGAATATCGAACTATTTCGCAACATCTTTTTCCAATGTGCCATTTTTCACCGCTTCGATAACACGTCTTTTCTCATTGAAAGACCCTTATTCTTTCTTTCACTCATTTTTAATTCGAAAATTCGAAAACCGGTTTTAGTTCAACGCAATTCTAAGAAACACTGCGCCAACTCAATTAAGACAAGTGCAAGATGAAACGGTTCACAGAAGAGTGGGGACTTCAAATTATAGAGTGTTTGGGTGATTCGACTTCAAATTAAAGAGTGTTATTGAGCAAGATGTCACAGCTATAACTTCAAATTATCGAGGGGATCAGAACACGTTGATTTTCAAGTGTTATTCAAGGGAACTGAAAAGAACTTATCGAGAGATTCAATTTATCGAGTGTCAAATTATCGAGAGTCTACTGTATATCCACTCTCATTATCTGGACTCATGGGAATAACAAGGGTGATCTGTGTATATTGTAGATATGCAAAAAACCAAAGTACTTCTGAAGTAGAAATAAACACTATAGGTCGAAAACAACAGAATCCTTGTTGTCTGGAAACACAAAAGAACGGTAGCTGCATTGCCGAGTGAATCGCATACCGAATGACCTGACTTATAGTTGGCCAATTTCCCCTGTATCCTTTAACAAAGTCATTCCATCCGCGATAAAAATCAAAGTAGCAGCTCTGTCCCGGCCAATCAGGTGATCTGGACATCGTAGCCGACCTCTCGGCTCTGTGTTAATGAGAAAAAGAACGCGCGATAGCCCTAAGATCGACATCTGCGTTTTGCACAACTGCACGCAGCGCTCTGGAGCGCGTTTCTGTTCTATCGGGGCATGTTCTGGCTCTGTGATTGTATCAATGCGGTATTTATTCGGTAGCCGAGTGAGCTCTGCTGTATCTCTATCTTGAAGTATGGTTTACAGAGGCGGAACATAGAGAATTGAGCAATTTCATCAGCTATGAGGTTTTTTCGACCATCTTAAGTTGGTGATATGCGGAGACTTATTAGGCCAAGCAATAGAGACTTTGCAATCATGCAATAGGTAGTTTCTACATATTTTTCATGATAAATTCCACTCCTGAATCGTCTTAGGTTTTTTTGAGAAGCGAAAAATAGCCAAAAAAATCCAAAATTTTGCTTTTTCGCTTATAAAACGTGAAGTATTGATCTGATCGAAAAGCTGTTAAGGCACTTTTTGTAGAGAATTCAAAAACAAAAAAAATGAGAAGTGACACGTCTCAAGCGGGTAATTAGTTTCCGAGAAAAGTCCAAAAAACTGGAAAACAACATAAATTTTTCGAAAATTCATAACTTGGTCAATTTCTGAGATGAAGCGTAGTTGCTCTGAATTTAAGTAGTTATATTAACATATACTTTATTGGTGCACAATTACAAAGCTGTCGTATAAAAAGTTTTTGCACAATCGCAGTTTACCGAATTCGACGTACTTTTTTCAAGAAGGTCGTGATACTCGGCTACTAGTCGGATTTGAATTTTACGAAAAGCATTTTAAAGAAGAAATAAAATTCTTCAAATCGTTTATTCTCTCGTTACCGACCGATAATGTTTAGTGGGTGAAAAACGGCGTCAAACAGGAGCAAAAAGGCTCGAATGCACCAAACTAGTCGCGGAGTGGGAGTCGCCCGCTACGCGAGGGGAAAACTGTTCACCTTGTATCTTTCGCGCGTCGCGTAGCGGGCGACTCCCACTCCGCGACTAGTTTGATGCATTCGAGCCTTTTTGCTCCTGTTTGACGCCGTTTTTCACCCACTAAACATTATCGGTCGGTATCGAGAGAATAAACGATTTGAAGAATTTTATTTCTTCTTTAAAACGCTTTTTGTAAAATTCGAATCCGACAAGTAGCCGAGTATCACGACCTTCTTGTAAAAAGTACGTCGAATTCGGAAAACTGCGATTGTGCAAAAACTATTTATCCGACAGCTTCTGAATCACGCGTATTTTTACTTCTAACTCTGAGGATAGGATTCATTTTATTTGATTTAAATGATAAATACTCATCACTGAATCAATGAAATTGTTTTTATATCGAAGGAAAAGAAGACGACGAACAATAGTTTTTGAGCCTTATTCGAAGAAAGAAAAATCCTCAGACCCTTGATTTTCCGCACAAATTCAAACCTTTTCTGATATTTCGTTCTAAGATCAACGTCGAGATCAACTCCTCTATTTTCCTGAAACCGTCACCAGAGATATTTCCAGAACTACTTCTCATCTGAAATCCGGCCGAAACAAAGGCGATAGTGTGTTCCAACAAAACTACATCGACCTGCATCCGGTCCAGCGACTGCGTTCCGTTCAATAATAGAGCAGATATTGTCTCCGCCTGTCACCGCATATTACAAATATCTAATAAACCAAAAATACCCTGAAGGCAGATGCAACTAGAACGGATTCAAGCCTGAAATGAATGGTGCTCAGCGGCACGAACAACAAAAAAGTGCAGAAATTTAGAATGAACGGACGTAACTCCCTGGAGTTCATTCATTTCTGAAAACTGAACCGGTGCCAAAACGACAGCGAGGTTTTTGAGCAAAACAAGAGACGATTAGAGAGGGCAGGAATGCGATGGCAGAAATAGCCGTCATGTGTTGGATTTCTTCGCCCACAAGGCAGGAAAGTGCTTTTAATTATGTTGGATAATGTATAATGTGCTTGTATTAAGACCGCGCATGTAATTTATTATGTCTTTGTGCCTGGGAAGGTGTCATTGTTTATCTTTCGATCTTCTCTTTCTGTTGATACATCGGGACTTCTATTTCGAGGCTGTTACATTTCAATTAAAGGTTTTGGTTGGGAATTTACCAGATGGAAATGCATCGGAATAAACGATTTTTTCACTGTTTTCATGCGAGGAAAAAAGTATGGAAACTAAAATACATAAAATTTATTTTTAGTATTAGGTACTGTGCTATACGCATTAACTGGAAACATTTAAGAAGAACTAGATATTTTGTATACCAGCTCATGGCTGGGTTTCATTGTGGATAATTTAACCCATGATTATTTTCTATTTTATCGACACATCATCAGAATTCTCAGAATTTACTTGCTTCATTATTTCACAAGTGAAAAAGTTGAAGTTATCAAAAATATCGAAGAAATAAACTTGTGAAAATCAAGTTCCCTTTGCTAGAACAAGTTCTGTACTGTATTATAAAGAAATCAAACCGAATGTAGTTCGAGAAGGTAAAATTTCTTCAACTTGAGAATCACTTTACCCTCATGCCTTTTTCACAATTGATAATGATTGTACTGTTGAAATATCGTTTGTACTATTTTTATTACATTCGCTTATTCTGTACAACGTTTCGGACAGGATTCCCCGTCGTCAGGAAAAACTCTTGAGACTTTTAACTTTCAGAGAAGCAACTTTCGTTACCCTTTGAAAAAATTGGTCATTTTTGAAAGTTCTCAATAAATAATCCTAGCTGATAAGTGGAGAGAATTTAATGGACTGTATTAATCAGAAATCATATGTGTTGTAAAAATAAACTGAAAGAAATATAGTAAAATGCACCAGACCCACCAAACAGTATTCTTCGATCAATCTTCTGGAGAGTACTCTCGGACGGGTGATCTTCAATTCTTCAATAATAGTGTCTTTTTCACAAAATAATAGCGTAGTTCACTTAAAATAGCGGAACATAAGAGAAAATATAAAATAGCGGGAAATACAATTTAGAAAATTAGCGTTAGCGATAAGAAACAGTCGGAGGTTGTTCTTAGACTATCACATATTGTTCAAATTTGTTGAATTGCGCAGGCACAGCAGACATCAGTTCCAGGTAACTGAGAATATACTATTAAAATGAAATTTAACTGGAAAATATTGAATTTAGAAACAAAAAATAGATATTACTACATTAATTCAGTTGTCGAAAAAATTCATTGGATCTTTTATATGGTGGAGCCCAGATGTTTTTGAGGTAAGTGTCTGTAATTTTCGAATTTTGAACCGAAAACGGTATAGGGTTCGACTATCTGATGACAAATCCGTGGTCAAATTCAATTCTGTCCGTGGTGCCGTCCGGCCGTAATCACTAAACTTTGGAAGGAATTGTGTAAAAGACTTGAGATTTTCAGGGTGAGTTCGGTTCCCAAATTCTGCGTTTGAGTTTGTTAACCAGCCTAATCGTTCCATAAAATATGGCCATTCAAAATTTTTGTTCCTCAATATCTCAGACAAAACGAAACTTATCGAAATGAAATTTTGCGGCCACTTGCACGATGTTCATAATAAAGCTCATGCAAAATTTTTTGGCATCGGTATAGTGAATGTTCATCCAAAATTTCGTGGCCATAGTGTTAACAGAACCGTAGAATATTGGAATAATGAAAATAAGAGTTTTTACAATTTCCATTAAATGATAACCGATTCGAGTGAAATTTATTTTGTAAATGAAGATTGACATATTGAATGTTCATGCAAAATTTCAAGAGGATCGCATCACCAGAAAACTATAATTTAATTTTTGTTCATCCATTCCATTTTTGAATTATTTCCAGAATAAAATTCCGATAATGCTGAGATTTTGCAATCATATAGATACTTAGCATGAATCTCAAGTCCTATACAAAACTTTGAGGTAATAGCATTATTGCTCCACGAATGAACCTGCGCTCAAAGCACATGCTATGGGCTTTTCTTCTTTCACTATCAATTCATATACAGGGTGTAACTAAATAAGTGTAAAATATTTAACGAGGTGATTCCTCATCGAAAAAAAAATAGGATCTTTCATATAAAGAAACTTCATTGGAGCATCCCTTGTTAAGACACAGCCCCTCAAAGGGTGTACTTAAAATTTGTATAACAATTTTTTTCACAAGCACCAAAAAAGTTACAATATTGAAATTAACCTGACGTTTCCTACTAGCAAAAAGACACCTATTCAGTTATTTATTTGGTTTACCCCATGGTTGTAAGGCTGGGAAACGCAACCCCTAAAGTTTATTTCCAATGTAACTTTTTGTCTTATTATTTGTTTACCATTTAAAAATTTATTTCCGATAGCCGTTTCATTCTAAACAAAAAATGTCTCTTGAGTTTTTTGCCCAAAATAAACCAGTTCGCAGAAAAAAATTTTTTTACGAACAACTATAGAGATAGATCGTCATAAATGCGAAACTAATCTATCTAGTAGGACACTTTTAGCGATAGTGACAATTAAATTGATATAACGCTGTCAGTTTATGACGATCTATCTCTGTAGTTGTTCGTAAAATAATTTTTTACTGCGAACTGGTTTTTTTAGGCAAAAAACTCAGGAGACATTTTTTGTTTAGAATATAAACAGGCTATCGGAAATAAATTTTTAAATGGTAAACAAATAATAAGAAAAAAAGTTACATTGGAAATAAACTTTAGGGGTTGCGTTTCCCACCCTCACAACCATGGGGTAAACCAAATATATAATTGGATAAGTGTCTTTTTGCTAGTAGGAAACGTCAGGTTAATTTCAATATTGTAACTTTTTTGGTGCTTGTGAAAAAAATTGTTATACAAATTTTATGTACTCCCTTTGAGGGGCTGTATCTTAACAAGGGATGCTCCAATGATGTTTCTTTATATGAAAGATCCTATCTTTTTTTCGATGAGGAATCACCTCGTTAAATATTTTACACTTATTTAGTTACACCCTGTAGTGCAATAATCGAATCAAACGAAAAAAAAAAGGTAGCAAATCAAACAAGAAATACTTCACATACTATATCTATCTTTTACCAACCTAAATTTTTCCATTTCACGTGAATACCCCATGTCGCTCCATTAAAACGTTCTTTTCGTCCTTATATAATTTAATATTTTCCATTACGAGTCTCAAAATTATCGTGGAGCCAGTCCAAGCAAATGATAACAAGTGGACATCAGCAAAGGGCGGACCACCGTTGAAAAATACGTCATCCGTGCGGTGAAGCCGACATGTACAAAACTTCGTGAAAATAAACCAGCGATGTGTGTTTTCTTTTTTCTCTGTGGCAAAAGCCGGAAGGAAAGAGGAATAACAACAACGCTCCACTGCTAACGCGGACAGGAACGGATTCAGAATGTAAGGAAATATGAAAATTACACTGATCAACAATTGCTAGGGATCACTTATGAACTTCTCTTCATTCGTATTTTTTTCAAGTTATCTCGTGAATATCTGTACATTATATGTTCTCTAAGGAAAAAGTAAGATGTTTTGAGTTGATTATATCAAAGTCTTCCTCACTTCGATTATTATCTGTAGGCTGTTACAGGTGGAGTGAAAAGCAATGTGGTATTTGTTATTAAATCTGTTTTTTTCTCTCGTTTAAACACATAAGGTGACAATAATTGAAGAAATGAGAACAGTATCAGCTTATCAGTCATGCCGAGAAGACGTTTGGTTCCTGTGCAACTGGACCAAATCATACGGTGGATACAGGAAGGTTTGTCCCAGCGAGAAGTGTCCCGGCGGTTGAATGTTTCGCAAAGAGTCGTGAGTCGGGCTTGGAATAGGTTCATCCAAAACGACTTAGTAGCTTATGTTCATGGGGGAGGTCGGCAACGCAGTACAACAGCTGCCCAAGATCGTATTTTGATCCTCAATGCTAGGAGAAATCCCACTTACCCGGCGTCGCGGCTCCATAGATCACTGAGAGTTGCAACAGGAGTTCTAATTTCGAACCAGACTGTAAGACGACGACTACATGTTCGTGGTTTGAGAGCACGTAGGAGGGTACAACATCCCCGTTAGATTAGGGAACACCGGGTTCATCGACGGCAATGGGCTGAGGAACTATGAATACTTCCAAGAATAAGACGAGCAGGTAATATTTCTTTGCAGAATTTTTTTCTCGAAATATCCCAAAACGGATATTATCGAGATTTGCCAAAAAAGTTTTTTTCCTATATGTTCCTCCATCTAAGAAAGTATAGTTACAGTACTTGCAGTACCTTATGATACCAACTCACTTGATCGAAAACAAAACTCACCTGAGACTCTAGCTTCAACTTTGATTTTACATTACCGCTCGTTAAATATAGTATATAACATTACTAGCAAGGTAAGAGGGTTTTCACTGGCGAATGGAGGATATAACTGACGAGCCGCAGGCGAGTCAGTTACCTCCTTGAGCCAGTAAAACCCGTTACATTGCGTGTATTGTTTTATATTTTATTTGTTTCTCATTTGTAAAAAGGTTAGATAAATTCCAAAAAAATCTCAAGAATTTGTCGCAAACGTCGTAAGTTGCATTATTTATGATTATTTATGACATCGGAAAATTATGACAACTGTCAGTGGCTTTCGAGAGGGAAGTCCTTCGAGAATATTTGCTCATTTCTGATGAAAAAGGCCAGATCCAAATGAAACAAGGCATGAATATCGTTTTAAATACTTTTATAACGTTTATTACTAAAAATATTTGTTCCAGGAACGATGAAATTAGACGAATAAATGAAATTAGAAGCGAGTACTGTCAGTGAGTTTACAGGTCAAAAAAACCTCTAGGATATTTGCAATTCTGAGAAGGAAAACAAATAGATACTAATAAAACAAGGTACGAATATCGTTTTCGAATAGTTCGAGAACGTTTATTGAGAAATACATTTGTTCCAGGAACTCTGAAATTACAAGGATGAATGAAATTAGAAGCAAGTACTTGATAAATCTCAATGTGAATAATACTACTAACTTGTAAAAATTTTACAAGTTAACTGTCAGTTTTACAAGTTAGTGACTTGATAAAATAAACTTTCTTGATTAATATTGTGTTTTTGGAAACTGACGTTTACAAATGAGAAACAAATAAAAACATTTACTATTGAATAGGGAAAGGAACAAGTCACTGACTATCCCAAGCTTCTATACTCGAAAATAACGAAATCTTTTCTATCCTTTTTATGCGGTCAACACCTGACCACAGAAAATTCGCGAACTCCTGATCCGCTCCTGACTCCACATAGGCCATAGTCGAAATGAACATCCGCGTTTGATGTGAAAGGTTCGACATTAATTCATAATGAACGGGCAGCTCCTCGCTCGCCACTTATATTTCCTTAATCCCTGGGAGTACAAACGGCCACAGAGCACGATGAAAACCTAATGGTTATATCTCTTTATGTAGAGATCAAAGGCCACCATGGCCTCTGTCCGTCCTTTTTTCCATCTCCGCACCCTCCCTGCCGCTCCGTCGACGTCCTCCCCCTCCCCCTGGACCCGTCAAGAATTGGAGGATACCCTCCAGTCTAATTAATATACCTATACAGGAGGGATTTTGTGCGGTGCAAAAATTAAGGCTTGGAGTGCTGTTTTGGCGGTATCTTCATTAATATGCGTTTTTGTATGAACACGATGTTTTTGGGGGTTCATTGATGGTTTTACTGAGATGACAAAACGAAGGGTGAACTCGGACACAACTCTAGAAAAATATCAAAAATTAATCGAAATCAGTTGTTGTGCTTTGCTTTCTGAATCTTTGAATTATTCATTCAACCTCGCAGTAGGCTGATCAGCATTTTTTATCATTTTTGTAGTTTGCTTGATCCTAATAGGGAAACGGCGTGCCATATTGTCGTTGAAATGTCTGTCAAGTTTTTTATTTAGCAGCTCGATACAACTAAGACTCGTTTGAAATTTCGCCAGAAATCCTGAAACAGAATATTTCAAAACTTCAACGGAATGCCCTGTATAGAATTGACTTGTAAGTTCATTTGTGGTCGGTATATCACAGCTTCATTTGTTGCGGTCGGCCGTATAATGTTAGACGTAAGAACGATAATAAAAGGGACGAATTCAAAACTTCAAATTTTCAAGATAGGTCCAAGATATGATTCTCATTCTTCTTCGTCACTTTTCTTATCCACTACACTCATGTTTCTCCAAGCTGTTTTGTGCTGAGCTATCTGGTACCATTTATTGCCGCATATTCTTTTGTATCATCAAAGCATTATCCTTGTGGTCTACCCAAACTGCGTTTCGTCATTCTTGGTCGCCAGTCTGTTATCTTATATGTCCATCTCGATTTGTCTTGTCGAGCCACGTGTCCTGTCAACTGCCACTTCAATTCTGCAAAACGCGCTATATAATAATGTATAATAAAATCAACAAATTTTGATTCTTTATCGGATGTCTTCAATTCTTTTTCTGGCTCTAAGACTAACTTTGGGCATAGTTCGTTCTATGGCTTTTTGCGACACCTGCTTTGCGGTCTTCTCTGTTATTGCTGTAAGACGACGACTACATGTTCGTGGTTTGAGAGCACGTAGGAGGGTACAACATCCCCGTTTGAATAGGGAACACCGGGTTCATCGACGGCAATGGGCTGAGGAGCACCGCAATTGGACACTTGAAGATTGGAGCCGATGTTTATTTACGGATGAGTCTAGATTTCGTTTAGTTAACTCCGATTGACGTATTCTTGCTTGGAGGGAAAGAGGTCGAAGGCATGTAGAACAGTTTATGGTACCCACAACAGCTTTTGGCGGAGGTTCTATATGTGTATGGGAAGGCATTTGTTCGAACCAACGCACAGGTTGGTTGTTCTGCAGAACACCACCATGACCAGCCAGAGATATCACGATATAATTATTGAACCCATAATTGTTCCGTTTGCGGCTGCTGTGGGCGAGAATTTCATTTTAATTGACGATAATGCCCGTCCACACTGTAGTCGTCGGTTAATGAAGCGTTAGAAACTCATGCTATTGATAGGATGGCCAGCTCGCTCTCCAGACATGGTTTTGAAGCCAATGTCGCTACTGATAATATGCAGGCATCAAATACTAATAATTAATAAATGAATAGATGGACACCACTTAATGATCGTTTTTCCAATTCAAGCAAAAGTGAACATAAATCTTCTTGAGATGAAATATGAAATGTATTTTTGTGTGGCATAATTTAATGTTGATTCTTTTTTCCGAATCATGCACATCTTTACTAATCAGTGTAGATGATAGCCAAGATAAAGGCACTGGTCAAGTGAAAGAAGTGTTTGCACCTTTTCTTGAAAAAATATCCACCTTTCCATTTCCTACGATGTCTTAGTGAAAAGGGTTAGGTTACCAAACCGACATGCCACGAAGTGCTCCAATGAAAGCTCAATTATTGTCACTCAATAAGCTGTAAATGGTAACCCGAGTTGGAGGAACTATCCCAAAGGGCTCCAAGAATTTACGGTTACTTTGTGTCAGTTGTAGCTTTTGTTAAAAAAAAGTTTGCATAAAATGAAGCAGAGTTAATCAAGCAGACGAAAATAGCTCAAAACACTCTCCTCCTAAATGATCTTGGTTTCAAGTCAGACAAAACAGAAAACATAATGCAACAATGCAATACATAACACCAAATAAAGTGCCAGTCTGTGGGTAAATAAGGAAACGTACAACAACACAACACAATTTGAATAATTTTTTATGAAAATGCTGCTATCTGGATTTTACATCAATATTTTTCTCGAATATTTTACACCAAATTGGACCAGGCAACGTTTTTTTCCGTGACTACTTGTATCTTTCTGAAAATGATATAAATTTCCACAGGGAAACGTGAAATTTATTGTACAAAAAGTCTGGCCGGAAAAATAGCCGCGTTGGGAGGGCCGTGTACGGCCTACCAAAAAACGAAACAAATTGGTCGCTCGAAAAGAAAGCCAATCTTTATCATTTAGCGTAGAATTATGGCCCGTCGAAGAAAACAGCTCGAATTTCAATTTTCAATAAGTTCTGAGTGCTTTCCAAAGGGAGAAAACGCGAGTGTATGTAAAGTTCTCCGATAGAAGAGTTATGTGAAGGGAAGGACTACGTTTACGAATGAGCTTCTCGATCTAGAAAACGTCAGGCTTCTTGTTTAGGCAGCTTTAATCGTGATTAATCTCACTATCGATGCCTCAGGTACGCATAATAGGGATGTTGACTCATGTTACGAATTCATATAAATTGAGGTTTTCCTCATAGAGGGGAGTTTTTGCAATACTAAACAACCATTTTAGTGATCTTATTATTCTCGTTGAATTAAATAAAGCTGATTTAAATTATGTTATTTATTATCAACTATCACGTGACTGCGAACGCCAATCAGAGCTAATTGACGTCACTCTCCAGGTATTGTCATTGCAAATTCGAAAGTAGGGTGCTCAGATCAACAAAATACATTCATAGGCCGGGTTCCACAAAACTCCAATCACCTTGATTATTGAAATGTCTTCATTTATCTGCAATTTTCAGTTCATTTTTGACATAAACCATCGACTTATTTCAATATAAACGATTTGATGGCATATCAAGCTTTGTGAAACCCACGGTTCTGTGACTTGAACCATAGTAAATATATAATATATCATATCTATGATTCGAACTTACGAAGTTGAAAGCTGAAAGAGAACAGAATACCTAATTCGTTACAAGAACGATAATCTACAATTTTCTTTATAATGGAGATAGGATTCATCAAGGGTAGTAGTAGTAACTTACCGAAGATAGATTCCCTAATGGTCGCAAGTTTCTTTGCTGAAAACAAGGATTTTTGTGCAGCGGAGCTTAAAAACGTGAAATTGTCTTTGTAAGTAGCAAACTTTTAACTCATATTTAATATTACAAATGAAAGAAACACCCATTCAGCATTTATCGACCGACCTATTCATTTTGAAAGCTTAGATTGAACTTTTCCACAAGGGATCGGGCAAAATCAGTTCACTTTGACAGAAGTCAAAGTATGTTCACTGAATAATGACGTAATCATCAGAACGTGACAAAATTGAGCATTTCCGCGGGAATTTTGAATTGTCTTTTCATTTACTCATTTTTATTGGCAATTACTATATTTTCAAGGAAAAAGTAGACCCTGTATATTCCGATGATCGATGGGGAGACAATTTTCCTAGAATGATTTTTCTTGATTATTTTATTTCTTCGTTTTTTTTATCCAAGTAAGTAGCACTACGATCAGAGAAAACTCCACTCCTGATTTTGGACTAGTGTATGGAATATGGTCATTAAGTATACCAGATCGAAGTTCCAGTAATTCTTGTCTAGTTTTAAAGACATCGGTGAATACCCCATCGACAAAAACTCTTCTATTCCTCATTGTCTCAGTAGTTCCGACCAAGAATCCGAAATCGTCACATCTAAACGGTGTACGCCTGATGTATAGCGGATTGTTAGAACAAAAACTGCGGTAAGACAAGCCGGGCATGCTCCCCAGAGACCGATAGAGGTCTCTGCCTCTGCGAAATACGAGTGTACGGGGAATATCCGAGCCGCGTTCGGAAAAATGATGCACTCAGGGACGGCAATTTTTAAATAATTGACTGGAGTCCGGTTGAAAATGAATTACTGCGAGGAAGGCTCGTATAATCGCGGAGTTAGATTCTGGAGAGGATCGGCAGGGAAGGATCGGAATATACAAGTGTCAAATTGTGTGGCGGCGTGGAGAGAGGGCTTTATTCTTTATGGCCGTTCAGGCCGTACGGATGGATCGTTCGAGTTTTTGATTATGATGTTGGATAGAGAAGCTATCAGAGGAATACAAGATTTTATAGATAACTCTTTGAAGTTTGGAGATATAAAGCTTCCTGAATTAATATTCACGTTAGTCGATCGATTAAAAGAAGAGGCCATGGAAAAAAAAGTTTACAATAATTCGGAAATGTCATCTCATCGAAGTTATAACACCCAAATGAAGACCCTTGAACAGCAGTCATTCAATCAATCCGTTATATTTCTTATGACGGCTAAGTAGGTCGACTCAGTAATGGTTGTCATTTCGTGATGAAGTTTTCTTCTTAATTTAGAGGTAATTCAGCCCCATAAGCAAAAGTTTGGTTGATGGTGGGACTGCTAACCGATCACTGTTCGTACAAATATCATTTGTACCGTACGTGAAAGTCGACAGATGAGGTTGGCAGCCTCTGTGGGTCAGAAGCAGAAACAGCTGAACACATGGTATGCAAATATTTAGTACTGGCTGGCCTCAAAACAATTCATATGGGGAAACCGGTCCCGGATACCCAATATGTACCGACCAAGGCTTCATAGGACGTTGTCAATTTTATCAAGGCCTCTTGAGTTTTCATGAATGAGTCGGGTAAAGAACAAAGAACGTACTTGGTCACAGTTCTTGGAAGACAAACCTAAACATAATAATCCCAGTTATAATAATAACAATAAATGAAAATGAGAACATTATATACAAAGGCCAACAAGCATCATCCTAAATGCTGTGTTGAAAGAACAACGATTCCAAGAACTCAAGGCAGGCGAGGCTTTGTGGACATAAAGAAAATAGCAGCTGAACAGATAAACAACTTAAGGAATAACTTTGTAGACAAGTCAAGCACTTCGGACTTACAATCCAATATATTACAGGAGGCTGCCAAATGTTTGCTGGAAATGAATCGAGTCGACATGATGCAGTTTTTAAAATACTTCATCATCCAACTAAAGATGCTGCAATCCGAAACAATTCCATATTATAAGTATCAGCCTAAAGTAATACTGGAGAACCACCATTACAGGCCATACTGGGATCGCACAGTACTCACAAATTTAACAGTTGCTAATAAAAGGCCAGACATAATTCTAGTGAAGAAAAAGAGAAGAGAGCAACACTTATAGACGTAGCCATCCCGAATAACAGCAATCTACGTCAAAAATACGTTGAACAAATTTCGAAATATCGAGAGCATGAACTTCAGATCAAAAGGCAGTGGGGAATGTCTAGTACCAGAACCATTCCCATTTTCATATCAACCATAAACATTATTCCTAAGAGCCTCAAGTCCAACCTCAAGGAGCTAGATTTGGATGAAAACCTTCACAAAAGAATGCAAAAAGCAGTACTTCTCAGTATTGCTAGGACGGAAGGGAAGTTTGTAGGTCTCTATGGACACCAGGAACAACAATGGAAGAAAACATTGCAAGACCGACTACCAGGACATCAACTGAGAAATCCAGGACCAAGCAACGAAGGACGAACAACCCAGGACCCAGGAGAAGAAGAACAACGAACACCTCAGAGCTCAATCTTCCTGATACTTGCTATCCGGGATGAGTGAAGGTTCCCCTTAGTGGGGAGTGTGATAGCCGATCGCTAGGGGGTGTGAGAATAGTTCGATAATAATAATAGTAATGCGTTTGGAGAATCCATTTGTTTATTCAAAGATGTTATTGGAGTATATTTCATTATCCAGAAATCAAATCTAGTTAACTACGAGTCCAAAACGTTTTCGAGAAGTGCTTTTACACTTTGAGTCAAGCAGTGCGTCGTTATTCGAAAATCGAAACTGATGGGATTGAGACCCGCCATTCTGCTACACCCTGTATGCCTCATGTAAACTGTAACAAGGTACCCGCCTTGGGTAATTCCTTGTCGGTATCAACCGCTATTTCCTGAGCAAAACAGAACAGATACATCCCACTTATTTATTGTAATGCATATCAGCAATGCGATACCTACGAGAGATGTGCTGGCATCGTCGAGTACTACTCAGACAGTATGCAATTTTATGTACCCATAGGAAGATGTTCGAACCCAGTTCAACAAGTGTCCGTTCATTTCAACCTGCACTGCACTCGTTCGGCCTTGCTCGTTTTGAGGTGGATGCTCACTGCTCAGTTGTTTTTGTTATGGGGGATTCGCTCGTTAGCACGTCATGAAATTTGTATCTTTTATAAGAATTTTCTAGAGAAACATGTAGGTGCATATACAGGGTGTTTCTGAATTGCACGTACAAACGAAAAGGGGAGATTCCTTAAGTGAGTTTAAGAAAAAAAGTCCCATAAACATGGGGTCGCAAACGTTTCGTTTTCGAGATACAGAGTGTTGAAGTTTGAATTTTTTTTCAAGTTTTTTTCTCATAGTATCTACACTTCACAAGATATTCAACTGAAATTTGGCATAAATATTACATTTGAGAGTTCGCACCACGTGACATGGCAATTTCGATAGAAGATCTACTGGGTGATATTTTTTTCTGGAACACTGCCACGTTCTTCTGCAGAACTTTTTTTTGGTGAGCAACTGTTAATTTGAAAAAATGTGAAAAGAACCTTTGTTTCTATACTAAACTTTTCGGTCTCTTGTAGTTTTGTCGTATCTACCAACGATTTCGAGAAAAAAAATTTTGAACGATTCTCTCGAAATTCTCGCTCGTATGATAGGAAGGCCAGTTTGTAATCTGTGGTGAATGAATTCAGTGTCAGTTTTTATGGAAATTTTCAAATTTCTCAAATGTAATATCTATGCCAAATTTCAGTTGAATATCTTGTGAAGTGTAGACACTATGAGAAAAAAAACTTGAAAAATATTCAAACTTCAACACTCTCTCGAATTGCTCCTGCGAGAATCTTTGCACTTATTTGTCAGGAGCAAATTGGTCTTGAAAAAAAATTGTTACCTAACAGTAAAACTGAAAAGTGAAACAAATTAAAAGGATATTGTAACGTTTCGGTGGCTATATCAGACACCTTCTTCAGATAAACTCTAAAAATCTTCAGTTTTACTGTTAGGCAACAATTTTTTAAAAGACCAATTTGCTCCTGACAAATAAGTGCAAAGATTCTCGCAGGAGCACTTCACCTTAATCAAACATTTTTTAATTATTTATGTTTCAGAGACTGGGAGTGAAAACTTATAAAGTTTCTAAGAAATGCAGAATCCTCCCAAAATATATTTCAATCGATATCCAATAAGAATCTTCTTCTTCTTAGTTAAGACCTTTTGGTCTGTTTGTTTCGTAGGGTGGTCACTATTGTGGATTCTCCTGAGATACAGATGTCCAGCTCTCCCTCCATCTTTTTGGTGGTCTTCAGATTGGCCTTTTGCCAGCTGGATTTCCATTTAGAACAACCCTGGCTATTCTCCCGGGGTCCATTCTCCCCACATGGTCCCGCCAGTATCTTCTGCGCTTCTGTCCCCATCTGACTACATCTTCCACCTTAAGAATCTGGCGGATGGTTTATGTCAAATATTATCTTCATTTTCTCAACGTAATCAGGGCTGTGTAAAACCCCGCTAAAATAGACCAATTCAGTCTGAGCAAAAACGGAAATCTTAAGATAGCAGACCATGAGTACCTAGGTGAAGGGATGATCACTGGTGCCACGTTGTCCTTTTAAATGAAATTGCCAAATTTTTTAACTATCCTATTCAAAAGTGATCTATAAGTGATACACCAATCAACAGTAATATCCAAACCATTGTCAACGCGATCAGAGTTGTGTAACGCCCTGCTTGAGTCAACCAATTCAGTTTGAGCAAAAACGGAGATCTTAAGATAGCAGACCATGAGTACCTAGGTGAAGGGATGATCATTGGTGCCACGTGGCCCTTTTAAATGAAATTGCCACATTTTTAGTTATTCTATACCTATAAGTGATGCACCAATCAACAGTAATTTCCAAACCATAATCGAATATCAATATAACAACACAAACACAATGGCTCAGTCTCAAACCAACCGCTCTTATTTCCTACCAGAGACCAAGGCGCGTCTAATTAAGACGATTGCGTTTCTCATTTTTTCCCAGTCCCATTTTCTCGTTTCTTCTCATCTCGCGGTGACGATTAAGCGACCGCGTCAACGGCCGAAAACTCGTTCGTCTGCCGCGGAAAAAATCGCCATGAATAAGAACCTGGCCGCGAGGAGGCCGCGACAATGATATCTCGAGTCGATCGGCCTAACTTATGCAGATGTATTCGACGATCTCGTGCAATTGTGCTGTAATTTAAGAGTTACACGTCTGGATGCCGCGTTTTTAAGGGATTCAAATCGGTGTCCGTACTGAATTATCTCGGAAACCTGTTCGCTTGATCGGGTTGTCCGTTGCGACAACTCGCACAATGAAACGGAATACAATAACTGGCTTCGACTGTTCCTAACTGTAGACGAGACGTACCTCTTGTTGAGAATGATGTATGGCGATGACATATTGACGTGATTTACACCTTGATTTAAGTTATTGAATGTTGGAGTCATGGCGGGCATAAGCTTTTCTATCGTTTAGACCTACATAGTAGCAATTGTATGCAAGTATTTCGTTTGAAACAATATCAATTTCATTTTTTCTGATTCTTCGGCAGAGTTGTTCACTGAGAGATAGGATGTAGTTGATATATACAAATTTCTTTATTTCATCATTAATTTGAGGTGGATAAATTAAAGTAAACAATTTTGTTTCTTGTTTTTTGAAAATTAATTTGTCTATTATGTTAGGGGAATAGCCGTTGTTTATGGCTAATAATTTAAGAACTCTAACTTCATTTTCAAAATTAGATTTTGATAATGGAATTGAAGTCAACCTATGTACCAGGGAATGTTGTTGTTCATGTAGGATCTATTGTATTTACGTTCTGAATTTCTGTTCAATTCTAGCTACTCTGAAATTCCCTTTTTTGAAGTTGTTCCTGGGAATTTTTTTTTTCAAATATGAAAAGGCTCATTTATGAAATCACGCCAGGTCTTCCTCCATTTTTTCTGCCTATTCCTCGAACAGTTTCCTTCTAAATCCGGAGTCAAAGCAACAGTTTATTGCTATGATAAATCAAGCAATTAAACGTACAAGACCTCAGAGCACCCCAACAAGACACATGGCGCAGCGGTGTCGTGGGGTTAATGAGAGGCAGGACCGAGAGGGGTGACCCCCTCATTACGGTGCGTTCGTCGTGACAGATACACGGACAGATTTAGAGGTCGCCCGAACCCGTTGTTGCGCCACGAAGACGATGGCGCCCATTATGTTAACTAAACGCATTCTCGAACCGTTCGACAATTATTTACCAATTAGGGAAACGTTTGGGCATGTTCCAGAACCGAGCTTGGAGATCGTCAATGATCGACGAAATTTTTTCAGTGGGGGAATGGAATTTCGTTTCTTAAACCATATTACGAAGAAATTATGTGAAGAATAATACACAGGGTGTCCCGTAATTAGACCGACAAACTTCTAGTGGACATTATATCGTATTTTAGACAAATTCGACCCAAATCATATTATGCAAAATTGCTTCGTTAAGGAGCTAGTCCCCTTTGAAGATGACGTCCTGTCCACACTTTTTGCCACATATTCGCAAAACGGAGTCACATAAAGTGCTGAAAGTTTACACATTGGCTAATATGAAAAATACGCATCGATTTGATTGAGTGCATTTCTGTCATGTCAAGCACAATCATTTGGGGGGGGGGGGGGGGCGAAGGGTATTTTTAGTTGAAACTTTTTTAACTTTCATTATTTCGCGAGATTTACATCATATTCATAAGCTTTGATGTCTTTTCTTGAAAAAAGATGCTCTTGTATAATAACGCCCAGATGCACCATTTCTGAAAAAAATATATTTGAAATTTTCTCTCTTTTCACTAAGTACTCAATGTTCACTTTTGTTTTGAATTTATTTTCAATTGATAATGGTTAGGTTGAAGATATCAATCAATTCTATCAAGCAAAGATCATCTTCTCTCGCCAAAAATTTCGATATCAATTATTTGCATTCGTGTTTTGCGAATATGTGGCAAAAAGTGTGGACAGGACGTCATCTTAAAAGGGCATTAGCTCCTTAAAGAAGCAATTTTGCATTATATGATTTGGGTCGAATCGGACTAAAATATGATCTATAATGTCCACTAGAAGTTTGTCGGTCTAATTACGGGACACCCTGTATATCCTATCATGTCATGAGTGCCCTGCATTTTAAATAGGTCAGACTGGCCGTTCTCTCGGAGTTAAAGTTGATGAACATAAAAGATCTATACTACAAAATAAATCAACAAGAGGTTTCCCACTCATTGTATTACTCTCAACCACTTCATAGACTTCAATAATATAAAAATTCTACATAAAGGTGAAAAAGGTAGACGTTTAGATCAATTAGATTTCCGCCTGCCACCGATTTTAACATGTGTTACCTGATATGTGTATGAGTATGTTCTTTCTGTGTTGATATGTATTCAGTTTTGAAAATGGGATAAAACCCGAAACACGAGTGTCAACAATTTTTTTAATAAAAATTGTGGAACTTTGTCAAGTGTTTTTTATCTTCTTTTTATTATTCAATTTATCATGTTTCACCAAGGGTTATGCGAGGAATCAATTTCGACAACAACAGAAGTTTAAATTTCCAAGTAAAGTTCAAGAAATAAATTAAAATCAATACACTAGATTTACTATTGTCTCAATAGTACACTTTAAGTGAATTTTTAATATTAAAATATTCATGATAACGAAAAGGTGATATTGAAATAATGAAAATTCTTTCGAATTTTTTCACTTACTGTATCCGATATGATTAGAATCGTTCAGGTTTCTTATATCGACGTACTAAATTGCAATCTCCGTTTCAGAGATAAACGCTCACAAATATCACCCAAATTCAAAAGAGTGAAAAAAAATTCAAAATGCATCAGTGAAATAAGTTAGTACTCACCCTGCATTCATGGCATCGGCATACCCCCTCGACAACACGCTGTATTTCTGGAACAACAAAACTTGGTATGAACCCGACTAAAATCCAAAATTGCACTGATATATTACCATTGTGAAAATCAATAATGTACACACAAATATATCTAGTCACACACATAACCACCTTGGGACGCTTTGATCCATCAGAATCAAATAAAGTTTTTTCGAAGAAACAAACATCAAATATCCACGGTATCTTATTTGTATAATATATGGAATATTGACAATTCGTTCACTAAAATACGTATAATATTGAGAACGATAAGATTAGCTGACAATTGCAGAAAATAGGCTGGTTCTAAAGCAAACATGCTTAACATTCCCGAATATTCTGGATGATCAGGTAAAATATGATGTATCTAATAATTCAAGGTAAGTACAATCGTTGTTCTCTTTCACCGAAAAATTGTTCGAATAGCGAATTGTAAACAATAAAAAATTGGATTGTTTGATTATTTCAAATTATTCACGACTTCGGTCATTTCATTCTATTCACTATGTGTTACGTTTCAATTCACTCAGTTATATCGTTGATAGAGAAAAAGGCAAGATTCTCAAATTATAGGACAAACTGATCATTTTGACAGTTTTACCAAAATCAAAATAAATAATTAATAGATTTTAATCGACTAGTTTCTTGATAGCTGGAATTGAGTATAAATTCTTGACTGAAATAATGTCAGACTTCTTATTTTTCACAAGACTGACATTTGATCTATACTAATATTATAAAGAGGAAAGATTTGTATGTTTGTGGGTTTGATACGAGTTAACTCATAAGCTACTAGACCGATTTCAATAATTCTTTCACCCTTAGAAAGCTATAATATCCCTGAGTAACATAGGCTATACTTTTCACCCGAGAAAATTAAGGAAACCTACTATAACTTCAATGATAATAAATATGAGTACCAAAATCAGCCATGATCAGCTATTTTCAGGTGCGCTGCAAAAACCGTAAGACGTACATGGAAACAATGTATGACGGAAATGTACCTCTTTAATAGTTCTACAAAAAAGTCCGCGATAGCATACATCTATCTTTCAAGGTTTTCTCAGTATCACCTTCTAAAGGTATCCGAAACTTTCTCAAAATTATGCATTATTTGGGAGTAATCTTTTATGAATACGCTATTGATCCTTATCCAATTAAATACGTCGTTCATACCCAGTATTTAATTTAGAACGAAATTGCCTTTTACATCATTCAATTATGATGAATACATCAAAAGATATGGCAGGTTGAAGATGTAATCGCACCAAAATGGGTCTCCAAGGTAGGCACTAGGCGGGTAGGAGAAAGTACCGAAGTGTGAGGGATGTATGAATGTATTTTGGATTGCCTGATGCCGGTATGTTTATGATCACAAATCAGATCAACAGATGGCGCTGTAGTCGTTATTTAGGTTATTCATCTACTCTGCAACTAAACGGCTGGATCGAATTGAATGAATTTTTGTGTATACAGAACAACGTCTGTTGGGTCTGCTAGTATAATATAAATTTCTGTTTCAGTAAAGCTGATACATTGTTCGTATTACTTCTGAAATCTTTATGTGCGGTTGGCCACGACAATTAATCATTAGAAATATTAAAATAGCAGAAAAAACGCATTGAAATGCGTCATTATTGATCCATTTCGTTTACGTTAAACTAGCTTTTATTTTGAGGTCTACAGACAAAATTTTATAACGTCAAACGGGCATTGTCTCAACCTCTTTGACTTTGTAATTTTTTTCGTATCTCTAACCCTTTTCGAGTAAAAAATCATTGAACGATTGTATGTAATTCGCTAAGAAAAAATAATAGAAATACTCGATAGGTATGCCCAGAATTTGCTTTCCTTTTGATAGCTCGTCATCTGAGACAACTTAATCTTTTTCAATATCAAACTAAAAATAATAATATTTTTTTACTCAAAAACGGTTAAAGATACGAATAAATTACACGAATCAAAAAAATTCCTAAATTGAACGAAGATATTTAAAATTTATTTTACACTGACCAGTAGCGTACCGCAAAAAAGGTTGAAAGGGAAAAAGGAGACATGGCTCCAGAAAAGAAAACACCCTGTGAATTCTAGTTGAGATTCAGGACGTGCAATGATGGAGACTGTTGAAAATAGCTTGCATTCCGAATTTGGACTGAATATCTAAAAAACTGTAGGAGTTATGAAGAAAAAAAAAATTTTCTTTGGAAATTTCAACACCCTGTAGCTCCGTAAAGAAGCTTTTGCGGATCCATGTTTATATGGACTTTTTTTCTTTAAATTATACGTAGATTCATCCCCCTAAGTTGTGACATACTATTATATAGCACCTTGTATAGATAATAAAGCAAAAATACAGGGTGTCCCGTAATTAGACCGACAAACTTCTAGTGGACATTATAGATCATATTTTAGACAGATTCGACCCAAATCATATAATGCAAAATTGCTTCGTTAAGGAGCTAGTGGCCTTTGAAGATGACGTCCTGTTCACACTTTTTGCCACATATTCACAAAACGGAGTCACATAAAGTGCTGAAAGTTTACACATTGGCTAAAATCAAAAATACGCATCGATTAGATTGAGTGCATTTCTTTCATGTCAAGCACAATCGTATCATTTGGGGGGAACGAATGGTATTTTTAGTTGAAGCTTTTTCAACTTTCATTATTTCGCAAGATCTACATCATATTCATAAACTCTGATGTTTTTTCTTGAAAAAAGATGCTCTTGTATTATAACGCCCAGATGCACCATTTCTGAAAAAAATAGATTTGAAATTTTCTCTCTTTTCACTAAGTACTCAATGTTCACTTTTGTTTTGAATTTAGTCTGGGCGTTTTTATACAAGAGCATCTTTTTTCAAGAAAAAACATCAGAGTTTATGAATATGATGTAAATCTCGCGAAATATTGAAAGTTAAAAAAGTGTTAACTAAAAATACCCTTCGCCCCCCTCCAAATGATACGTTTGTGCTTGACATGGAAGAATTGCATTCAATCTTATCGATGCGTATTTTCGATATTAGGCAATGTGTAAACTTTCAGCACTTTATGTGACTCCGTTTTGCGAATATGTGGCAAAAAGTGTGAACAGGACGTCATCTTCAAAGGCCACTAGCTCCTTAACGAAGCAATTTTGCATTATAAGATTTGGGTCGAATCTGTCTAAAATACGATCTATAATGTCCACTAGAAGTTTGTCGGTCTAATTACGGGACACCCTGTATAGTAGGTACTACTAGATTTTTAATGACAATACTATGTGTCGAATGCGCAAAAGTACTCAGTATTAACTTGAAATCGTGTACCAAACCAGAATTACATTTTTAATTAATCGAATTCAGTTCAAAGTTACCAAGCAATTGAATGCTCAACAATGAATCACAGTAACTGCCAGGATATTAGATATGCAGTCAAGAAAGTAGCTCTTAGGACGCATGGAAAATGAAATTATTCATTAAACACATACAAGTAGTATGCAATCTCTCACGAAAGCCAGGCAGTGGTTGTATTTCATGTTTGATTTATATGAAATCAACAGCGAATATGAATTATGTGCGTGAAATTGTGCGATGCTATACCTTTTATACTACTACTACATATGTATTTTTAGGACAGCGAACTGAGTGATTGATTAAATATTTATAGAAGATATCTAGTACAAATTCCAATTTTGTTTGTGAAAATACATAATACCATTTCAATGATAAATTGAGTCACGTTTACAATAAGGAAAATTCTGAATGAAACAATATTCATTCGTTTTTCCTTTTGCCATATCTAGGTAACCTTCATTTAGTTTCGGATTAGAGTTCATGAATTACAATGTTGAGTCCCAGAATACCAAGGTCTGACACGAGGATTTGGAACTATCTGGAATCAAATACCGCCATATTCATCAAGGGACAATTTTTGGAAAATAGTAATTTAGATAGCAAGTCCGGAAAGAAGGGTTTTTTGGACGAGAAGACGAAATCCTAGGACGAGTCCTAGGATAAATTTAGATAGCAAGTCCGGAAAGAAGGGTTTTTTGGACGAGAAGACGAAATCCTAGGACGAGTCCTAGGATAAATTTAGATAGCAAGTCCGGAAAGAAGGGTTTTTTGGACGAGAAGACGAAATCCTAGGACGAGTCGTAGGATAGTCCTGGAAGTGTGCAAGCCCAAGAAACCACATTCGAACGTACTGCGAACACTATTTTTTCGGCAACCGTGAAGAAACACCATCGAATTGATGAATCACTTTGAATTGTGATACAAAATATGCCAACTTTCGACAACGAATTATACAGGGTGTCCGGGGAAAAACTGTACATACTCTTACCAAAGATAGAGTTGCACTAGCTGACTACTGATTGACTATAAAAAATTAATTTCTGGATTTCCCTAGAAAACTACAGGGTGTTTTTCCAACTTCATGGAAATAGTTAAACAATCATAAAATCCAAACTAATTGACGGATATTATTGAAACTTGGGGTGTTATTGGTAGATGCTAAGGTCGAGTCAGAAATACATCAATTATTTCATTATTCCAGGACCGGACTCATTAATCTTCATTTAAAGTGTTCAGGGTAAAAAAAGCACTTTGTATTTCGAATTACGAATAATTGATTAACTTTTTAGAAAGAAGCTAAATTATGCTTCAATTCGTGGTATCTCTTGAAGTTGTCAGATTAACAATTATTTTTTTATGAATTTTTGAATTTGGAAAAAGTTCGAAAAATTGAATTTATTTACCTGAACAGGACTTAGTCACCTTGTAGAGGTCGAAATAAATTATAAATTTTCTTTAAAAAGTCACTGAAGGTGAGGAAGACTATAAAAATTTGATGATATACTGGGTGGCCACCCTAGATCGCATTGCGACGAAGTGAAGGTTTATTGCGAAAAAAAATTATTGGCGACATGTATAGGGTTTACATAAGCATATTTCAAAATTATTCGTATGTATACCGGGTGTTCATTGGAAGAAGTGTCACTTTGGTCTATATCTTTGTTGTCGAACACACGGTATACATACGAATAATTTTGAAATATGCTTATGTAAACCCTATACATGTCGCCAATAATTTTTTTTCGCAATAAACCTTCACTTCGTCGCAATGCGATCTAGGGTGGCCACCCAGTATATCATCAAATTTTTATAGTCTTCCTCACCTTCAGTGACTTTTAAAAGAATATTTATAATTTATTTTCGACCCCCACAAGGTGACTAAGTCCTGCTCAGGTAAATAAATTCAATTTTTCGAACTTTTTCCAAATTCAAAAATTCATAAAAAAATAATTGTTGATGTGACAACTTCAAGCGATACCACAAATTGAAGCATAATTTAGCTTCGTTCCAAAAAGTGAATCGATTATTCTTAATTCGAAATACAAAGTGTTTTTTTCACCCTGAACACTTTAAATGAAGATTAATGAGTCCGGTCCTGGAATAATGAAATAATTGATGTTTTTCTGACTCGACCTTAGCATGTGCCAATAATCCCCCAAGTTTCAATAATAGCCGTCAATAAGTTTAGATTTTATGATGGTCTAAGTATTTCCATGAAGTTGGAAAAACACCCTGTAGTTTTCTAGGGAAATCCAGAAATTAATTTTCCATAGTCAATCAGTAGTCAGCTAGTGCAATTCTATCTCTGGTAAGAGTATGTACAGTTATTCCCCGGACACCCTGAATATGAACTGACAGCGGTTATATCAATGCTACGGGTTGACCAACTGCATTTATGAAAATCATTTTCACTTCTCCTTCGAAAGTTGAGCATGAACAAAACTGTAATGGTCGATTTTCCTAGGTGACAACTTTCATCAGGTACCATTGTCTCAAAGTAAATGAGCAATGACAGAGTGCAAATACTGAAAACCTAACTAACCTTCAGTCCGTTCACGAAACTTTGAGCTGACGGTTGAACATGACAAATTGGCATATTCCACTGTGTATATTAAAATTTTAGGTTATGTTGTTTATTTTCTTGTCAGGTTGATACGCGATGTTGTCAATATTGCATAGAGTTCTCTGATGACTCGGAAGCTCGTCAAACGAGGCTGGGTACATTCGAAAACATTGACTTTGTTCATCGTTAAGACAGCAAATACTGCCAATCTCAGATAAATAAACAAATGCCTACTTTGCGCTCAATAATATGTGAACGGAGTATAACTAACAAATTCCACATGACCCACTAACCCTATTAAAAATTTTTAGATGGTTTATGGGAATAGCACAGTGTGCAACAAAATCTATCAAAAATGCATTAAAATTTGTTAAAAGTCAAACAAAAATTGACCTGTTTCAGGATTTTGTTGCCCAAAATTTTTCTTCTGAGATAACTAATTTGTTCCATTATTTTGTCGCGCACTGTAAAAAAAACCATATCCAATCTTCACTCAACAACAGGAAAGTTGACAGAAGAATCTAATAAACTGTGAAAAATCGTATTTTTCAATTCGAAAAAAACGCCGAAGAGATGACGACATTCTTCAAAGTTTCCTAAATGAAAGGACAAGTCCTCTAAGTCCGAAATGTCATTACAAGGGAACAAACCCTTTCAATACTCGAATGCCCTCGCCCTAAAACTTCATTTCCGCCAGAGAAAATACGGAGAAGGATATTTAATTTCGGCACATTGACGAACAATCATGGAAGGGGCGTAAATCGAAAAGAAAAACCGTCCCGCCAATTTTCTTTCAATCAGCACAAAACATGTCTCATCCACGCTCGGAAAATAATTGAGCTCGGCTCTAGAAAAAACGGAAATATGCAGCGCAGGAAACTCACGTCGATTATGGAGCTTTTTCAATTTTTCCAATCGTCGACTCACTGTGTCGCCCGTTCGCCTTCCCTCCGCTAAGAAAATCCACTTATTTCCCGGATTTCCATCGCATGTGTCGCTAGGAAATAATGCTGTTATGCCATTTTTTTCATTCTCGATGGAGACGATGTATTTCCGCAGATATGGATTGCGTTCGTCTTTGTTGGAAATGAGAATTAATCAGGTATGTCTCTGCACGAGTGCTGATCATTTCCTTTATGCTGGATTCACAATGGACGTAACCATAAAACTCCCGAAACGTAAACGCAAAACGCAAAGTTGAACCAATGCAAATCATATGGAACTGTTCACAATAGGATCTGTAATTTTTACGTTTACGTTGAGCTTATGGTAGTCCGTAATTCTAACGTTAATTATAGAAATTTGTTCACATTCTGTGATTTGTAGGTCTAACTCACCAACGCCGTTTTTTTCTTCTTTTAGAATTTTGCTCCTCAATTTTTTTTTCAAACATCGTCTCAATAAAAACAGACTCAATACTTCATACATTTTTAATTAATGACAACATTTCACAGTAATCAATTGTCAAAAAATTCATAGAACACTTATTATAAAGGTACAGAATCATCTTCTTACTCTACAAAAACGTCTATAATTTGCTACTGCGCCCAAAGTCCATTCTGAACACATTTACGTTTACGGACAAAGTACGTTTACGTGTTCGTTATGGTTACGTCCATAGTGAATCAGCACTAACATTAACATGAAATTCCGACAACAAATTCCGTAACATGAGCAATCGATCTAATAGGCTCATACTTAAGCAATAGAAAGCAGTGTGTTGATTTTGGTGGTAGTTTATCCAATTTGTTGAATATTGTATTTGGTGTGCCCAAGGATCCGTCCTCGGGCCACTTTTATTCCTTATTTACATTCATGACATCATAAGTTGTGAACCAGGCGCTGATCTTGTACTATTCGCTGATGATACCACAGTTCTGAAAAGAGCAGCATGTAAAGACCATTTAGAGCGTGTCATGAGGGAGGTCCTTTCATCTATTTCTGAGTGGTTTTAGTAATCAACTCAGCCTGAATGAGACAAAAACTCATTTCATGTATTTCTCTATGAGAGATCTGGAGGGACTTAATAACTTTGATTCTGTGAAAATTCTAGGTGTTACAGTTGATTCCAAACTAACTTGGAGTTCTCATATTGACACAATATGTAAAAGTGTATCTTCCAGTGTATTTGTGCTGAGGACATTGGTGGGTATTGTTTCTGAACATATTTTATTGGCAGTTTACCATGCTTTCATTGAATCAAGGTTATCTTATGCAATTCTATGTTGGGGTCATGACCCTAATACGAAACGTCTTTTTAGTTTGCAGAGAAGGTCGATCAGAATAATGAGCAATCTTGGTTATAGAGATGACTGTAAAGGTGGCTTTAGGGAGTTGAAGATATTAACTGTTCCTTGTGTATTTATGTTGCAATGTATGTTATATGTGAGGCTGCATGTGGGGGAATACCGGACCCACGAGGATGTACATGAATACAATACTCGCCACAACAGTCATGTTTATACTGATTTTCATCGTATAGACAAGATGAAGTGGGGCGTAACATTCTACGGTCCTAAGGTTTTCAATAAGTTGCCAACCACTGTTAAGATGTTGCCTGTAATCAAATTCAAGAGTTTAATTAAGGAATATTTGTGTAGAAAATGTTACTATTCTCTGGATGAGTATCTGTCGGGTGATGTCTCCGATATTTTGTGATATATTCAGTATATTTTTCTGTACTTATGTTATCTTGTATCCTTGTTTATAAAACAATCGCTGTATGACGTAAACACTATGTGTATTAGCATGAATAAATTATTCTATTCTATTTTATTCTTTGTACTGAATAATCTATAATGTTCTGTTTTCATTTAGTTCATATTTTTTTTCATTCCATGAGATCATGGTTTCTGCAGGATTGCTCACTGATAAGAATGAATGTAAATTATACCAGCTGTAATATTATGGAAATTCAGAGAATATACTGTCCTGTTATGACCCTCACAAAGTATCATTGATTAATGAGTGTCTCAAAATATTACTTTTCTCATTCCAGACACGCTGTAAAAATAGTATATTATATTATAAGGATTAAAAGTGCATCTTTTTTTTACGAGCAATATTTGCAGTTGCGAGGCGTAGCCGAGCGAATGCAAAATTGCGAGTTAAAATAGGCACTTTTAATCCGAATAATATATACTATTTTTTCTCCAACCAAGTCAAAATTACAATTAAATTGGTTTTAGTGAAAAATCGTTCATAATTTGGTTATGAATTTGAACACAGAATCATGACAGTTATTGTCAAGTAGACTTCAAATGCATTTACTTTTATACAAGGATTAAAAGTAGCGTTTTTAATCCTAGGATTAAAAGTGTTGCTAAGCAACGAGCAAATTTTTGTACGGTAAGAGAATTTATGACTTTTGCACCTGAAAATAGTACAGAAAAGTCAACATTTTTTGATGGTTGGAGAAAAATAACATTATTTAAAATTCTACTGTCAAATGATCATGAAAATTCAGAAATTGAAAGAACGATTGATTAAATGAATGTAGTGGTGAAGTAATACGAAATATGTTCGGATTTTCTATTCGAAACTCATCAGTGGTATCTCATACTTATTTTTTCCTGGGCGCACTATAAGTAATTTCGTTATTTGTCGAACAAAATGTCTGTTATTTTTCACTATTGAGGGGATCTTCTGAAATTATTTTTTCGAATTTCTCTAAGAATTCTGAAATTTCATGATATAAGAACTGACAAAAGGCGTTTTCGGAAACTCACTCAAGGTACTAACTTGATCAATTGGGTCACGTGACGGATCTACTCGGATCACGGACCCGGATTCTATGATTCTATGATTCGAACTAACGAAGTTGAAAGCTGAAAGAAAACAGAATACCTAGTTCGTTACAAGAACGATAATCTACAATTTTCTCTATAATGGAGATAGGATTCATCAAGGGTAATACTAGTAACTTACCGAAGATAGATTCGCTATGGTCGCAAGTTTCTTTGCCAAAAACAAGGATTTTTGTGCAGCGGAGCTTAAAAACGTGAAATCGTCTTTGTAAGTAGCAAACTTTTAACTCATATTTATTATTACAAATAAAAGAAACACCTCATTCAGCATTTATAGACCGACCTATTCATTTTGAAGGCTTAGATTGAACTTTTCCCACAAGGGATCGAACAAAGTCAGTTCGCTTTGACAGAAGTCAAAGTATGTTTACTAGATAATGACGTAATCATCATAACGTGACAAAATTGAGCATTTCCGCGGGAATTTTGAATTGTCTTCTCATTTACTCATTTTTATTGGCTATTACTATATTTTTAAGAAAAAAGTGAATTTTTCGTGTTTGTATAGGGTTTATCTTTAAGACAAAATAAATTCCAAAACGTAGTCAACATCCCTATTTCGCAAATCTTACGCCGTTTTTCTTGCTGGCTCTTGGTCTACTTCGAACCATGTGTTCATAAGATACCACTTCATTTCACATGTCACTCAAAATTTTAATGATATCTTATTAAAACCAATCTTTCCCATTGTTTCGAATCAATCTGAAGTGACAAACTTTCACCATCAAAGTAACGGTAAATGCAGCATTCCCCTTGTACGATTTTCCCGTTGTCCATCTCAGCGATCCACCGCTGCTCTCTGGCTTATTGTCTTGGGCCCGTTTTGGCCCGAGCGTACCCTGATCGGACCTCATTAAGAGTACGTGCTACGTGTGTCTGCGGTTACGGTACGTGAGAGAATCGCAATCGTCTGGCCGGAGACCTATTAAGGGAAACAATATCAGAACTTTTATTGCATGCCCGACAACTGAATTTAATTGGAGCGTATTATGTAATCGTGTTTCCTTGATCCTTGTTTTTGAAAGTGAAATTTGGTGACGTGAGGTCACTGAGGAAACGTTAACTATTAATTTCGTTGGCCAATTTGAAACGCTGTGATGTTGAACAACGGTAACTTATGATAGCCTTCATGAACTTCTGGTAGGTTCTACAGATTTTTATAGCTGAAGGGTTTTCCAATATGAGGTGTAATTTGATATTCAAAGAAAAATGCCATTTTTCAATATACATGATCCGATGTTTATTTCATTATGAAGAAGAAGCTATGCCGTTAATAGTGGTAAATATATCCTTTTAATGAAATTTTCCATAACCAAATCGCAAAGTGGCTGCCTATGTCCTCGATAGCCTCACGAATTCCATCTTTGAGGTCTTGAAGCGACGCTGGGCTATTAATTAGCCAGGAAGCAGGAAGCAGTCGCAAGGTGTTAAATCACAAGATCTTGGTGGCCAATTGTGATCACCTCTTCAAGAGATAACATGGTCCGGAAACTTTTCCCGGAAAAGATCAATGCTGGAAATTTTTTTCTCTGGTAACATTTTTTCCCGGAAGATGGATCGGACGTTCTGGTCCAATCTCGTGGCCGGCCCGTTCACCGGACTTGAATCCATTGGACTTTTTTAATGGAAAGCAGTTTGAGAAAAAGGTGTATTCAAAGGCAATCGAAAATAAATTTGAACTACGGCAGCTACAATTTAACAAGTATTATACCATTTTGGAATCCTTACTAAATGCGCCAAATTTTGACAAAACATGCCAAACTTGCGTACTACAATTTTTTTTCAATACAGTCAGTTGAAATTAGGCAATTGTTTATTTTGATTTTTTTTTCTGAGAAGCAATCCCTATTTTTATGAAACCTAGAGCAGCTGGTATCCAAATTTTGATTACAGTTTAGACAAGCATTATTCAAGGTTACACAGCAAAAAAAGAAGTTGGAAAATGTTGATATTTGTGGCAACAGGAGCGAAAAGACTGTCACAAGGTGTCGAATTTTGAGTGTTTTTTAAATGCCCGTTATTTTAAAATCATGCAACTTAGATTTTTTTATATTTTTCTGACAGCCAGCATTACTTGCCTTTTCACCCGGTTCCGGGTTGACGTCGAGTTTTGGGACACCCTGTATAATGTAGGTAATCCTTTTTCCTTGATCTTTGCTCTTGAATTTGGTTTGTTTGGAATCTATTTTAGTAAATACCCTAAAAAACATCGAGAACTCTAGAACCATTTGACATATTTGGTCTATAAACGAACTCATTTGAAAACACTACAGCTTCTAGTGGAAATTAATATCGCATAGTAGTCATCAAGCTATTTCCCAAAACATTTCAAGATAAAAAGGACACAAGAAACTCGTGAGAAAAAAATTGGATAGATATAGAGATAGATCATAGCTAGATTTCTCTGCATCTTATAACGTGAATGGAAATTGATTTCTGGTGATTCCTAACAAGATAACGTCTGAAACAGATGGTCACTGCAGCAATAAATTTTCTGTCTGTATCACATTATTCCGAACCTAATCCGACAACACCATAAATATTATAATATGCGATATTCTGAAACAATTACGAAACAGCTATTTTATGACAAATGCTGAAGAGAGCACCTGTGAAACGGTGGTGTTAATACCACGATCTTTTTTTTCAATCTCAACAACAACTTCTCTGACCTTTGATTCAACGTTTGATAATCTTCATAAGTTGGGTTTATTATATTGAAGACGCTATTTGACCATTATTTTAGATTAATGGATTGATAGGAAAAGGTTATTCTGATTTCGTCGTTCGAAAAAGCATTCCGATTCAATTTCTACGCTTATACAGAGTAAACGAATTTCGTACTGCAAGGATCTCAAGAACAAAAGGAGCTAGAAGAGCAATGGTAACACATTCTCTAGTTTTTTTTACGCATCCGAATATGAAGACAGATCCAGTCTATCTTCTATGGAGTTTGAGTTATGAACGAAATTTGAGACCATTTCAGCTTACAAATATTCAACAAAATTCATTCTTATTAAAACTATCTTCTTTTACAGCGGGTTTCACAAAGCTTGATTGGGCAATCAAATCGTTGATTTTGATGGAAGTCGGTGGTTTACGTTAAAAATTATTTGAAATTTGCACAATAATATTGACATTTCTTCAATCAACATAGTTGCGGTTTTTGTGAAACCCAGCTCTACCGTGGGTTTCACAAAGCTTGATTGGGCAATCAAATACTTGATTTTTGTGTCGATGGTTCACGTCAAAAATGAACTGAAATTTGCACAGAAATAAGGAAATTTCATCAATCAAGGTGATTGGGGTTTTTGTGAAACCCAGCTTCAATCTGACAATTGATAGATTGAAAGTGTACCGGGTTTTTCACTATAATTTAACCCCCCTTTAACTTTGTTACTGAAGGGGATACAAAAAAATTTTCGTATAAAAGTTTCACGAAATCAACTGAGGTTTTTGGATATGAGTCCAGAAACTGAAATATATACAGGGTGACCAACATATTGATGGCAACTTCGTTTTTTCAAATGGAACACCCTGTATATTTCACCATTTTCGGCTAGCTCTTTTTCCCCTGATTTCGAATATGTAACATATGTTGGTCTATCTCTTTTATTCTGACAACCACAGAGTTTCAAATTTTAAGAACTACCTGCCAAGATCTGCAATCATTTTACAAGTGGCAGAGTGCGTTCACTGAAAATGCTCATTTTTGGAGTTATAATAACGTCAATGGGAAGATATACAGGGTGAACAACATTGAATGCAACTATATGTTTTCAAATGGTCCTGTATATTCTTCCTTTTTTTGATATATGCTATTTCCTCCTGATATCGAATATAAATGCGTATGTGGATGTGTCTCTTCAATTTTCAGAGTTTCAGAGTTGTGAAATGATGACACCGAATAAAAAAATATGTGAAATACCTACGAAATTCTTTATATCCAAACAAAAAAAGGGGGGGTCAAATTATAGTGCAAAACAGGGTACATTGACAGATTAAATGTGTGAATTGACAAATGAAATCTGTCAATTGATAGATTAAAGCCGGGTTTCACAAAAACCCCGATCACGTTGATCGATGAAGTGTCATTATTTCTGTGCAAATTTCAGTTCATTTTTGACGTAAACCATCGACTTAAATAAAAATCAACGATTTGATTGCCTGATCAAGCTTTGTGAAACCCGCGGTCAAACTGTAAATTGACAGAAAGAATTTGCCAATTAAATTGACAACATAAATGTCCAAATTGACGTATCGAATATGTCAATTGACGGATTTCCATTTCTACGCAGTGGAACTACTGTACATTCAGTCCGTAAATTCACTTTTTTATCTGTCAATTGACATTTTTAAATTTGTCAATTTGACACTTCCAAATATGTCAATTGACAGTTTCAATTCGAAAATTCAATGAGGTCCAAGCATGAATAACTGAAATCTTTTCCGCCTGTATTTGCCTACAGGAAAGATAGATCATCTTCTTCTGAAACTCATATACACATTTGAATAGTTTCACTTTCAGAATTAGCTTCCAACTTGACGCTAACTTCCAGACTAGATCTATCAATTGACAGATTCAAAAGTGTCAATTAACAGATTAAAAGTGTCGATTGAGAGTGTAGCACCGTTGAGAAATTCTCCGCTACAACTTTCAGAAAAGCCCAATGAACCGATAGTAACAATCAATTTCCCAAATACCCTCAACATCATCTCAAATAACCCATCGCATTTCATTCCCCTATTCCGCCATTTCAAAAAATAGGGGTGACCACCTTCGAGTCATCAAAACTACAATTAAATTAACGGTATGTTACTGATCTGCTCCTTCCTACCCTACCGCGGCTTAATTTTAAATTTATGTAGCCCGGCCTGACTTGGTAGCGGAGTAAAAAAGCCATCAAATAAAGTTATCAAACAAAAACAAGCTATTTGCCGGGAAGGCCGATAAAGTAGGGTCCTTCAAAAAGGTTCGGGGCCTGGCTGACCCCTAAGCTCATTAATTATTGACGCGATTGTGTGCAATGAATAAGTAAGGTGCATTATAAAACCGATGAAGAGAAGGCGGTGAGACGGTATGCGATGTTGCCAATGTATTGGCTGGAGGTTTTGGAATCAAAAAATATACATATACAGGGTGTAACTAAATAAGCGTAAAATATTTAAGGAGGTGTTTCCTCATCGAAAAAAAGATAGGATCTTTCATATAAAGAAACTTCATTGGAGCATCCCTTGTTAAGATACAGCCCCTCAAAGGGAGTACATAAAATTTGTATAAAAATTTTTTTCACAAGCACCAAAAAAATTACAATATTGAAATTAACCTGACGTTTCCTACTAGCAAAAAGACACTTATCCAGTTATTTATTTGGTTTACCCCATGGTTGTAAGGGTGGGAAACGCAACCCCTAAAGTTTATTTCCAATGTAACTTTATATATAGAATGAAACAAGCTATCGGAAATAAATTTTTAAATGATAAACAAATAATAAGACATAAAGTTACATTGGAAATAAACTTTAGGGGTTGCGTTTCCCACCCATACAACCATGGGGTAAACCAAATAAATAACTGGATAAGTGTCTTTTTGCTAGTAGGAAACGTCAGGTTAATTTCAATATCGTAACATTTTTGGTGTTTGTGAAAAAAATTGTTAAGTATACAAATTTTATGTACTCCCTTTGAGGGGCTGTATCTTAACAAGGGATGCTCCAATGAAGTTTCTTTATATGAAAGATCCTATCTTTTTTTCGATGAGGAATCACCTCCTTAAATATTTTACACTTATTTAGTTACACCCTGTATACTTATCATATCTTATCGAAAACTACAGAAACACAAGTTACCTATGAGGTCATCCTTAGAATATCTTGGGAAGGTACAGGTACTGAGAGAATTAAAAGTTATAAAGATGCTATGGAAGAAAGGAGATTGGAAAAAGTAATAACTGCTCAAAATTTCAATGTGAATAGAGCTGAATGATTTACTGATAAGATTGATAGATTTATTCCTGAAAAGGAGCTATCAACATTCTGATATCCCAGCTGCTACTTATTAGCATTGAAAACAAACGTCATCGAGTCAAAATTATTATTTAAGTACCGAAGAAAACTCAATGAAGTAGACAAGAATAACTAGGTCTCTTTAGTGTGGGTTCCAAGTCAACCAGGAATCAAAGGAAACGAATAGGCTAACACACAAGCTAGAAAGCAAGCACCTATGACACTTGCTGGTCCAAAACCCTTCTGTTGTATATTAAGATGTTATGGATGAGAAACACTCTGAAAGAGAGGCCCTATGGAGGAATCTTCCCGGAATGGATCTTCCCCAGAATTTCTTTCGGAACTTCGAGACTGCATGGTCTAAAAAGTATTTTAATCTCTTTAAAAATAAGTTAGGCCTCATCACTGCCTCTCTAGGAGGACACTGCAGAAACTGACGACTGTAGATTTTGTCTGGAAAGTAGGAAACTTCTGTTCACTTAATTACAGAATGCCCCGTCATAGTGAGCCTGCGCAGAGCAAGTCTCGAACGGCAGAATAATGGTAGAATAGAAACGCAAATTAAGCCTTCTTGAGGCCCTCTCAAATCCTCTTTCTGTATAGTAGTAGATTCAAGGGGAGGGGGGTCATGATACCCCTTGGGACTGGTTCAAACCTTTGAAAAATTCTCCAATTTTCATCAAGTTCGTGGATCCTCATAAGGAGTTTTCGGATACTCACTCGGGTTAACTCGAACCTTCGCGTTCGTTTTCTAAACCGGACATCCAACCCGTGTTCGGAAAGTACAGTGCTATTAACTCGATCACTGATTCAGGTTGATCTATCGTAACCCTAAACGAGAGCAGATTCGTAGAGTCACCGCATGCGCACTGCAGTTCAATTTTGTATTTGAAGAAGGCGAAAATAAGTCTTATACTCTTTTCTTAGTAATTTCATATATTCTATTCCGAAATATTATGTAACGAGAAGAGAATATGGCTCAGTGTAAAATGTGTGGTTCCATGGGCCAAGAAAATGATAAGAAACAACTTTTTAAGCAGGTCCTTCTGCGTTGAAGATAAAACCTTCTTCACTTCTTTAACATAGATACTCAAAGATAATATTCAACAAGCGAGGGCACACCAGAAATTATGAGAAAGATTTTACAGAAGCCAATAAATCCAAGCAGAGCTAGAGACAATCAGTAAATAAACTGGAACTGAAAAAATAAACTCTCTACTTCTTTAACATAGGTACTCAAAAATAACATCAAACATGGAAGGGCACACCAGAAATTGTAAGAAATATTTTACAAAAGCCAATAAATGCAAGCAAAGCTAGAGACAATCCGACAATAAACTGGAACTGAAAAAATAAATCCATAAAATATTTGGTTATGTTATTGATACGACTGTCACTTCAAATCCCAATCCCTTGCCCACGAATGAGCTATTGTAGTCATAATGACACAACAATATACAATATTTGCAATGAAAACTGATCCTAAACATCAGAAGGAAATGTTCCTTAAGATTATTCCCTTATGAGGAATTGCTTATAGAGTAGGTATGACATAATTATTTCCAAATTAGGAACCCGTACCTATTTAAAATCTTGTTCAAACTGAAAAAAAACATTTAGAACGCATAACCGGATGATTCATTTAGTCTGGAATAGATCGGTAAGAGCTCCATAATTTCATTTGTATTTATCGAAGACTAGCGACCCGCACGGTAATATCTTCGAAAATATTCGCTTAAATCATACGTCTGAATAGTCTGAATTTTGCTACCTTCCTACCCTATAAGTTAAGTAGTGTGATGGAATGTCGCTAAGTTTCGATCCAAGTAAAAATGTTAAATAAAGACAGTCGCATCAAAATTTTATCATAAGTTCCCTAAATTATGGCGCCTACCGACCCTCTAAGTTAGAAAAGTGATCAAATATTAACTTGAAGTCTTAGAAACACTCAGTTAGGAAAAAACATCAAAATCATTTCAGTAGCTATGGCGTCATGCGCTTCTTAACACGATCACGCTAGATTTCCGCGGGAATGAGGTATTTTCCTGCCTTAAAAAGTAGCCTGTGTCCGTGCCTAGGATCCTATCTTTATATTAACCAAGTCTTATAAAAATCCGTTCAGACGTTAAGGCGTGAATGAGGTAAAATTTTAAAACAAACGATTAAAAATCACTAATTTAATTAGTTTTCTGCCTACCGCCTACGCCTTAAGTACGATAGCATGAATATTAGAAGCCCATATCCTTTTCTAGGTTACTATCTATCACCTAACTAAATTTCATCAAAATCCGTTCAGCCGTTTAGGCATGATAGAGCAAAACTCCCAGCAAAAACCATAAAAAAATCACTAACTCAATTCAGTTTTCTACCTACTTCCTACCCCCTAAGTACGATGACGTGATCATTTTGATCTTATATCCGTTTTTAGGTAACCATCTATTACCTTACAAAATTTCATCAAAATCTGTTCAGCCGTTCAGACGTGAAAGAGCAAAAGTCCCAACAAAAACGACTAAAAATTACTAACTCAATTTAGTTATCTGCCTACTGCCTACCCTGTAAGAACGATGGCCTGATTATTTATAGCCTATGACCATTTTTAGGTTATCATCTATCACCATACCAAATTTCATCAAAATCCGTTCAGCCGTTTAGGCGTGAAAGAGTAACAGACAGACAGACAGAGTTACTTTCGCATTTATAATATTAGTATGGATTTCTAACAACATTTCAACATAACTTTGAATTTCAAGACAAAGTTCCTACTCGGTTTACCCCAGGAATCTCCCTAAAAACGGCCAAGTCTGACAACGCCGCCCCTTCTCCTTGGCATAATGCAGGACGCGCTCCGTCCATTTCGAGGGATCATTCAAAATTGAACCAAATTGATCTGATTATCTGGCCGCATGACCGGATATATTGTGAGCATTCGGGTTTATGTGACAACACATATGGCCCTCTGCTTTACTACACCGCGATTTCCTTCGAATTGGATTCTAAAAATTGATGCAGGGTATCAAGAAATATTAGATCATAAATTTGTTGAATCTATCGGAGGGTTGGTAGGGGTGGATTGTTTTTTAGGGTGGAAGCATCAAGTGTGTTTTGACCGCACAGCGTTTGATGTTATATTTTTATTGTTTCCGTTTTTCCATATTTCAAAAGAAATATGAATTATGATTTATAGCTAAGAATTTTTTATGATGAAGCAGTATATGGCTGTAGGTAAGGAACTCTTATCACTTGTGAATTCGTTTACTTCCAAGAGCAATCCACGAAGCAGACAGCTGCCAACAACTAACCCAGAACTGGATGGCGAACTTAGAGTACAAATTAAGAAAACAAATCATATTTGAAGGGTTACAGATCTATGTTTTCCTTGAGGATTCAACACTAATCATGAAAAAAATTGTTATACACGAAATTATATCGAAAGTATTGCCCCTCCTGTCAACTCTCAACTTGTTGAATTGTTCATCACAATATTTATTGTGTGTAATTTTTACTATATTATTACTTGAAAGAAAAAAATGAACCAGCAAAAATATTACTTGTTCGGGAAAATACGAGTGTGAAAACGAGGGATGAAAAATTGGGAATATTCCTTAAAAGATGCCGAGACATCCAATTTTTCATTTTGGCCGGGAAAGAATAGTAGCCCTACATCAAGAAACTCTGTCGTACCACGAGCAACGTTTGAATATTCCACGGAAGTCAGCAAAATGCCTAGTTGTCTTCATAGACAAACTAAAAAATTAGTAACACTCATTTAAAAAAAACATCAAAATCATTTCAGTAGCTATAGCGTCATGCGCTTCTTGACACGATCACGCTAGATTTCCGCGGAAATGAGGTATTTTCCCGCCGTAAAAAGTAGCCTGTGTCCGTGCCTAGGATCCTATCTCTATATTAACAAAGTCTTATGAAAATCGGTCCAGACGTTAAGGCATGAATGAGGTAAACTTTTGAAACAAACGATTAAAAATCACTAACTCAATTAGTTTGCTGCCTACTGCCTACGTCTTAAGTACGATAGCATGAATATTAATAGCCCATACCTTTTTCTAGGTTACTATCTGTCACCTAACTAAATTTCATCAAAATCCGTTCAGTCGTTTAGGCATGATAGAGCAAAACTCCCAGCAAAAACCATAAAAAATCACAAACTCAATTCAGTTTACTGCCTACTACCTAAGTACGATGACGTGATCATTTTGATCTTATATCCGTTTTTAGGTAACCATCTATTACCTTACTCAATTTCATCAAAATCTGTTCAGGCGTTTAGACGTGAAAGAGCAAAAGTCCCAACAAAAACGACTAAAAATCACTAACTCAATTTAGTTATCTGCCTACTGCCTACCCCCTAAGAACGATGGCGTGATTATTTATAGCCTATGACCATTTCTAGGTTATCATCTATCACCATACCAAATTTCATAAAAATCCGTTCAGCCGTTTAGGCGTGAAAGAGTAACAAACAGACAGACAGACAGAGTTACTTTCGCATTTACGCATTTATAATATTAGTATGGATTATAAGAAGTGCAATATCCAATAGTCAAAAGCCACCTTCAACTTTTCAGGAATTGAGTTCAGCCCTTCAGAAGGATATCTGAACCAAACTGAGCAGTTTCCTTGAGAACAACTGCTGAAAACCTTTCCTGATTGGTTCAAATTTAGATGCGTATTTTTCTGTTTGACGTAGTTTCAGATGAAGTGCTCCACCATCTCAGATTTTATTTTCGAGTAGATGTTGTGATGGTCTTATATCATCTATAAAGGTTATGTTTTTTTTGCGTTTGAATTCCGGTTCGATTTCATTAATTTGGTTGTAGTTCATATCCGCAATAACGTTAAAAAGTGCTTCTAGTTGAGAATCACACGACTGAAAGCATCCATATTTATTCACGTACCTACGTCACTGGGTACAATGAAAGCAAAATTGATTTCCCTTGGGGTTTACCGACCCATGTTAACCATTCACCGCTTCTTACGAAACTCGGTAAACGTCAGACGTCGTGTGTTTAAAATTGAAGATGATATGTTGCTAGAAATGCTCGTCCTATTGAACAACAACGAAATTTTTAATCTCTCAGACAATAACAACGTGCAAGTTGAAGTAATAATCCAGTAATTTATCTTGGGATTATTTCAGAATAGGCAAGATACTTTCACGGAAGAAACGCTGAATTTAAACTACCGATGCATGCATATAAAGTATGCGAAGGAATTACTGGACAAGAATTACAGACATTATGACCAAGATTAAAGACCGCTGTAAAGGCGAACCTATTCTCACCTACAAAGGTTACGTATCATCTGAGCAACTCGCTCTTACCTTCTAACGAATACATTGATATATTTTAATAATGAAGCGTTTTCTAATCAGAGATTTGGAAAAGTTCGATATTTAATTTGTCATAGCTGTCATTTTGACACACTTCAACTTATTGTAATAGGGATGTTGACTCATGTTACGAATTCATATAAATTGAGGTTTTCCTCATAGAAGGGAGTTTTTGCAATCCTAAAAAACCATTTTAGTGATATTATTATTGTCGTTGAATTAAATAAAGCTGATTTAAATTATGTTATTTATTATCAACTATCACGTGACTGCGAACGCCAATCAGAGGTAATTGACGTCACTCTGCAGGTATTGTCATTGCAAATTCGAATGTTCGGTGCTCAGATCAACAAAATACATTCATAGGCCGGGTTCCACAAAACTCCAATCACCTTGATTATTGAAATGTCATCATTTCTCTGCAATTTTCAGTTCATTTTTGACATAAACCATCGACTTACTTCAATATAAACGATTTGATGGCCAATCAAGGTTTGTGAAACCCACGGTTCTGTGACTTGAACCATAGTAAATATATAATATATCATATCTATGATTCGAACTTACGAAGTTGAAAGCTGAAAGAGAACAGAACCTAGTTCGTTACAAGAACGATAATCTACAATTTTCTTTATAATGGAGATAGGATTCATCAAGGGTAATACTAGTAACTTACCGAAGATAGATAGATTCCCTAATGGCCGCAAGTTTCTTTGCTGAAAACAAGGATTTTTGCAGCGGAGATTAAAAACGTGAAATTGTCCTTGTAAGTAGCAAACTTTCAACTCATATTTATTATTACAAATAAAAGAAATACCTCATTCAGCATTTACAGACCGACCTATTCATTTTGAAAGCTTAGGTTGAACTGTTCCACAAGGGATCGGGCAAAATCAGTTCGCTTTGACAGAAGTCAAAGTATGTTCACTGAATAATGACGTAATCATCAGAACGTGACAAAATTGAGCATTTCCACGGGAATTTTGATTTGTCTTTTCATTTACTCATTTTTATTGACAATTACTATATTTGCAATGAAAAAGTAATTTTTTCGTGTTTGTATAGGGTTTATCTTTGAAATAAAATAAATTCCAAAAAGTAGTCAACATCCCTATATTGGTGCTGATACATCATCTCAATCAGCCTGAACGTAACTTCACTTTATTCAATGAAGAAAATATATTCACAAGATAAAACTTGGCTCAACTGATGAACACCGTAAATTTTATTAATTTTGATGCCATCAACTGAAGATTCTCAAACCTTCCTACCTGTAGAATTTCCATTCTTCAATGCAAATATGTTAACCAACAAATGTACTTGAACACAATGCTCTCCCGATGTATTTATCTCTGATTTTGATTTATCTTTGTTAGTTGCATGACGGAAAGCATTTTGATGTGCATTGTAATGGATATTAAATTTAACACTCCACACTTCAAGAGTGTTTGAATTGGCAGACGTTTATGGTGAGTTAACGGTCTTACTTGCAGAGCATTGTAGTCATAAGAAGCACTACTTTTGAAGGAAAAATTAGGATTGTTCGGAAAAAGGGTATACTTTTGTATACTATGTACTGAAAACTTTACTATCAAGTGCCAACGCAAAATATCATCAGAACAGAATCATTATTCCCTCCCTGTGTTGCTATTTGAGCTCCTGCAGTTAATTAGTATTTGAAACAGCCTCATATAATTTCTTTTTTCTACAAACGTCAAAAAATGACAAGGTTCGCGCATTAGCGAGAATATGCGAAGTGACCCTTTTTTTCTTTTCCTTTGTTACTATGACACCGTGCGCGAAGTAGTGTGCGAAATACTTACTTCGCACACTGCATGTAAACTATATGGGATTTTTATATTTTAACTTGGTAAATTTCTTGAAATCCACGTTTTCTTTAACATTGAGTGTTGCTTTCAACATAGAATATATTGCCCATAGTTATAATACCTAATTACTTGATTTGGAAAAACAGTTCAAACCAGTTCAATATTTTTTTCATATTAAGCTAAGCGTTTGTAGAAAAAATTTTGTTTTCATCTCATGCGCGAAATACTTTGGTGATCTCGACTATTTTTTTAACTCGGCTGCAGTTCTCGATCACCAAAGTAGCATTTCGCGCACTAGGCGAAGGGTATTTTTAGTTGAAACTTTTTTAACTTTCATTATTTCGCAAGATTTACATAATATTCATTAACTCTGATGTTTTTTCTTGAAAAAAGATGCCTAACCATTATCAAGTGAAAATAAGACCAATACAAAAGTGAACATTGAGTACTTAGTGAAAAGAGAGAAAATTTCAAATCTATTTTTTTCAGAAATAGTGCTTCTGGGCGTTATTATACAAGAGCATCTTCTTTCAAGAAAAAACATCAGAGTTTATGAATACGATGTAAATCTCGCGAAATAATGAAAGTTAAAAAAGTTTTAACTAAAAATACCCTCCGCCCCCCCCCAAATGATACGATTGTGCTTGACATGAAAGAAATGCACTCAATCTAATCGATGCGTATTTTTGATATTAGCCAATGTGTAAACTTTCAGCACTTTATGTGACTCCGTTTTGCGAATATGTGGCAAAAAGTGTGGACAGGACGTCATCTTCAAAGGGCACTAACCTTTTAACGAAGCAATTTTGCATTATATGATTTAGGTCGAATCTGTCTAAAATATGATCTATAATGTCCACTAGAAGTTTGTCGGTCTGATTAGGGGACACCCTGTATATTCGTTGCTACAGCGTCATCGTCAGTTGAGGATAGAGAGGCTTTTAACTCTTGGGTTTTCCGAGCCCCAGATTCGACAATTTTGCTTGTTGACGAAGCCACTGAGCAATTTCATGCATTTCAACGACCCAATCGGCAAAGACACGACGTTGTTGATTATCTTCCGGCTTGAGTTCTTGTGTTAACTGAACCTTATAAGCCTTAAGACCCAAATCTTTACGCAAAATACGGTGTAATGACGTTTGTGAAATGCCTAATTCCCAAGAACGACGAGGAATGTACAAACCTGGGTTTTCTTCAACACTTTCGGCTACAGCAGAAATATTCTCGGCTGTTCTTGAGCGACGTGCACGGGTTTTATTCTTCACCTCACTTACTTGTCCCAACAACTCGAATTTTTCCACCAATTTCTTTATTGCGGTCCGACAAGGTACTTGATGATCACGACGACCCAAAAATGTTCGAGTTTTACGAACCGTCTCTGCCAAATTTCAGTTAGTGAATTTTAATAATTTCAATGTGTTCTTGAAGCGTGTATTGTTCCATTTTTATTAATGGCGTAGTTTCTACTTGTCAAATGTCAAAAAATTACAGCTTCAAACGTGACATCTACCGAAATAGTGGGCTATTCAAAATAACACCTCTTATTGGAAAACCCTCAAGAACACCTGCATCTGATTTCAAATAAATCCATAGCCCTCGATCGATCTCTCCAGGAAAACAAAAGGAAACGTAATGGAAATTTCGATTCGTGAATGAGATGCCAATTTTCATCTGCGATTCATAAACGAAAACACCCTGTAGAACCTCCCTTTACCATACGGATACGCTTTTTATCATTATTTCGAAACTGAATTCGATATTTAGGATGAAATACCACTATTTAAATCTATGGGGAGATGATTACCCTTCAATGGGGTCCTGTAGCGGTCTTAGAAGAACAGAAGATTCGAAAAATCATCACTTGGAATGCCAGCCTGGTTTAAAACACCCTCCTGGCCCAAGAGCATGCATTTAGTATTTTGTATCTAAATATTGAAGGTATTTATTCGAATAGTTTTAAGTTTCAATTTTGTAAAAACGGCGAGACAGGGTTTTTTCTACTGTGGTTTTTCCCTGTGCTCTGGTATCATACGCCAGACTAGTATGGTACCCCGTTTTGCACGAACCTCAGCTAGGGACTTTTTTGTTTTATGTATTGTATTTTGTTAGCTCTCAATTCAAAAGAATATGTATATACGGATACGGATGTTAATATTTCTGCAGCATCATCCTTGAGTTGGAGTACTCATTTCTGCAAACGTTTCTTAATGAAAGTAGAACACGTACAAGAATCATTAGCATGTAATTCTAACAATAAATTCAAAGCTTTCAATCAATCTCCCCAGAAAACAAATGAAAACGTAATATCCAACTTCCTGCGTATCCGTAGAAAGTAAAAGGAATGCCAATTTTTACCTGCGATTTATAAACGAACATCCTGTATCGGCAATGCTGCGAAATGCGAAGCGTGGGCATTAACTGGTAGTTGATTTCTTATTTGCAGTAGATATTAAAGTTGATTAAAAGAAAACGAACTCTACGAGATGGTCAGTAATAATAAGATTGAGGCGCAACACCGTCCTATGATAGCCGTGAGAGTTGGTTATAGTGAAATCTAATCGAACTGTAGATCTCCTTCTCTGTCTAGGATGACGCCAGGTATAGACTACAGGCCCGTGTTGAAAAAATTATGGGTCATTTGAATCACCAGGTGACCTATCAAGAATGATATTAGAGCATAAAATAATAAGATTCAGCACTATGCCGTCACTTGTAAGCTGTCCAATTGAGTGCAGGTTAGAATTCGAAAGTACAGGTAGAGTACATTTTGGTCACATATTTTTGTACGGCATTCTTACTTTTGATAGATCCGTGAAAAATAATAAGAAAATGCGTAGCGCCGTAAAAAAATGGGGAGCCACAAAGTCGAATTTTCTTTTAATTTCCGACAATTACCAGGGTAAATTTGGTCATTTGATTTTGTACGGCATCTGTATCATACTATTTCGATACTGCTTCTAATCCATTATTCCGCAATGCCGTACAAAAATCATGCGACAAGGGGAAAAAATCTAGGGTTGCAATCCCCTCTCTTTCCGTAGTCCAGGGGGTGATTTGACAAAACATGAAATAAATTTATTTTGAAAGTATTTCATGCAAAGATAATATTTTTTATTTTCAAACGTACAATTATAACGTCATTTTTCGACTGACAAGATCATCGAAAATTTCTATTTCTCCGCCAAGGAGGAAAAGTGTTGCTAAGTAACACTTTTCCGTCCGGCGGCAGGAAAAGTGTTACTATGCAAAAGATTAATAAGAATCGGTAATAACCATGATCTAACTTTTTAAACAGATCAATAAACGCAAATTTCAAGTACCTACTGTTATTCATATCGGTAACATTCAAGTTCCTTCAATCACTGACAGGACATGTCAATAACAATCATCACTTCAAAACTATTTAAACAGTTATGAAAATCGTGGAAGGATCTATATAAAGCACCAATACATACTGACTTTATAATAAAATTCAATTGTAACAATAAATACATTATTTATTTTCATCAAATTCCTCTGTGATAGGTCTTCAGTTATCCACAAATGAACTTCGTTCTTTCTCGTAATTTCAATATTCCTTAAACGAATATTTTAATCAATAAACGTAATAGAACTATTCAAAAAGGATATTCGTACCTTGTTTTATTCGTATCTATTTATTTTCCTTCAAAAATGAGTATTTTCCCGATAGACTTCCTCCTCTTAAACACACATATGACAGTTGTCAGAATTTTCCGATGTCATAAAGAAATCAATTTTAAGAAGTGTCAAAAAATCAAAATTATAACGATCGTAAATGGATAGAATCATGTGCGTATAGGTAAATCAATCCGAAGATGGATATTCAGATTTTCATGAATTTCAAAACGTTTGAAAATAAAATAACATATTTCATTCGGATGAGAAGTGACTTTTCATGGCTCGTTTCAATTGCCAGCCTCACTGCGTTCGGCTGTCAAACTCAAGCTCGCCATGAAAAGTGACACTTCTCCTCCTTATAAAATAATATACTATTCATATGCCGTACATTTTCGTTGGTCCAAAGGGAAAAAAAAGAAAAAATCCATTTGTTTGTCCTAATTTTCATAGTCTTTTTTTGATTCTAGGTTCCTAGTTAGAAACTATGTTGAATATGGGTTTGTATACTATCATTTTATAACAAAATATAGACATGTTGTCACTGATAATTCCAAAATACAACATATTTTTGAGAAGTACCCATGATACTGAAGTTTGCAGTTCAAAATCATACGACAAGGGGATCTGCTAACTTCAGTGTCATGAGTACTTCTCAAAAATATGTTGTATTTTGGAATTATCAGAAACAATATGTCTATATTTTGGTATAAATGGATAGAATACAAACCCATATTTAACATGGTTTCTAACTAGAAACCTAGAATCACGAAAAGACTATGAAAATTAGTACAAATAAATGGATTTTTTCTTTTTTTCCCCCTTGAACCAACGAAAATGTACGGCATATGAAGAAATATTATCTTTGCATATCATACTTTCAAAATAAATTTATTTCATGTTGTGTCAAATCACCCCCTGGACTACGGAAAGAGAGGGGATTGCAACCCTAGATTAGAAGCAGTATTGAAATAGTATGACACAGATGCCGTACAAAATCAAATGACCAAATTTACCCTGGTAATTCTAGGAAAATAAAAAAAAATTCGACTTTGTGGCTCCCCATTTTTTTACGGCGCTACGCGTTTTCTTATTATTTTTCACGGATCTATCGATGGTAAGAATGCCGTACGAAAATATGTGACCAAAATGTACCCACTCTACTTGTACTTTCGAATTCTCACCTGCACTCAGTTGGACAGCCTACAAGTGACGGCATAGTGCTGAATCTTATTATTTTATGCTCTTATATCGTTTTTGATAGGTCACCTGGTGGTTCAAATGACGCATAATTCTTTCAACACGGGCCTGTAGTCTAGTAGTGAAGAATCTACGATGTGAGCACGTAGGCATACGCTTGCTATTTTCCCTCGAGTGAGCTTTTATGTGTTATTATAAAGTTATCCATTATCATAATGTTTATATGAATATATTTCAAAGTTAGAAAGTTAATTGTTGTTTTGCATACGGGACAGTTTGATCGCAAAGGAATCCGAATAATCCTTGAGGATACGAACTCTTAGGTAATATTTTGTCTTTGGAGCGGGAAATTTCACTTGGTGGTAGAATTGAAATTGAACAATACTGATATTGTTATGTTTAACACCTGTTATTGCAGAAAGATGGGGAAAACAATTATTTGTTTTTCACATATTTATTGAAGTGTTCACACATGCAGATCACAGCAGAGTTGCTGTCAATTTTTCTCCTTAAGCTGTTTTATTGAAAAGCTGACTGTTGCTGCGGTACTTAGGTATTTATGCAAGAATGCTACTGTTTACTAGTCATTTAAAATAGTAAATCACAACTTTGAAAAAATAAAACAAATCTGAAGTTATCCATAGTTGTTCGAACATACATATGTACACTGCTCAACAATTAATAGGGATCACTTACTTGTTCTAAATTTATTTCTGAAATATTCGCTCCAAGATTATGAATTTAGTCAGATATCAGAGTATTCTCAGTTGATAATATGGTTCACTTGAGAAAAGAATGAAAAAATGGAAAGTTGGAGGGAAAAAAAGACTTTATTAGGAACACTCAATTTGCCACGGGTGCAAACGACCTAGGGGCGCAAAATGTGAAATCACAATTTTTTATCGTTTTCAATTCATTTTGTTGATTGAGCTTTTGTTCATTACCTTTTAAGAAACATGGGAGGTTCAGTATATTTGTGCTTGAAAGAACCCCTAGCGGGAAAGTTTTGGGGTAGTTTCGATATCTTCCATTTTTTATGTCTTTTTGGGGTGCTGAATCAGAATCTGAGGTTTCGTGACGGAACATAAAAAAAACAAAAAAAGATGAAAAATCTCATTCTTGGTCAGTTTTTGGCTTATTACTTGGAAACTATCAACTTTTCGTGAGAAACACAGAACGAAAAATGTACGTAAATGTAATGAAAAACATCCTTACTACAATGTATTTGGACATTAATTTTCAACCGAGGCTCGATGTGATTGAAATGATGTACTGTTATTGATTGTCCGATGTTCAAAACATTATATTAATCCATCAGGGGCATTCAATCCAACACCAGAATAGTCATTGGTTCAATGCTCGAATACATTAAGATAATGCAAACGTCAACATTATCCAAACAACTCGGAGCATTGGTTCAATGCTCGAATACATTAATATAATGCCAACGTCAACCTTAATCAAACAACTCGGCGCATTGATCCAATGCTCGAGTACATTAATATAATGCCAACGTCAGCATTATCCAACCAACTCGGTGCATTGGTTCAATGCTTGATTACATTAATATAATGCCAACGGGTACATTATCCCATCAACTCGTTGCATTGGTTCAATGCTCTATTACATTAATACAGGGAGTTTCATAATATATGCGCAGGAGTTCAGGATGTGATAGCTCGTCTAAAAATATGAACAGAAGGTCCTATTTACTTACAGTTTAAAATACACCATTTCCAAGATACAGGGTGCTGAAATTGAAAAAAATTGTTTTTTTTACGAATATCTCCGGAACCCTTCATCGTACAGAAAATAGCTTTCGTGGGCATTTTTTAATAATGAAATAAGTAATGTTTTTGTGTTTTTCTCAAGTCTTAATTGGTGAAGGTTTCGAAGTGGTAGTGGGTGTTTCTCTCCCCAACTTCTACGCTTATGGATGAGAGTACGGTTTTTGAGACACACCGGTTTGAACCGCCAATCCCTCACCAATTAGGACTTGGGAAAAACAAAATTCCGCAAAAAAAAACAGCTTATTATTTAAAAATGCCCACGAAAGCTGTACAATAACAGGTTCCGGAGATATTCGCAAAAAACAATTTTTTTCAGCAGCCATTATCTGGAAAATGGTGCATTTTAGAGGGTAAGATAATAGAATCTTTTGTTTATATTTTTGGACAAGCTATCACATCCGTAAGTCCTGCGCATATATTATGAAACACCCTATATAATGCCAACGAGCATCAGTCTAAAAGGATACAGGGTGGGTTATTTTGAAATTAACCCCCTCTGAATTCATTATTTTTAATCTTGAATTAAAAACTTTGTTGAAACAGTTTGTGATATTAATGAGTTGGATACTTATTTGGGGAATAATGTTTGAACTGATCAGAATATACCAAAATACTTCCTATTGCCTCACACTGTAGGAAAGTGGATGAAGGTGCATATTCGAAAATGGAAATAAAAGATCTATTTTTTCGATGCAAAGAAATTTACTACTGTTTTTTCAGAAATTCACAAATTACATATTGTGTTTTGCTTGAACAAATTTGTGGTTTGAGATCATAAAAATGTTTTCCAATAAATGACCAAAACATGACACATTCTGGTGAAAAACTCAAATTGAATAAGTAGTTAATTTTCAAACATATATCTACAGCCCTTATTACATTGAAAAATTTGTACCTAACTCCATCAAAGTATGTGAACACTTCTTGAATTTCAGTGATATCCTCACCAATTGCATAAACAAATGGTTGGATGGATGTCTTCTTGGAATTCAAGAAGTGTATCCATTCCTCAATTTCTTGTGTATTCCTTCCCAGGTAAAGAAAGGCTCGTTGGGAGTCTCTTATGGTGAACTTAATATTGCTTGATTTCCCAGCTACATCTTTTCTGACTACGCGGGTAGTGGGTACAAAATACCCATGCATGGCCCATAAAACTGCCGCATCTCGACCATCTGGAAATGAGCAAAATAAATTTATTAATAAATATATAAATAAATAACTGTAATTACGGCTTTATGTGATAATGAAATATATATGGATATATCTATGCATGCACATAAACTGAGAGTTTTTCATGAAAACTATTTTCAGCAAATCGGTAGGAAATTTTGACATTTCAGATAAAATTTCTCCAAGAGTTAAGAGTTCCCATTTGATAGGAAATATTAATTTCCCTACTGTGAGGAATTGAATATGAATGAAAAATTTCCTTAAGGGAGCGCGCTCACCAAATGTAGCATGCAGCACTGGCATGGCTCATAAAGTGGCATAAAGGATCCCGTACTAGTGTAATGGGAAATGGGATCTCGGTGAAATCGGCTGATTACGGGATCCTTTATGCCACTTTATGTGCTATGCCAGTGATACGCTACATTGGTGAGTGCGCTCGAAACAATTGTCAAACAATTATGACACAGAACACCCAATATGGTGTTCTGTGGTTATGATCAAGGCGCATGCGCACCAGTAACGTTTTAGTTTTATCTGAAATAATTCCAAATAATTTCGAATAATTCCAAATAATTCCGAATAATTCCAAATAATTCCGAAAAATTCCAATAATTCCAAGCTTTTCACTAAAATTCCAGGGTGAACTACCCCTCGCCTAAACTGATGGATTACCCGTTCTTATATTCTGATAAGTTCAAATGCAGATATTATGAAGGTACTCACCTTTAAATCTAGGTGACTATCACACAAAAATCGACATACACCACTCGAAACGGCAGTCAGCAAAATCTGCATAAAACTCGCCAAAAGAAAATGGAAACGCACTCACTGAAAGCGTAAGCGTATAATGAACTTGCATCATTGACTTCGGAACCTATCGTTCCCTTTCGGGGCTTCCGTCCGAATCCGTCTAGTGCCCTGATATCGAATCTCAATGCTTTTGGCATTGATAGAATGACCAAATACATTGGGTGATGTACGATATGAATTATCATGATGGGTGAAGACATTGATCAATGTTTTCAAGCATTGAATTCGTAACACCAATGAATCGAACAATACAAAGAGTCGGTGATTCAATGTTCGTTGAGACTAGCCCCATGCAAACGGGAATTATCCCAATGTATCGTCGTGATTGCGAGTACATTATATTGATGACTTGAAAGACATTACTACAATGTATTTTTTACATTGCAATGATGCATATTTGATCACGTAGATGTTTATTTACATTGAATCTATGATTTAAATACATTGTGATAATGTCTTTAAATTCATTACCTCAACGAAACTACCGATTGGCCGATCAATGAAGTTCATTATTCCAATCAATTTTTGGCTTTGTCCCAATGAAATAATGCATTATAGTAAGGATATATGGTTAATCACAAGAGGTGATTGATATAAGGCACATTTGTTTTTTCAGTGAACCTTTGTATACAAAATGAAGGAAAATAGAATTCCTACAAACTACCACAGTTGGTTCTGCGACAACCTGTTCTGGCTCAAATTATAGTTGAAATGAGGTATTTTCTATGACTCGATAAATGAAAAAAAAATAAATTCTATGGTTCCGATGATGCGATCCTCCCGAAATTTTGCTTGAACATTCAGTATATCAGTCTCGATTCACAAAAAAAAATTCACCCGAATCGGATATCTTGTTGTGGAAATATGAAGATTCTTCTTTTCAATATTCTAATTGAATTGAATTATTCCTCAATCTCAGACCAATCAAAGTAAAATGTTGCGGCCAAATACAAGATGCTCATAATAAGCCTTACACAAAATTGTGTGCCCATAGTATGAACAGAACCATAAAAAATTCAATTGAAATATTGAAAAGAAGAAACTTTACATTTCCATAACAAAATATCCGATTCGAATGATATTTTTTTTTGTGAATCGAGACTGATATACTGAATTAAGATTATTGTGGATAAAAAAGTTCATCAAAATATAATCAGTAAATGTCAATTATGAAAAAAAAAATGTATTTATTGAAAAATGAATTTCTTCAAGGGCGCATTTTGAAAGTTTGCCACAGGCGCTAGAATCCTAGTTCCGGCTCTGACTACCAGTACGTTATTCTTACCTGAAATAAAATTACAACGATTAGACAATATGACATAAAGCCAATATTACGAGCCAAGATAAAGATAACATCGAAAATGGTTAGAACTAGCTGATTCGAGTGATCAGAAGAATCCAAAGTTATTGTACCAATTTGCAAGTGAGATAATTTTTTGATACTATAAGAAAAATTAAAATGTGTGTTTTGAAGCGTCATATTCCTAATAATGTCTATATTCCCATGGTACGGATCTGCGATAGACCTTTGTTTGTCTACAGGAAGAACGTTGAAGCTCGCCATAAGAAAAAGGTTACGCTAGCTAAGCGCAGCAGGTGTCAGGTCAGGCCACATCACTTTACAAACGATTAGCAGTCTGTGGTCGGCGCATCTTGAAAAAATATTAATCTCTTGTTCTTGGCCGCTCAGTCAGTCATACGTGGATGCTCGAAGATTTCGTGAAAAATTACTCCCAGAGCAATTATATACGGTTGCTAGCGTTTATGATCAGGAAGAAGATAGTCATCTGACAGTGCAGGAGATCTTCAGTAAGTTTAATAATCATTACAGTGAAGGGTTCGAAGAATGTGCAACATAGGAGAAGAATTGTTCATTGCTTATAATATAGATCTTGTCCGACATATTATTTTCGCAAAACGATCAATATCAAATATAGCTGAAGCAGAAAATGAGCTTGAAGCAAAGATACTATTTATCAAAATATTAATAGTTATTTAATAAACTAGGTTATTAAAGACAGCGATTAATGGTCAAGATATTTTAAAGCGTGAGCGGAGCGAACGCTTTAATAGTTCGAGACCATTAGTCGCTCGATTAATAACCGAGTTTATTACAAGATTTTTCCGACGATCTCAATATGATATGTGTATGAATTCTTGATTGAAATACATTTTCTTTCTGCACAAGACATACATTTGTCATAATGAAATTTCTATGTATCTATGTTCCAGTAGAGTTTTGACATTTCTCTTAGTGCTTCTGAATACTTTGTGAACGGTTGCCATGAGGATTGCACATTAAAATAGCCAAAAAAATTGAGCATTAAAATGGGTCGTTAATGATCAATTTCGTACACATTAAAATCACCTTTTATTTCGAGGTCGGCGGAAAAATAAATAAAACACTTGACTATAAACGTTCACAATTTTCAATTAAAACATTTTTTGACATGTAAGTTTTATCTGATTCTCAAAACTGAATACCTACACAAATAGGTGAGTCCATAAAAATAAACATTTATATTGTTAATTATCAGGTGACAGATGATAATTAACAATATGAATGTGTATTTTTATGTCTCAGTATTATTCATGCTATAAACATGTTTGTTCATAGTACGCAGAACGAATAATGTGCACTGATTTTGACTACCTAAGTTCAATGTTGGACTTTTTTTGTATATAAATAGAACCCTCAACTGCAAAAAAGTATTTTTTCTGCGACGGGAAAGAATTTTGTATCTCTTGACAGGTCATAAAATATAACTTTTTACGAAATTACTTTTTTCCCTGTCAAAAAAATTAGTCTCTATGTATCCTGGATAAAAGTACTCTTTTTTTCTCGTGGGAAAAAAATAATTTCGTGAGAAGTTAGATTTCTTTCACTATTACATGGTCGTTACAACTGTCACAAAAAAAATAGTTTATTATACACGGGAAAATTTTTTTTTCCCCCTTGAGCTAAAATCAAGTACTTTTTTCCTTTGTATAATAAATAAATTTACTGCGCAAAAAAATTAACGCACATTCTGAAAATCTCAGTTTTAAGTTAAAGTTAACTCTACATTGACTTTATAATTTATTTTTTTATGTTCTCTTGGAAAGATTTTGGACGACACAAGACACATTAAATGGAAGAAAAATTCAGGATTTCACCGAATCTTATGTGAAAGAAGAGAAATAAACAATTTTCAAAATACTGGAATGCTGATAAGTGATTTAATACTTGGTATTTCCACTCCTTGCGTTAATTACAACTCGGCAACGACGGTTCATACTCAAAATGAGTGATCTTAAAATGTTCTGATCTAATCCTTCCCAGGTTTCTCTGAGTTGGATTGAAGTCATTAAGAGTGGCTGGATAATTTTCTGAACTTCTCAGCCCTTCTATTGAGGTTGTCCCAAACCTGCTCAACAGGATTGAGATCTGGACTTCTTGCTGACCATTCCATTCGAGAGACTTCAACCTCTTCACGGTACTCCTGAACGATGCGCGCACGATGGGGTCTGGCATTATTGTCCATAAAAATGAAATTTTCACCAATGTATGGGGCAAATGGCGCTACATGCTCTTCAAGAATGTTCCTTGTATACATATCAGCATTCATAGCTCCATTATCAACGACCACTAGGTCTGTGCGAGCAGTCAAAGATATTAAACCCCATATCATAATCGATCCTCCCCCGAAACCAGTAGTATTCAGGAAATTGCACTGAGCATATCTTTCAAGTGGACGTCTGCATACAAGGGAACGCCGATCACAATGGTAGAGGCAGAATCTAGACTCATCCGTGAAGAGAAATCTTTTCCAATCAGCCTCTTCCCAATTGATATGCTCTCTCGCAAAATCCAAATGCGCCCTTCGATGGGTTGGGGTAAGAGCTGGGCCTCTCTCATATTCTCTGAGGCGATTTCTTATTGTCTGTGTGCTAATTTGCACCCCATGAGTTTGCTCAAGCCGATTTTGAAGGAGGCGAGCGGTTGCAAATCGTTGTCTCAACGAAGAAACTCTCAAGTATCGTATAGAGTAAGATCCCAGAGCGATAAGACACAATTTATTTTCACATAAATGAAACCTCATGTTCTCAATAGTGTCTTATGTGCTCAGAATACCTGTGCGCTTGTGGAGCTTGCCGAGTGACACCTGGGCAAGTACCAGGTGTGAAATGTAACTAAAATTAATAGTTACCTAACTTAAATTTTCATGGCTGATTTTTAAATATATTTTGTAGAGTGTTATTATAAAGTTATACCATAAGCGTCAGACACTTTTCGTGGGCCAGTACTTTTGTCAGACGCTTTAAAGCTCTACAAAAAATAAATTAACTTAACTTATTTTTACATGTCTGACATTTAAATATGTTGATCAGACAATTGTTACGAAGTTATATTTAATTAGTCAGACAAAATTGATTGACCAAACACCCCCTAAACAGCAAAATTATTCTGCCGTGAGTATGAGCGCGAAAGCATTTTAGGTGCGTTTCGGAGCGAGTTAGACGGTCTTACTAACTCAGTTCCCCTTCTCTCATTCGTGTATTGTGTATGTGTCCTTTGGGTACAACCTAATAGTATAGTATACAGTATAGTTTGGATCTGTGAGACCACATGTTTTTGTTGTTTACGTCGTGTGATTTGTGAGTTATTTACATTACTTATTAACGTGAAAATCATGGAGCTAATTACATTTCTAGCATATGGAATTATGCTCATGAAAAACAACCAACCATTTTTACTCCTGAACAAAATGGATGGAGGTTAGAGGAAAACCAGTTTCACTTTCATTGGTTTGATGGTGACCAATTACCAAGGGACGTTGGTGAATCTCTTCAACAATCAGGTACTATAATTAGAGTTCAAGATTAAAATTTATTTAACTAGTAATTTTATGTATTTTAATTCTTTTGATTATTTTTTGCAGAAGAAGATGTCAGCAACAACATAACTGATGACGATGAAGATGATGACTTAGTTGGACAGTATCGTGATTGGTTAAATGATGAAAATTCAAATAATTGTTATGATGATTGCGATGATTAAACAATAAAATAAATGCTTATTTTAATTAATTATGGGTAAATTTTTTTTTACAAAAATGATTTTGTAAAAAAAATAATTTCAAATGATATTTTTAACAATGAAATAAAAATTTTTCTAAGAAAAAATAGCTCTGAACAGATTAATCATACCAGAAATATTGAATGAATTAATTTACTTTCATACTGACTAATTATTACGTTAATATTGAAATAGAGATGCAAAAATTTTATATCGAAAGCTGTACTGTAAGTATTTTCAGATATTTACTCTAAGACGCATGCGCATAATGCTTTCACGCTCATACACACGGCAGAATAATTTTGCTGTTTAGGGGGTGTTTGGTCAATCAATTTTGTCTGACTAATTAAATATAACTTCGTAACAATTGTCTGAACAACATATTTAAATGTCAGACATGTAAAAATAAGTTAAGTTAATTTATTTTTTGTAGAGCTTTAAAGCGTCTGACACAAGTACTGGCCCACGAAAAGTGTCTGACGCTTATGGTATAACTTTATAATAACACTCTACAAAATATATTTAAAAATCAGCTATGAAAATTTAAGTTAGGTAACTATTAATTTTAGTTACCTTTCACACCTGGTACCTGCCCAGGTGTCACTCGGCAAGCTCCACAAGCGCGCAGGTATTCTGAGCACATAAGACACTACTGGGAACATGAGGTTTCATTTATGTGAAAATAAGTTGTGTCTTATCGCTCTGGGATCTTGGACTAGTACTTGAATGACAGTTGTTACCCGTGGTCTACCCTATTCTGGTTTTCGGACATTCATACCTGTCTGCCTGAATCGTTGCAACATTCTGGACACACTTGTATGGGAAACTACAAACCTTTCTGCAATTCTTGTGCATGTCCACCCTTCTTATCGCAAAACTATCGCTTGGGCACATTTTTTTGTTCCTGAGGGTTAAGTTCGTTTTAGTAGCACGATTTTCTATAGTAGTCATTTTTTAGTTCGAAAATGAAGTCAATGATATTGAGGCATATATTCACAAAGTTTAATAATATTTGTTCGATATTTTTAAATTTTTTCATCCATAGATCCCAGATGCTAATGTAAACTATAATTTTTCACAATATACTCATATTTTCTGAGAAAAAAAATGTTCTATTAACGGCCATTCAGGCTCCACATCGGTACTAGCGTAACTAAAAAGCCCGTCGGTAGTTAGGTTGAAAGATATAGGTACCATCAACTTTTTCGAGGCATCAATGCGACTGGATAAAAACGAAAGAATTGCTTGTAAACGCAGCAACTCCCATATAAAGTTCGTGAAGAAACACTCCTCGGCCAATTACGTACATTTCGAAAATTAATGTAACAACGCAGTTTTCAGTTTTGATTGACGAATAGCCGTCATTAATAATTCGACAAGAAGACGTGGGTACCATCTCTCACAGAAACCGGTCGTTCGTCGGTGCAAGCCGCGTTTCATCATGTTAAATTGTGTATGTGTTTAGTTAAAGAGTTAAGGAGTTTTTCGGTACTGGGAACACCTACTGGGCAGATGATATCTGGATGCCGTTACTCAGATATAAATCTTCTCCTCGTATGAGAAAGTATTGGGATTTTGTTAGAATCTCCGTCCGATTACGTTTGTGACATCATTTTGAGGTTTTATTTGTTTCGATAAGATGGAGAGTATTGTGAAAAAAATTAAAGAAGGTTTTTTTCTTCCTTCATCGCTGGCATGAAAATTTGCACGATTGTCCGCAACATAACTCTTTATATCAAAAAACTGAAGGATAAATATGTAAAATATAAAACACAGATCGACAACCATGGCTGAAATATTTTTCCACCCTATATTATATTTTTTATAGAAAATTACCGAATTCATTTCTTGAAAACAAGCTTATTTATTGAATTTTTGTACACACTATTTTATAGGTTCTGCTAATTTCAGTAATATACCCACATGGCACATGAACAAATTCTCCTGTATTGAATTTTTTCAAGAATTCCGTTCTTGAGCCCTCTTTCTACTTAAACGTTTTGTCAAAATAATAATAATAATAATAATTTTTTGGCATTCCTCGTGAATTGTGAAACAACCCGAATCGTGTTTGAACAATATGGGTAAACTTTTTTCTATGACATCCATGATAATCGAACACTTTTTATGATTTCAACCATAGAATATACTTGAATAATTTACCCCATCATCATTGAGTCATTTCATCGTAAACAGAACCATAGATCATGAACTATAAATACTGAAAAAATTCAGTATTTTTCATCTCAATCGAAAACTATCCAAAATAAATAATTAGTGTAAAAGGAGACTGCCATTCATTTTTTATTTCGAATCGAATGCTGTGAAATAAATATGGGGTTGCCATTTGAAAATCTCGAAATATTTCAATTTTGAGTTTCACATTTTCGGAGCCATATTTTCGAAAAACCTTACGATGTATCAAAATACTGAATATACCACATGAATGCACGGAGTCTTTACTATGAGACTGCTGATTTTGGTTCCGTTCGCATAAAAAAAAATCGAGATATTGCATTTCCAAATTGGCAATGCAAATGTCAAAAGTTTCAGGAATTTGTGAATAACTTGGCAACAGTGCATAGCAGAGAATTTTTTTTAGTGCGTTATACAGAAAATTTGGTATTGAATCGATACATAAATGGAAATATAGGTAGTTCCATTTGAAATGAGAAAGTAGATATGCGTTTGAGATAGACGTGGCAACACTGTCGACTTGAAAATATTTTAGGCGAAGAGTTCCTTCACCCTCAGGGCTGCACCTAAAATTTCAGAACGAAATATTCACTAGTTCTCCAAAAACGTCTAATAGGCCAACTTAAAAGGAAAACCCCGTATATTGAGCTATTGATGGCCTCAAACCATTAACGCGTTCGCTCCGCTCACGCCTCAAAATATCTAGACCATTAGTCGCACTCTTTAATAACCTAGTTGATTAAATAATTATTAATATATACAGTGTAATATGTCAAATTTCCATGGACTACTTCGTGCTCAGTAATATCCGAACGGAGTATAGACATTCAGAATTGTGAGTATTGGGGTACAACCTGTATAAGACATCGGGAATGGCAACAATATTCCTAGAAGATTCAGCAGTGTCACCGAGATATCTTCGATGCATTGCGACCGTTGGAACGAGGTAAAATCTCCTAGGATAGAGCATTCTCATCACGCTCTAACGATTGGACGGCAATCCAATAATCCCAATGTTCCATCCACAGAGCCACGTTGATAAATGCATTATGTATGATGCGGCTCACTACCTCGGCTACTCTGCAGATTTTCCATTGTTTTTTGATGGAGTCCGCAAGACAGCGTCTACGCGCCATATAATGCGATAGCGGATGAGCGTTTTTGCCCTCGAAATATGTGTTTATCTCCGGTATTAATGTAGAACAGACGGAACGCATATCCACTTTTAACTATATAGATTTAGTTTTATAATTTATCGGCAATTAAAATCCTCACAATTCGCGGACGGCCGCTTTTTTCACCTGCGATTATCTTTTTATTAAGTCTCGGTTTATTGAGCAATAGCGATTAAGGTGAATTGTCGGATTGAAGTCTATTTTCTATGGCCAATTAATGGCAGATATCGGAGATTATCCAATAGTCACACAATGGGGATTTAATTAATGAAAAATGGCCGCTTTCAGGTATCATTTGCAACCTGAATAAAATAAAAGTAGGTTCGGACTGTTCAATAACATTTGTTACATAATCGTTTCAACACTTCTATTATTAATACAGGGTGTCCGGCGAATAACTGTACATACTCTTACCAGAGATAGAGTTGCACTAGCTAACTACTGATTGACTATAAAAAAATAATTTCTGGGTTTCCCTAGAAACCTACAGGGTGTTTTTCCAACTTCATGGAAATACTTAGACCATCATAAAATCCAAACTTATTGACGGATATTGTTGAAACTTCGGGGGTTATTGGCTCATGCTTAGGTCGAATCAGAAATACATCAATTATTTCATTATTCCAGGGCCGGACTCATTAATCTTCATCCAAAGTGTTCAGGGTAAAAAAAAACACTTTGTATTTCGAATTACAAATAATTGATTCACTTTTTAGAAAGAAGCTAAATTATGCTTCAATTTGTGGTATCGCTTAAAGTTGTCACATCAACAATTATTTTTTTATGAATTTTTGAATTTGGAAAAAGTTCGAAAAATTGAATTTATTTACCTGAACAGAACTTAGTCACATTGTAGAGGTCAAAAATAAATAATAAATTTTCTTTAAAAAGTCACTGAAGGTGAGGAAGACTATAATAATTTGTTGATACACTGAGTGGCCACCCTAAACGCGGATCTCATTGCGATGAAGTGAATGAAGGTATATTGCGAAAAAAAAAGAATCGACATGTATAGGGTATACAGAAACATATTTCAAAATTGTTCGTATGTATACCGGGTGTTCATTGGAAGAAGTGTCACTTTGATCTATATCTTCGTTGTCGAACACCCGGTATACATACGAATAATTTTGAAATATGCTTATGTATACCCTATACATGTCGCAATGAGATCCGCGTCTAGGGTGGCCACCCAGTAAATCAACAAATTATTATAGCCTTTCTCACTTTCAGTGACTTTTTAAAGAAAATTTATTATTTATTTTCGAACTCCACAAGGTGACTAAGTCCTGTTCAGGTTAATAAATTCAATTTTTCGAACTTTTTCCAAATTCCCAAATTCATAAAAAAATAATTGTTGATGTGACAACTTTAACCGATACCACAATTTGAAGCATAATTTAGCTTATTTCTGAAAAGTGAATCAATTGTTCGTAATTCGAAATACAAAGTGTTTTTTTTACCCCGAACACTTTAAATGAAGATTAATGAGTCCGGCCCTGGAATAATGAAATAATTCATGTATTTCTGATTCGACCTTAGCATGTGCCAATAACCCCCCAAGTTTCAACAATATCCGTCAATAAGTTTGGATTTTATGATGGTCTAAGTATTTCCATGAAGTTGGAAAAACACCCTGTAGTTTTCTAGGGAAACCCAGAAATTAATTTTTTATAGTCAGTTCGTAGTCAGCTAGTGCAACTCTATCTCTGGTAAGAGTATGTACAGTTATTCCCCGGACACCCTGTATATCAATCAGGACAAATGAATCTGCAAAAATAACCTATTAGCTGTAAACAGTCTATTGCGCACAGGTTTTTAATAGGAAAACAGCGTGCCATAGTTTTAGCTAAATGTCTATAAGTTTCAAATTTTAAACCGAAGGTTTCAAACTGCTCGGTTGGACTAATCGATGAATAATCCGAGTAAAATTCTGTTCTGCTGGTCGGATTATGGCTCGAATCGGTTGAATAGTTCCTGAAGTATGATGATTGGAAATATTTTCAAAACTAGAAATTCTATAGCTTCAAATATGGATGGTCAATGAGGATATAAAAAAAGCATAATTCCATTGAATATCAAAACATTTTCAGGGTACTCATATGGTTCGAATATTCCATCAAATCGTCAATTCAATCAAGTGATTTTCAACTCTAAGAGATTTGAAATTTTATTTCCCGAGAAATTTCAAAATTAAAAGTCCATAATATCGGTTGAAAACAAATTCAAAGAATTATACTCAAGAAATTGATGAAACCTGAACTATAATTTTTTATTCCTGAGAGATAATGGTACATTGCTAAACATAATATGGCACAATTTTTTTGAATTCATAACTTCATTATTAGATAGATTTTCGAAAAATAAAATTCTCCTTTGGTTTACCATTCAATTCTGGAGAGAAAAAGTTTTTACAAAATTTCTATACAATCGATACTTTCCTCAGAAAAAATAAAAACTTACCAGCAGTTATGATCACTATTCATTCCATCTCATCGTAGTTTTCATAGAATGAAATATTCTAAGATATTGTTCATGCTCAAAATTGGTTTTGTCAATTATGCTTATTAATCTAAAGTTTTATTTGTGCAATTAAAATATTACGGATATAATTTTCTTCCGGAAATTAGAAATTAAACTTTCATTGAGTTTTATAGAACATCTATATCTCCAGTCATAGACATAAAATATCTTAGAATATCCATTCTATCGAACACTTATTCAATGAATTGGAATGAACAGTTATCATAACTGCTTGAAAGTTTTTATTTTTTCCAAGAAAAGTATTGACTGAAATTTTGCAAGAGACATTTTTTCTTCAGAATTGAATGGAAAACCATAAAGGAATTTCATTTTTTGACAATCAATCCCACGAAAAATAAAGTTAGGAGATCTAAAAAATTTGTGTGAGTAACATTTATAGCCATAAAATTTTCTCAACTTGAGCTTTCAGAGATTTATCAGATACATTTCTTGGAGTTTTCAGAATGTTCACGGGGTAACTTTTGAGTTCTATACCTATTATAAAGTAAACATATCATGTCTTCTTCTCCTAAGCTTCGTAGCAGAAGGATATTATATTCCTAGACTTCTTTCTATGTGTACCCAATAAAATTGCACCAAGAATGAACCCTGAGGAAACCCATAAATAACAAGTCCTTTATTTATATAAAGATGTTACTTCCCGATTCACAGCTCTGCTCTCGGAATTCCGCAAACACGTTCGTCATAAAACCGGATAATCCAAATTTCAATTCCGAAAAATTACCTCTACACCGATCTTCGATAAATAATATACGAGAGCAGACTTTGAAGGCTTCCGACCTCCGAGCCTCTTACAAATCACCGGAGGCTTTTTCTCAAAAGATAATTTATATAGTTCGGTCCCGAAAACCGGGAGCATTTATATCAATATCGAATACACGAGAATAATGTTAATCGACTGGCCCGAAACGGGCAAATCGTGACCTGAATGAACCAGACTCCGGGTGCTGCTTCCTCTCTGGTAGCCGCAGGTATCGAAAACTGCGGCGTAAGCAATCTTTACGCTACGGCCACGCTGCTCTCTCCTACCTGCACGCCCCGGTCTAGTTTATTCATAAATCGAATCCCATTACACTATCGACACTTTTCAATTCAATTGCCAACTATCCAAAATTGTCTGCAAATCAGTCCATTGAAAAAATCAATATTGAAATATTTTATTCAGACCTGACGGTCAAAATTTCCTCAGCTACAACCCACCACTACAAAAACGAACCATCAATTCATTCCGTTCACTCCCATTCTTATTGATGAAGAGCGTTATACAACTTTTACGACTCCTAAAACAATGCAACGCTACCAACCTAAAAAACCGAAACGGGTCCCAATTATACGAGTGTTAACCTCGATGAGATCAAGGCCCGGTCGGATCGTGGTTCATCTCCGTCTGCCCAATAAATTAAACTCTAAATCAATTGTTGACGCCTGTCTTCTTGAACCACATATGAAGAGCCCGATGTTCTGCCCTGCCAAGGTCACCCGGAAGGACCATCGAGAGGCTGGAGCTTCGGTGGGAATGACGTCACAGGGGTCAGATCTGGACGACCAGGTGGATGTGCCATTGACTGAGTTTAGGATCGTTGGCTTGGGATTTCACGGAAGGAACGCAAAAGAGGGTAATGATGCTTGTTGATAGAAAGTACACTGACCGGCAAAATAATCGATCCATACAAAAAATCGATTAATTTTATTAATTCATAAATATGTTATTTCAAGTCCGATTCAAATGATTTGTTTTCAATTGTAGATATAATCATCCTTAATCCATCGCTAGTTTTGAATTTCAAGAAACAAGTGTTGTCAATCCATACTAATATTATAAATGCGAAAGTAACTCTGTCTGTCTGTCTGTTACTCTTTCACGCCTAAACGGCTGAACGGATTTTGATAAAATTTGGTATGGTGATAGATGATAACCTAGAAATGGTCATAGGCTATAAATAATCACGCCATCGTTCTAAGGGGGTAGGCAGTAGGCAGATAACTAAATTGAGTTAGTGATTTTTAGTCGTTTTTGTTGGGACTTTTGCTCTTTCACGTCTAAACGGCTGAACAGATTTTGATGAAATTTAGTAAGGTAATAGATGGTTACCTAAAAACGGATATAAGATCAAAATGATCACGTCATCGTACTTAGGGGGTAGGAAGTAGGCAGAAAACTGAATTGAGTTAGTGATTTCTTTTATGGTTTTTGCTGGAAGTTTTGCTCTATCATGCCTAAACGGCTGAACGGATTTTGATGAAATTTAGTTAGGTGATAGATAGTAACCTAGAAAAGGATATGGGCTATTAATATTCATGCTATCGTACTTAAGGCGTAGGCAGTAGGCAGAAAACTAATTAAGTTAGTGATTTTTAATCGTTTGTTTTGAAAGTTTACCTCATTCACGCCTTAACGTCTGAACGGATTTTTATAAGACTTGGTTAATATAAAGATAGGAACCTAGGCACGGACTAGGATTGAATTGCATTCAATCTAATCGATGCGTATTTTTCATATTAGCCAATGTGTAAACTTTCAGCACTTTAAGTGACTCCGTTTTGCGAATATGTGGCAAAAAGTGTGAACCAGGACGTCATCTTCAAAGGGCACTAGCTCCTCAACGAAGCAATTTTGCATTATATGATTTGGGTCGAATCTGTCTAAAATACTATCTATAATGTCCACTAGCAGTTTGTCGGTCTAATTACGGGACACCCTGTATAATTTTCTCCTCATAATAAAAAAGACAGAATGAGCTACAGGCAAACATAATGCAGACTCAATCAAATCCATTGCAAAACATTAATAACATTCCTCAGCTATAAAGTGGAAAAATCAATAAATTTTTCATTTCAAACAATTTTTCATTTGATGATTGATGGATGGTATTGAGACTCAATGATCGTACAAGTTTAAAAGTCTTCAAGTGAAGAGCAGGTGTTTTAGACATAAAAAAATGCATGTAATTTTAATCCACTCCGACTGGCCTAAACACCAAATCAATCAAAATACCAAACAATTCACATGAGCAATCTCGATGACCACCTTTAAACGCAGCCGTTTAACCATCATCCCAAGAGTATAACGGTCTTAGAGCTTCATCCTGACAGGTAGGAGGCTCTGAAGAATCACGGATTACCTTTTAATTTCGATTCGAGGAACTGAAGATGGCTCTTGCCGACATTTTTTTTACTCTCTGCCTTGCCTGGTAAAGGTAGATTATTAAATCGAATTTCGTGGTGTCTAAAGTTGATGTGTTATTCATGACCCGCTCTGAGATAGGAAGACGAGATGGAATCGATGGTAATTTCAGAGAAATTATGTACAGTGTAGATAGCCATCTGATTACCCGAATATTAGCACCTTCGATTGTATTTATTTGTTTGTTATTGCTGATGGGCCGTGTTACGACGGATTTTAAGTGAATGATGGGATAGAAGTTGGTATTTGTTCGATGTTTTTTTCGATTTTAGAGATACTCTTTTTGTTATGGTTTGGTCTTGTGGAAATAGCATGCTTCAGTTTCAATGAAATATCCATGAGCTTTTAATTTAGAACAGAAAGTGATATACATGTTTGGAAATTCACATCGGAAACATACGATATACAATGCATCTGACACAGAATTTTTCCATCCAGTTCAACAGATGTATATTCGAGAGAATTACGTGCTTCGTGTCTTCCTGAATAAATGTCCGATTACAAAAATTTAGTTGTGTCTAGTTCTTATCGTTGGTAGTGGCTTAATTCAAGCAGTATGGCAGTGAATCTGCAGTACTTGCATCGAATTATTCAATGCGTCAGGCTGTCCGTAATTCTCGATTCAAATATTTTCAGTTGTCTATACTATACCGCCTGAATTAAGCCACTCCCAACGCTGACATTATTGCAATCGGACATTTTTCAGAGATTTTTATGAAGAAGAATCAAACTGTAAACTATAGAGAAGATGTGCAGGTTTTTAGCAGTCGCAAGGTGTTAAATCACAAGATCTCGGTGGCCAATTGTGCCAATTCGAGAGATAACACGGTCTGGAAACTTTTCTCCCAAAAGATCAATGGTTTCGTTGCTTGTGTGACACGTAGCGCCGTCTTGTTGAAACTAAACGTTGTCCAGATCAATACTATCCAACCATAAAAAATCATTCATCATCTATCGATAGCGCAATCCATTCTCCGTAACTGTTGCTCCAGCCTCATTTTCGGAAAAGTAAGGTCCAATGACTCCGCCGGACCATAAACCGAACCAAACAGTCACACGTTTAGGATGAAGGGGCGTTTCAGCAATAACTCTTGGGTTTTCCGAGCCCCACATGCGACAATTTCGCTTGTTGACGAAGCTACCGAGGTGGAAATGGACCTCATCACTCAAAATGATTTTTCGAAGGAATTCCGGATCATTTTAATGCATTTCAACGACCCAATCAGCAAAAACACGACGTTGCTGATGATCGGCCGGCTTCAGTTCTTGTGTCAACTGAACATTATAAACCTTAAGACCCAAATCTTTATGCACAATACGGTGTAATGACGTTTGTGGAATGCCTAATTCCAAGGAAACCTTAGTGTTCTTCACTAACTTGTCCCAACACCTCGAATTTTTCCACCAATTTCTTTATTGCGGTCCGACAGGGTGCTTCACGACGACCTAAAAATGTTCGAGGTTTACGAACCGTCTCTGCCAAATTTTCACCATTTTTATAGTGAATTTTAATAATTTCAATGCGTTCTTGAAATGTGTATCGTTCCATTTTTATTAATGGCCTAGTTTCTACTTGTCAAATGTCAAAAAATGACAGCTTCGAAAGTGACATCTATCGAAATAGCGGGCTATTTAAAATAACACCTCTTATTGGAAAACCCTTCATTAGAAATACCTAACGCTATTTCACATTTACACGAAGTCTTTCCTAGCCGACGTCAGCTCATGTAGAAACATTCCCACAACGAACTTATTTAATTGGAACTGGCATAAAACGAAGGAACTGACGCTGATCACGAAATAATAAGAATAATAGCTCAAGATTAATCGAACATTAGTGTTGTGATACTTCTCACAAAAACTAACCAAATCGTGACTTGTAAATCCGAATCAATTATGGCCATTAGTGAAAATGAAGCGAGAATTTGAGAAATTGCGTTACATACAGACGAATGTCGCATTATTCCGCCAACAGGTGATGTCGGAAGAGCTAAACAGCACGACTCCACTTGTTATCTTGTTGCTCGTTCGGAAGAGTTAAAAAAGTTTACACGGTGAAAGCAGATAATGGTCAAGTTATCCACTTCGAGTGGACGTAATTGATGAGGACTCGTTTCAACGACCGTTCCTTTTATTTGGCAAAATATTTAATAACTCACTTTCAATTGTAAATGATCTTTGTAATGTCCGTTGATGGTTCAAGGCGATTCGTTTGGAATTTCTGGAATGGAATGGGATCACGCTCAAGGAGTTATGCGGTTGCAGCTTGTAATTTTTTCAGTTCATTCTCAGAAGACGAACCTGTGGGATAAGGTGCTTTTATTTATTTGTTTTTTTGGTTTGAAACATGTCGTTTTTGATCTTCCTCTTTTCCTGTTTTCCGGTGTTATCCATCTCATCACTTTCTTTGGTAATCTATTCTCTGCCATACCAACTGCTTCCTTTCCATATATTCCGTGACTATCTCATTTATTTCCATATTCTCCCCTATCATCAAATTGGGCACCCTCTCTCTTCTTGAACTTCTGGATGCTCTTCTTGTTGCATCCATTTCTGTGGCCTCTATATCCTCCTCCTAAATTGTTCTCTCTCTGTGCTCCATAAAATACCATTTAGCGAATTTATTATTTTTTGTCTTATTTATTCTTGATTTCAGCGTCATCTGTTCCTTCTTTATTGAAGTTGATACCCAAGTATTTGTAGCTTTCGCATTTCTTTATGATTTCGTTGTTTTCTAGCTTCAAATCAGTGGTCTCTTTACCAAGTATTGTGTTTTAAATACATTCATCTGGAGATCCCATTTTCCATACTCTTCTTGAAGCTTTCTTGCTATATATTCTAGATCTTCTTTATTATTCGCACATATTACTTGATCATCGGCAAATTGAAAAGTGGATTTGGGATGAATTCACTGTAATCAAAAATTTCGACCCCATATCCAGTACCGGGTTTTTCACTATAATTTGACCCCCCCTTTAACTTTGTTACTGAAGGAGATACAAAAAAATGTTTCTCATAAAATTTTCACGAAATCAACTGAGGTTTTTTGATATCAGTCCAGAAACTGAAATATATACAGGATGGCCAACATATTGATGGCAACTTCATTTTCTCAAATGGAACACCCTGTATATTTTTCCATATTTGGTTAGCTCTTTCTCCCCTGATTTCGAATATGTAACATTTGTTGGTCTATCTTTCTTATTCTGAGCACCACAGAGTTTCAAATTTCAATAACCATCTGGCATAGCGTTTTGGAAGTTCGTGAATTTTTAAGTGGCCAATTTGATCTTTGGATTGGTAATGGCGCACCCATTTTATGGCCAACAAATAGTCCCGATTTAACATCGTTGGACACTTTTTATAGCCGTCCCTGAAGGAAAAAATTTACTTCAGCAATAATGACAAACAATGAAAGCGGAGAATTATATTGATGATATAAAATCAACCAATATTAAACCCACAATTCGGAACTAATGCCGTCAACGCACAAAGAATAATGATAATATTGTAATGATTGAAAACAAATTTTGAAGCTTTAATTACTGACTTGAATCAGAGGCATAATAATGCTGTCAAAAATAGTCTAAACAACTTGAGACAACTATATGAACTATGTGTATTGAATGAAGGTGGTCATTTTGAGCAATTTCTTCATTTTCTTCTGTTGTTCACCCTGTATATCTTCCCATTGACGTTATTATAACTCCAAAAAGAGCAATTTAAGTAAACGCACTCTGCCACTTGTAAAATGATTACAGATCTTGGCAGGTGGTTCTTTAAATTTGAAACTCTGTGGTTGTCAGAATAAAAGAGATAGGCCAACATATGTTACATATTCGAAATCAGGGGAAAAAGAGCTAGCCAAACATGTAAAAATATACAGGGTGTTCCATTTGAAAAAATGAAGTTGCCATCAATATGTTGGCCGCCCTGAATATATTTCAGTTTCTGGACCCATATCAAAAAACCTCAGTTGATTTCGTGAATCTTTTATACGAAATATTTTTTTGTATCTCCTTTAGTAACAAAGTTAAAGGGGGGGTCAAATTATAGTGAAAAACCCGGTACATCTTTTCTCTGTAATTTATACAATTCATCTTTTCTCAATGAACCCGCTACTCCAAATATTAAAGTGACTTTTTTTTTTCTAAGAAATGCAGAATCCTCCCAGAATATATTTCAATCGATATCAAAGTGACTGTCTGGTTATGAGTTTCTGCGTAGATATTGTGACAATAACCACAGCAGCTGTAGGGGGAACGCTTAGTTGAGATGCTATCACGATCACGACCAAAAGAAACAGAAAATAGCATTAAGACTGAATAGAATTCGGATATCAAATTTTGATGGGCTAAGTCAAAATTTTCATCTAATATCTTGAAATATCATAAATTAGGCAAGGATAATTTCATTATATCCACGTCAAAAGAATAGGTACACATTTTTGGCGCCCGCATTCCAAAATTTATCTTCATTCAGTGTCCCAATCTGGTCCGGTTAATCTCTACATCACCCGAAGTTGTATCCAAGGCAACAACCACCGGTCCGGTATTTACAACAAGAAATCCCAAACTTCTCATAAACATGTTCCGCTTTGTCCCTAGAAGAGTTATGAACCCCTTACACTGGTTACTCAGTGATTACACCATGCCGGGCGAGATATATTCGGTTCCCGCTGTCGCTGGTCGCATTGTTCTATGGTTGTTCGATGCTCTTCGCGTGTTGTCTTTTGGCCTCGGTCGCGCCGCGGGTGGGTCCAGCGAGCATCGAGAACACGGGTACATCGAGTTGTTAACTTACGACCCCGAGGATCAGGTCGTAAATCCGCGTGCACTGTGCACACGACAAATCGTTACTATTGTTATGAGACGGTGGTAAAAGGTGCGTGGTTCGTAGTGGCGAATGGATGAATTTTTTTCTGAGAGATCTGTAAAGGTCGAGCTATTAAAAGGACTTGGTGTGATCTTCGACCAAAAACTCTCCTGGAGTTTACACCTCGAGGCTGTGATCAGTAAGGGCCAGAGGGCTCTCTTCATGTGCCAGAGGATGGTTGGAAGTACGTGGGGGTTAAAACCTGAACTAACGAATTGGATTTACAAATCCATTGTTCGGCCAATCGTGAGCTACGCGGCTCTAGTTTGGTGGCCAAGAGCAAAACTAGTTTCGGGAAAATTAGCCCTAGGAAAATTACAGAGAGCAGCGTGTCTGTCCATAACAGGCGCATCTCGCTCCTGCCCAACTGCTACCATGCAAGTCATCCTGGACCTGCCTCCTCTAGAGTTTTCTGGAAAGCGAGGCGGCCAGATGGGCTCTCCGGGTGGCAAGGGAGCGGGAGCTGAAAACTGGTGACTACACAGGGCACCTTTGCATTCTAAATGAGTGTAAGGAGCTTCTGGATGTGGTAACAGATAACCTCCCTTTGAGACACGAGTTTCGAAAAAACTTTACCACGACATTTCCAAGTCGTGATCAATGGGCTAATAAAGAATTAGTTTTCCCCAGAGGGTCTACGGTATTTTATACTGATGGCTCGAAAACTGAAGAATCCAATTAGCCATACCAATGGGTCTCTGTCCTTCGGTTTTTCAAGCAGAGGCACTTGCTATAAGGGAGTGCGTTGAGCTCTGTGCGGAACGCAAGTACCAAAGAAAGAAAATATATATAGCATCTGACAGCAGAGCAGCCCTGCTAGCGCTTGACTCCACAAGTGAAGTCAAAGTTGGTCTGGGAATGCAAAACGTCACTTAACCTACTCGGAGAAAACAACCAGGTCAATCTCATTTGGGTGCCTGGTCACTCCGAGATTCACGGCAATGAAGCGGCAGACCAACTGGCCAGGGAAGAGGGGAAAACCCCCTTCACTGGACCAGAACCTTTTTGCGGCTTCCCAGCCAGCCATCAGGCAATTGCTATTAAGGACTGGGAACAAAAGTGGAAGCTTATGTACTGGCGTACGACCGATGGTCAAAGGCAAGCTAGGTCACTTCTGTTTTACTCGACGAGCTGGACCAAGAAATTTCTCTCACTCAGCAAATTGAAACTGAGGAAACTGACGGGCGCTCTCACTGGGCACTGTCCCGTGAGGTATCACTTAAAAAACATGGGAAAAGCGCCCGATAATACATGTCGCTTCTGTCAGGAAGCCAACCGAGACAGCCAGACACCTGCTATGAGAGTGTGAAGCTGTTCACCAGAAACGGCTACGGCATCTTGGTTCCTGGTTCCTAAAGCCTGAACAAGTAATGGATGTGGCCCCCAGAAAGGTGGTGAAGTTCATTGAGACTTTGCTGCCTGACTGGTAAACAGCGCGGGGATGCACAATAGATCTTAAGGTCAAGGTGCTCGCAAGGTCGGTTTTAATCTGTCGCCCCTCCTCTAATCTAATCTAAAAAATCAAAAGGACGCTCTTGAGAATTATTATTATACACGGTTTTAGAGAATAATCGTAATCGCATATATGTCTTGAAATCAGTACATTTTGATTTATTTTTCATTTTCATTGTTGTATCATTTCAATTATTTCCATGATATTTACTTCTTCTATACAACGCTTCGGCTAGCATTCGCAGTCGTCGTCAGGAAAGCACTTCACACTCTTAACTCTCAGAGAAGCAACTTTCCTCACTCCAGGAAACAAATGTCAGTTTTGACAGTTCTTAGAACGCATTTTTCTATGGTTGTTCGAGGGTCTTTTGGTCTCGGTCGCACCACGGGTGGATACATCGACACATACAAGTCAAAGAGATTTTGTAGTAAACTATTTCTCAATCAATACATTCATCAAATTTTATACTATGTCTTTAAATCATACTGTCACAATACAGAAAAAATAAATGGAATAGAATTAACATAAAACATGCTGCAAGTTGCTGACGGTAGGAAACAGAAAAAAATGGTATTCAAAAGAAACATTCAAAATTAAATCATCTCTCGAATGACACAATAAAAAAAGGTATGTTCCCGAAGCAAAAAATATTGATAGCGCCGGGATGCCTGGCGTCTTAACTCTTTTCGCCAACTTTTACGCACATCTCAAGTCAAAATTGACTTGTACCAAATACCTTCAACAGAAAAAAAATATTCATCCCTTTTCGAGAAAAATTAGGTTCCAAGATAAGTGAACCACCCTGTACTTAATGAAGACCAGACATCGCTTTGACCTCGAATTCTTCATGAGTGGTTTAAGACCAGTCTCGTCTCAAAATTCGAAACATGCAAACATTCAGGCAAAACTATGGCATGCTATTCCCCCAGGAAAAAAACGCACAAGACGTGATGGTTGGAGCAATTAATTCAGTTAATGAAAATAGTCGAAAAGATGTGGATATCTTTCGTTTTGCATCATGAGATCATCACAAGACGCTTATCAGTATCTACAAATTGAAACACTATAATAAAATTGATGTCATCCTACAAGGTTAATAGTTTTATTTTAATTTCACGAATACACAATTAGTACATAAATAAAATTCTATTAATCTAAAGAATGGGCATTTCACGTGAGTCATCTAAAACAGGACTTTTTCACATATTCCTTTGTGGTTTTTTATATTATCTTAAATTATACACAAACGACATCGAGAAGTGTGAAGTATAATGAATCAGTGTCGTGCATGGACATAATGTAGATATTAAGAAGCAATTTTTTCGTCAATGATATGTATAATATACTACTGAAAGCTGATTAACATAATATTCCGATGTTGGTATGTGAAAAAATATTCAATTTACATAAATTGTAATAATTCCCGATAGAAACAATGTTTAGTTTACCTAGTTGGAAAATCTGAGTTATCCATGTTGTTATTTATTAACTACATAATAACATCTACTACATAAACAGGTGTCGTATAAAAACATAATAACAAAGGTGATTATGTAAATAATTTAAAAAATGGAAATTGAATTTTATTGCGCTTCTGTTCACGAATCAAAATTTTTTCAGTTTTCGGTAGACAATTTCCTCACTGCTGCAGAATCTTTTGTGGTGCATATAGGATAATTTTTCAACGGAAAACGCCAAATATTAGATATTCTTGGCTAGGTTAATCAAACTCACCACATTTAAAAGTTTTCAGTGTTCTCGAAACTACTGATCTGATTAAATAATACAAGAATAATGGGAGACAGGCTTAAGAAATAGATAAGCGAGTAGTATCACATGAAGAACAGTCTTTTTCGGAACTCATGAGTTATTGAAAAACCAATGTTCATCCAGAGAAAGGTGAGAAGCCACCTCGTAAATACTCTAAGCCTTCACTTCGCACATAAAACCATACTCATCTTCTAATAGATCCTCCATGTCTTGTCTCATAAAAACCTCCCACATATTAAAATCAAATAAAACATTCCCGCGAAACATCTCGACGTCATGAGTGTAATGTAAATCGTGATAAATAACGAAACCATACAACATGTAAGAATTGTTAGATAAGAAACAACAATAACCGCATGCCTCAATCCTCCGGGCCGTGGTTATCATCTTCAGCGGACAACGTTACGGCGTGTGAATTTGCCCGTGGTGTAGAGCGAATGTGTGCTAACGGACTGCCTGAGAACAATGAGACGATAGTTGTAGATAATTAATGATAAAAAGATACATTATTGAATACTTTCGAGTGGAATCTTGGACGGTATTGGGCAAATATGGTTGTTGGGCGAGTACAAGGTCGGCCGAAGTCTGAGATGAATAAGAAGTATTGTTGTTTTTTGCTGCGACGAAAATAGTAGTTAGGGCTATGTTCGTTCTGGAGCAGAATTGACCTTTGACCTCCCTTAATGGTGTCTGGGTCAGATTAAATGCTGATGACGTCATTGGTGGTGGCGGCCATGACAGTAGTGATGACGTCATTGGTGCCAGCAGCCATGACGATGAAAAAGTTTTTGGATGGACGCGGGATATGAACCCGGGAAGTTTGCGTGAGAGTTGGGTCGTTTACCCCCCAGCGCTACAGAGGCTATGATAATTTAGGGTGTTTGGTGTTATAAAGCCAGAGTGACGCATGATTGTTCGAGAAGGAATATGTGTTTAGAAGGACTCGCTTCATGTTTTTCATGATTTTTGTTCTCAAAATATCCTTATAAAAAAAAAATATTCTTTGAGTGGTTTAACTAAAATAATTTCAGGATGAGATTTTTTATTACATAATGTTAATTATCTACATCGTTCAATACTTTATCTCTATAAAAGTACATACATTCTAAAATTGCATAACTCTGAACACAAGGATTAATTCTACAGAAAGCATTTATGAAATCTTCAACAGAATTGTTGTTATTTTTGTTCAATTCTTTGATGGTGTCTACGAATTTAAAGTAATACAAAGTCATTCGGAGATTTTTCAACATTTCAAGACGACTGATAATTATCAGTCTATTCAATTGAGATATCTTATTCAAGTCAACTTCACTGAAATATATGCAGTTTCCCCATTTTGTGACGCTAGTAATCATACATTCACCAGTACATCGTACAACTGTAGCTCCACATTCTTGTTGATAACCATTTTCGATTATTGCAATAAATGACTCCCATTCCCAATCATCAAAGGATATCACGCAGCTCAGCTTGACGGCAGGTGTGAATTGTCTCGCTGGACTTATACCACAATCGATGTATAGAGAAGCAGACCCTAATCCGCATTCAATTTCTAGGTGGAACTGGCCGTTCAACAGGTAGTGCTTTTCGTTTGTAACTTCAAAATTTTCCTCATTTTCACTTAGCGCTGACTCATATATTGACGATAGCACGGTTGTTCAAATTCTTTGATGGTGTCTACGAATTTAAAGTAATATTTTTCAAGGTGACTGATTAATTTAATTGGTGATTGTTGTTCCGTATCAATTATTTGATGGTGTTCAGGGATGTCATTCGGAGATTTTTCAGACGATTAAATTGACATATCTTATTCAAGTCAGTTTCTACAAATTTCTTGATGAGTAGAATGGATTTACAGAGAGCATTCATTCACCCTTATTTCTTTGGAACGATCTCTCAGATAAATCCATATTCGGAAATAATGTTCTTCTTTCAATCCATAGAAATTAGATGAATCGAACACCATATGGTACAGACCTGTAGACCACCCAACACACACATGTAACAAACGGACTCTTTTACATAAACAAAAACAACTGAAATTTTAGTCTTTTTTTCCCGGATGTTTCTGAATAATATAAATACGTTTTTTCTTCAATGTTTGGTATTGTATTGTATGAATATGAGTAGAATGGATTTACATAGAGCATTCATTCACCCTTATTTCTTTGGAACGATCTCTCAGATAAATCCATATTCGGAAACAATGTTCTTCTTTCAATCAACGTTATAGAAATTAGATGAATCGAACGCGGTACAGGCCTGTAGACCACCCACACACACATGTAACAAACGGACTCTTTTACATAAACAAAAACAACTGAAATTTTGTGTTTCGAGATTTCCCTTAAAACATAAAATAGATAATCCCAATATTGTGGTAGATTCTTTTGTGTACGATTGCCCAAAAAATGTAAACACTCACGATCTCAGGCTGGGGTGGGGTGGTTTGATTATATAAACAGCCGTTTTGCTTAGCGTAAGTCAGTTTTCTATTATTTCCATATAGAAACACATCATTCGTGTGCCGATTGAAATTTTCATTTGTACCGAAGCATCTGAATTTGTGATAGTGTGATCCTTGGGTAAGCATCAATTAGAAAATTATGTATCCATTTATTAGAATATTTTTTCTTTCCAAACAGCAGTAGCAGAAAACATTCATCATAACAGCACTAGCAGTAGTTTATTAGAGAAATTTTGATCCCTACAGAACAAAGTAAGTTTCTGTTCATCTTACACCTCATACATATTTTTCTTATTCATTTTCATTATAGCTATGGATTTAAACAAAATTAATAGAAAATCTCTTCTTCTTGAAGATAAGCCAACAAGGCGTTTGGTTGAGTTGGAGAAGGACAAGAAATACCCAATTTCAAAGTGTATTTTGGTGAAGACAAGGTTTGGTCCAGCTGGTGGTCTTTGAATTTGAGGAATTCAAAGCGTTCCTACCAAAAAGGCTGACGGAGGACTACAGCCCCCATACGACCGAGCTCTCTTCAGGGAAATATTCCTTGATATTCCGAGGGACCAAAGATACAGGAAAAACGCACCAAGCCATTTCCTTAGAGATTGTGGAAAAATAAGGTAATTCATCAATATCACTGCATCTCCACTTTTTTCTTTTTTTTTTTTTTTTGGTGTTATTGTACTATACGCAGAAATGAATCGTTTTGAAGGTACATTGACGAAAATAGAACAAACATTAAAATCAATGGAAGAAAATCATTCTCCTGCGAATGCACAAATATGGTTACATATGATAAGCAAGCATATTTATAAGTGTAATGTGGCATTGAAAAAATTCAACTTTAGTATTGGTCAGAAACGAATGATATATTCAAAAATTGCACAATTAAAAAGAATGCGTTGTTTCATAAAATGTTTTCCAAATAGACACATAGGTTCTGGATTAGGGCAAAGGCGAAGCTCTCGAGTAATATGGCGCACTTTAAATGTTTTATATAATTGTAGAGTAAGAACAGGTATTGTTATAAATTTAACCCATCTTGATGTTAAGCCATTTTTGACAGATGCTTTCCATTTGTTTAAAACAAAAATTTCGAGTGTTTTGAGAGATATGCCGATTTTGAAAGTTAACACAACCTTTTGTGCAGATTTTATTAAAAATAATGGTGATGTTGAAATTGTAGATCGGAAATTTTTCACCACCCCTAATGCTATAATTGATTCATCCACTGAATTGAAAATTTGGTTTGATATTAACATAACTGATCGTATCATGGCCGACATAGAGGATATGAGCAACAAGGGTAGCGGGTGGGCTTTGAGTAAAATAATTCACTTGGAAGTTGCAATTAATAAATTTGAAATAGGAAATAACTGTGGTGGATCATCTTACATTAAACTACCTGATCAAATTTTGAGAAAAAAAGCATGTGTTAACGTTCAGAATGATGATGAGGCCTGCTTTTTCTGGAGTGTTATTAGTGCACTTTACCCGGCAGCAACTAGTAGTAACCGTACCAGAAGTTACCCCAATTACCATAACATACTAAAAACTGATGGTTTAGAACTGCCCATGAAACTATCGCAAATCGCAAAATTTGAGAAAATGAATAATATATCTATAAATGTGTATGGTTTACAATTGATAGAGAAAGAAAATCAATCATTTTATACAGTGTCACCTTTAAGACTTACCCAACAACATTTGGCGCAAAAACATGTAAATTTACTAATAGTTCAAGATAAATATTTTCCAAATTTGAGCGACTATGATGTTACACCTTTAGAAGATATACGCGACTTTGAAATTAAATATCACTATTGTTGGATTAAAGATCTTTCCAGACTTATTTCAAGCCAGCTCTCGAAAAATCATAGGAAAAAAATGATATGTGATAGGTGTTTGAATTATTTTCCGTCTCAGATAAAATTAAATGAACATTATGAGTTGTGTAAAGATTTAAATAATGGAAAAGTATCTTTTCCGGATTACGATCATGTTGAATTCCGAAATTTTGTTTACAAACAAAAATGTCCCTTTATTGTGTACGCAGACTTCGAATCAATACTTAGGCAATGCAATAAGAAAATCAGTGAAAATTCATTCAAGTATCAGGAGCATGTACCATATAGTGTAGGATATTATTTAAAATGTACATATAATGATAATTTTTCACGTTACGCTAGTTTTCGTGGTGAGAATTGCGTGGATTGGTTTTCTGATGAAATAGATCAAATTGCTTCCTTTGTTCATTCTCATATGAAACATATTGAACCAATGTCGGGCGCACCCAGAGAAGTTGGTAAAAGTTGTCATATATGTGGAAAAAGTTTTAACAAGAAAGATGTAATAGTTAGAGATCATGACCATTTTTCTTCCGAATTTAGGGGATGGGCACATCAGCAGTGCAATTTAAATTTTCGTAAACTCTTTATTGTGCCCATAGTTTTTCATAATTTGTCCAATTACGATAGTCATTTCATTGTAAAATCTCTTTTGCATCGGGGTAGGATCACTACTCTACCTATTAATAAAGAAAAATATATTTCTTTCACATATTTTCATCCGGAAACCAATCTTAGATTTAGATTTATCGACTCTTTCAAATTTATGGGGGCAAGTTTGGATGAATTGGCCTCTACTTTAATCTTAGATAATTTTTATAATCTCAAGAAGGAATTTTCTGGCCTACTAGATATTGAATTTGAGTTGCTAACAAGAAAGGGAACTTTTTGTTATGACTACATGACGGACATGGACAAACTGAACGATACAAAACTTCCACAGATTCATGAATTTTATAATAAATTAAATGACGCGCACATAGATGATGAAACTTACCAGCATGCTCAAACCGTTTGGAAAACATTCAAAATTAAAACGTTAGGTGAATATAGTGATCTCTATATGAAAACCGATATACTCCTACTCGCAGACGTAATGGAAAATTTTCGGAAAACAGCTTTGGAGACATACAAACTTGATCCTGCATGGTATTACACAATGCCAGGTTACACCTGGGACTGTATGCTCTTATACACCAAATGTCGGCTTCAGGTGCTCAAAAATGTTGATATGGTTATGTTTGTGGAACGGGGTATACGTGGAGGGATCAGTTGCTGCATGCATAGACTATCCGAAGCTAACAATCCCCAGATGACAAATTTTGATCCATCAAAGCCAGAATCTTATTTACTGTATCTTGATGTAAATAATTTATATGGTTGGGCCATGAGTCAATATTTGCCAATTGGGGGTTTTGAATGGTGTGATACGTCTATTGATGTGAGCACTGTTCCTGATGATAGCCCAGAAGGATATATTCTTCAGGTAGATCTGGAATATCCACAACATCTGCATGATCTACATAAAGATCTACCGGTGTGTCCGGAGCACAGCGTCCCTCCAGGTTCAAAGCTACCCAAATTACTATGCACACTCTCAGATAAAAAAGATTACATCATTCATTATCGGAATTTGAAAGCTGTTTTAGAATTGGGTTTGAGATTAACAAAAATTAAAAAAGTTTTGAAATTCAAACAATCCCCCTGGTTGAAGCCCTATATCGACCTTAATACTGAACTTCGTGCAAAGGCGACCACCAAATTTGGTAAAAACCAGTTCAAGTTTGCGAACAATGCTATTTTTGGCAAGACCATGGAGAATATTCGATTACATCGGGTAGTTCGTCTGGTTAATCAATATGAAGGTCGTTATGGGGCGAAAAACATGATCTCATCTCCAAGATTCCATAGTCGTACCGTGTTCGGAGAAGATTTGATGGCGATCGAACTCAAAAAGAATGAGCTCTTATTCAATAAACCTTTATACATAGGTATGGCGATTCTTGATATCTCAAAAGTCTGCATGCTTAACTTCCACTACAAATATATGTTGCCTAATAATCCCGATGGTTGTAAAATCATGTATATTGATACGGACTCATTCTTTTATGAGATTAAAGGTTCTAACCCATATGAATTAATAAAAAAAGATTGTTATACTCATTTTGACACTAGCGATTATCCTAAAGACAATGCTTTCAACATTCCGTTAGTGAATAAAAAGGTACCAGGTTTAATGAAAGATGAGGTGAATGGTAAAATTATCACTCATTTTGTCGGTTTGCGTGCTAAAATGTACTCTTTTAAGGTTCAAGGGGGGCAAACCGTCAAGAAATCAAAAGGTGCCAAAAATTGTGTTGTTAAAAACTGCTTAACTTTTGACGATTATGTGAGATGTCTCAAAGGAAATGAACAGCATGTTTTATCACAGAATACAATAAGATCCTTTGCACATGACATTTATTCGATTCAACAATCAAAAATAGTATTGAGCGCACAAGATGACAAACGCTACTTGATTTCTTCATCGTTTGACACCCTACCTTGGGGACATTATTCACTGCAAACAAACCCATCGCCACCACCACCACCACCACAAACTTAGAGAAGTGCAAATTTTGTTTTTTTTTTTTTCAGAATGGCCAATATCAATCAATTTAAACATCACCAGTTAGAACAAAAAGATAAACATCAACTTAGTAACTCGAATCTAACATCAGCCATAAAGGTTTTTTCTCTTCAAAAGTCTGCAATCAAAACAATAATTCAAAATACTGATTCAATATTCAAAGTGATGCGTCTGAATTTGCCTGAAATAATTACAATTGAAATATTGAAGAAATTTAGCGCATACAAGTGGAATCAAATCATCGCGGATGCCAGAACCTATGCAAAGAAAACAACTTCATTTGAGTATCCTCTCTTTTCTTCAAGATTTATCACGAGTCGTAAAGCTCAAAGCCATATTCTATGTAAACGAGACTGGAGTGATGAATATGATTCGGATGAATTATGTATATGGCGAAATTATTATCATATTAAAGAGTTTAATTTATTTTTGTGTAAGATTTGCTTTAAAATTTTTCTTAAAGAATTGAAAAGGAGAAGGTTTGATTCAAAACTGTTCAGCATTCGCGATCACTCCCATTTATACATTAGCAGCCACAATCTATATAACTTGTATAGAAATAGAAAATATTGGTGTAACGCAGATTTTGATGCTGTTCTTTTTGATATATACGATAAGAATACATGTTGTGATAGATTACATGATTCAGTGTCTAATACTGATGTAACTAATTTCAAAGCACATTCCAAAAGATTCATAGACTCTGCAGATGAAGATAGTGACATAGATTGTTAAAAATTGTTATTAATTTGAAAGATATGTAGAATCTGGAGATGCGTGATATAGGTGAATTTAATTGTAAAAAAAAAAAAAAATTGATGTAATGAAATTGTGAATAAACATGTTACGTTGAATTGTTTTTCATTTTTTATTTCTCATGTACTGATACAATATACAAGCACATCTACAAGAACCAAAAGATTCACAAATTCGACAAGCCAATCCATCCACTTGATCTTCACTTAGGTCTGCACCAATGCACTTGAGAGGGCAACAATATCTTGATCCTTCTATGATGTTGAAACTTCTTTCCTCGGTCATTTTGCTGCACGTGTAAGTATCACTTTCCATGCAGATTATGGTTAGCCCACAACTGAGACATTTCACATGTTCTTTATCAAATAAAAATTTACCACTAGAGCACAAAGCATTTTTCAGATTTCCCAGACTATATAAAGTTGTCAAAAGTAAAAGTGTAGTAGATAAGTGAACTCCAATGAAAATGTATCTCACAATTAATTCATAGAGTGAACCTTCCATGGTGACCGACACTTGATAAATAAGCTATAAAAGTGTGTATGCACTTTATTCTGAACTCATTAATATGCTAACGTTTAGAGAGGGAGGAGGTCTTGTTGATACACTCATTAATAAGTTACCTATTGAACTGCATATTCCCGGTGGCTACAAATTCTGCGGACCTGGTACAAAGTTGGAAAAACGTCTAGAGGAGGGCGATAGAGGTATCAACCCGCTCGATGAGAGTTGTAGGGAACACGATATATTTTATTCACAGCAAAAAGATTTGGCGGAAAGACATAAAGCAGATAAAATTCTAGAGCATAAGGCTTGGCAACGTGTAAAATCAAGAAACGCTTCAGTTGGTGAAAAAACTGCAGCACTCATAGTTGCAGGTGTAATGAAAGCTAAACGCAAGCTAGGAATGGGTTTCAAAGAGAAAAAGACGTTCAAGAGAAGCTTAATAGTTCCCTTAACAAAGGCGTTGCGCACGTCACCTAAAAGTGATGATGATATAAAAAAGTCATCATTGATAGCATTAAAAGCAGCCCGAGCTGCTATCAAAAAAGCCGGGGGGAGGAAGAACATCATAGTGCCTCGAATTATTCCATTCAAGTCAGGTGGCATATTGCCGTTGATGCCAATTCTTGCTGGTTTGAGCACTTTGGGCAGCTTACTTGGCGGCGGAAGTGCTGTTGTCAAGACCTTTATCGATGCCAAAAACGCAACAAAAAAGTTGGCTGAACATCAACGTCACAACAAGGCGATGGAAGCGATAGGACATGGTCTTTATGTGAAAAAATATAGGAAGGGTTATGGGCTCTTTGTTAAAAAACAAAAAAACTAATTGCGAAGCTACCCAATAGAGCATTATTTGACCATGAGTTGGTTGATTATGCAAAAAAATTTAAAATTCCAAACTTTCGAGGTGTATTCATGCGTGATGATTTATTAAGAAGACGTTCTAGGTTGAAGGAATGTGGTATCATCAACTTGGATTGTTCAGATGGACCTGGAACACATTGGGTAGCATACAGCAAAGAAGGAAACGATGCAGAGTATTTTGATTCTTTTGGAGATCTGAAACCTCCGAAAGAATTGGTTAAATATTTAGGTGGCTGTGATATAATCTACAACAGAAATGTATATCAGACATATAATACATCCAATTGTGGTAAATTATGTCTGCAATTTTTGTTGAGTAAAATTAATAAAGCATAAATAGTGTTATTTTGATAATAAATCATCAGTCATGTCGACAGTATTCACATTGAAAGGACGTAGTTCGACACTATCAGCAGATTTTGTGCCCCCAATCGAACTAGATCCCAATCATCAGTATGGTATTGCTTTAATTGGTTTTTATTCATACAATACAATACCAAACATTGAAGAAAAAACGTATTTATATTATTCAGAAACATCAGGGGAAAAAAAGCTCCAGATCCCTAGTGGAACATATGAAATTTCAGATATTGAAAATTATCTTGGAAAATACCTGATTGCAGAGAACGAGAGGAGCGAGAGAGATAAAATCTTTTACCTGAGACCAAACAATACAACGTTGAAGTGTGAAATTTTCCATCGGTCGATATCTTTCGATTTTACCAAAAGCATTGCACTAGGTAAGCTTTTAGGCTTTTCTCAAAAACATTTGGTAGCAGGAGTCGAACATCAGTCTGATTTGCCTGTGAATATAGTTCCAGTACGCTGTATTCATATAGATTGCAGTCTTGCTCACGGATCATTTTACAACAATAAAATTTGTCACACTATCTACGAGTTTTCAGTTGGTGTTGATCCAGGATACGCTATTGATATAACACCGCAACACTTGATTTATCTACCTGTGAATAGCAGCGGAACAATTGACAATATCACTTTGACAATACTAGATCAGGATTTCAACTTTGTGAATTTTCGAGGTGAAGAGATTATTGTTCGACTAGAACTGAGGAAATGGTCTTGATTTTCCCCCAATATCAACATAATAAATATGTAGTCCAGTCTAGGGAAAACGCATTAGTACAACAACACCGTTTGAAGAAGCAGCAGCAGCAGCAGCAGCAGCAGCAACACCGTTTGAAGAAGCAGCAGCAGCAGCAGCAGCAGCAACACCGTTTGAAGAAGCAGCAGCAGCAGCAGCAGCAGCAGCAGCTTACGAGATTATCCCAGAGAAATAAAAGAATACTACAATCGCTCGGCTATGTTGTCAAACCACACGTTTGACATTTATCGATCGGTAGATAAAGATGATTCAATCGTTCGTGTAGAAAATCGAACATACCTTCCATTCATAAAATCATTCAACAATAATGATACGATTGAAATTGTTATTAACCGACCAGATGTATGGTTTCTAATGTATGAATCTGCACTTTTCATAAGGGGACAATTGAAAAAAACCTCAGGCGAAGGAACTCTGAAATTGGTGAATAATTATGGTGCTTTTCTGTTTGACTCGATAACCTACGAATTATGTGGCACTGAAGTTGAAACTGTTAAAGACCCTGGACTTGTATCACTAATAAGAGGATTTTTGTGCTATGAGAAAGGTGATAATAGTGAATTAAATGAAGCCGGATGGAATTTCCCTGATGAGCCATTGCAAAATGATGATGGTTCATTTGCAATACGTATACCCCTCAAACATTTGCTCAACATGTTTAATGATTATCCGAAAGCAATATGTGGTAAACAGCTCATTAGGTTAATCAGGGCTCGCAACGATAGCAATTCCATGATTATCACAGCCGGTACAGGAGAGCAGCCTGGAGTGACAAAAGGCGAAATAACGATAAGTGATATAGAGCTTAGAGTTAAACATGTGTATCCTAATGATGAGATCAAACTCAATCTACTCGCCATGATAAAAAGTGATAAACCCATTTTACTTCCCTTTCGGAAATGGGAAGTCCATCAGCTTCCAGCTCTTACTGTTGGAGCTACTCAAGAATTGTGGAGCATTAAAACGGGTACAGTTGTGGAATGTCCTCGTTATGTTATATGCTGCTTTCACTCAGATCGAAAAGACAACCCAACTAAAGATCCAAATTACTTTGAAAATATTGACATTTCAGATATACGTGTATTACTCAATGGTGAATATTATCCTCAAGAAAGGTTGCGACTGAATTTCAATCAAAATGACTATAGCGAAGCTCATTATAATTATTGTGAATTTACAAACACTTATACAGGTAGAACAGGCAATACTGCGGTCCTCGATTATGGTGAATACAAGACAAGATTTCTTTTTACAATTGATTGTTCCAAACGAGATGATAGTTATAAATTTTCCACCGTTGACGTTAAATTGGAGATTGAAGCGAGAAAAGGTTTTCCCGCCAACACCAGGGTGTACTGCATCATTGTTCACGACAACGTCATCGAGTACCACCCACTAAGCGAAATTATAAGAAAATTAACAAACTTTTGAGGATTCAGTTCAGCTGGAGCAGTCACCGTAACAAGATGAAATTGGCAGTAGTAGATTTTCAAGGTTTCACAATTAATGGCAGCTTTCAACCAAAAGAGCTATGTGTGAATAATGGGCATCAAATTGCGCATTTTTTAGTGAAACCTGAAGTAAAATTCTCATCTTTATCGATGCAAGATCGGAAGGTAGTAAGATGGTTGGAGAATAATTTACATGGAATAAAATATAATCTTGGTTGTGGCGTGGAACTCAGTGATGTTGGTGATATTCTTAGAAGATTACTCTCAGATGTTGATATAGTTTATGTAAAGGGTAGCCAAAAAAAGGAATATTTATTGAGGATTGGACTGTCGGTCAATGTTATCGATCTGAATCAGCTTAAACATTACAATTCACCACCTCCAAATCTAACGATGCAACGACCTTTGTGTATGTATCATGATGGAAATGTATCACGCATGTGCAGCATGACAAACTGCAGAGACATATTTAATTGGCTTTGGGATGCTATCCCTCATTAAATAACACAAACACACAAACACACACACACACACACACACACACTTACGAAGAACAATGTTGAAAGAAGAATATGCAGAACTGCCCCTAAGCAAAGATGGAAACAACCACGATCAAAATATAATTATTCAATTTGAGAAGCTTTCCCTTCAACAATCTGAGGATCGACGAAATAACAATTCATCATCATGTATCTGGCAATCGTCAGTTTTTCATAATAAATCTAGATTTTCACATCTTTCAACATGTAAAAAGAAAAGAGCTATTTTGAATAGAATTTGAAATCAGTTTTTCTTTATATTTACCCACCACCTCCTAAAAATTATCAGTTCCATTCAAGATGCGAATTAAGCAACATAAAAAATCTTTACCTGTAGAAAATTTAGATATTTTTGAAGATCAACCAAAATTTAATAAAAATGGTGATTTATTTCCAGCCAATTGTAGATTTTTGATTGTAGGTCCAAGTGGTTGTGGAAAATCCAACGCACTTTTATCCTTACTTTTTCATCCTAATGGTCTTAAATTCGAAAATGTTTACATATTCTCGAAAAGTTTATATCAACCCAAATATCAGCTACTCGAAAAAGTGTTGAATGGCGTTCATGGTATAGGTTATCACAGTTTCAGAGAAAATGATGAAATCATAGATACTGTAGACGCTAAAGAAAATTCCATTTTCATATTTGACGATATATGTAACAGCAAGCAAGACAAAATCAGGTCCTACTACTCTATGGGCAGACATAAAAAAATTGATGTTGCTTTTCTATGTCAGACATATGTGTCAATAAATAAACATCTGATTCGAGACAATGCAAATATTATTGTTGTATTCAGAAGTGATGATGTGAATTTGCACCACATTTTCAACGAACACATATCCCCCGATATGAGTTATGAAAAATTTAAAGAAATTTGTTCCGTATGCTGGGGCGTCGATAATTATGGTTTTTTAATGATTGTTAAAGACTTCAACTTGAACAATGGTCGTTATCGACATGGTTTCGATAAATTCATAAGCATAAAGGAAAATTAATCAGTTTATAAGCATCATGTCGAGTGGCAAGTCAACACAACATCGCAAACTCAAACTTAGACGGCTCATCAATGATGTTAGAAGAAAATATTTAGCATTTAAATTGGGTCGTTCTGAAGCAGATGAATCGATTAATCGGATTATTTCACCCATTACAAATCGTCTAGATAAGATGACACAGCATTTGAAGCAGGAACCATTGTTAGCAATCAAACAACCAAAATCGTCCACAGTTATGAAAACTGTTGGAGTAATTGAAGAAAAAAATCCTTTGCGAATCCATAGTAAAGCATTCAAAAAAGAGCCAGACTCCTCGAATGCAACACCACCACCACCATCATTTGTGGAGGAAAATTATAATGAAAAATTTGACGATTCACATCATTCCAACAATCTCGAAGAATCTTTGAATGCATATCCCGAAAATGTGCAGCACTTTATTCGACAATCGTTAAATAAAGAGACGCAAATTGATTTCACATATGGTCCTAGATATGAACATCGAACATCAAGTTGGAGCTTGGGAGGTAGCTCACTAAATTTTGATTTACAAAGCGGCGATATTATTGTTGATGATAAATTTCATTTTCCCAATAGTGATGGTCTCATGAAATTGTTATTCATCAAGGAACCGAAAGGATTCACACGAGAAGACGAGGAAAATTATAAGCAGATATTAAATATCACCAACGTACATAGAAGGGAGTTCAATCCATCAAAACAGATCAAGTCAAATATTGGTTACAAATATAAATATATTATAAAGAAACTTGGTGGTGGAATGATGCGATACAACGATAAAGCGATAGAGTATAGATATTGGAACAACATTAATGAATTAGTTGATCGTTTGTGTTTATTGCATGCGTCAAAAGAAGCTGGTAATAACTCAAACGATAACGAAATCGAAGCAATCGTTGAGGAGTTGCGCGAAGCAGGAATTATATATTAAGTGCTGCTTATTGCACTGAAAATCATTTCACCTACAACAATGGACAAATTTGGTAGGGTATCGTTATCTCGTAGGATCCCCTCAGCGAAGCGGTCTGGTTTTCCCATGACCAGTGATGGTGATTATGACTTTACCGGACATAAATTGTGTAATGTTGATGAGCCTATAAGAAAATCTGACGCTGCCAACATGAATTATGTTGATTTAACGGCAAAAAGGATAATGGAAGACCTAGGTAAATTGGGTATTGTATTTTTTCAGTTTAAGGGTGTTATTGAAACGAAATGTACAAAACTTGGAGGTGAATTGGAAAACACTAATAATAACAATGTTGAAATGTACAAGAAACTTAATGAACAACTTGATTACGTCTCAAAGCAGATACACATAATTGAACAAAAACTGCTGCTGCTGCTGAAAGATCGATAGAAAAATAAACGAAATAAAAGCTTCAATCGAAACCCAGAATCGTAAGTTGAGTACTGAAAGTCACAAAGATGCTACCATCCAGAGAAATAGCGCAAGTAGTTAAGGAACTTCATCGACCTGCACGCAAAAATTTTCCTAGACGAAGAACTATCATCAAGGGGTTGGATGACATCTGGCAAATGGATTTAGGACAGCTTGATCGGCTCGCCACAAGCAATGATGGTTATAAATATTTTCTGGTCGTAATTGATTGCTTTTCGAAATTTGTATGGGTTAGACCGGTGAAAAGAAAAACAGGCGAAGAGGTGACTTTGGCTTTTCTCGATATCCTTGAACATAATGACGGTCGAAAGCCCATAAATTTACAGTCTGATCAAGGAAAGGAATTTTTCAACAGACAATTTCAAGAACTAGTTAGAAAACATAACATTAATCATTATAATACCTACAGTGATAAGAAAGCAGCAATAGTGGAACGAGTGATAAGAACATTGAAAGAGGCGCTTTTCAAGAAATTCAGTTTGAGAGGAACTTATCGGTGGATTGACATACTTCAAGACGTTGTGAATGTATATAATAATAAAATACATCGAACGATTGGAATGAAACCAAGTGATGTAAACAAGAAAAATGAGTGTGACATATATAAATTCGCATACAGTCACATAAAAATAGCGGCACCTCATAAATTTCAAACGGGTGATATTGTACGTATAAGTAAATTTAGACATGTTTTTACAAAAGGATATCTCCCACAATGGACTACCGAACTATTTAAAATCATAAAAGTTCAATTGACTAACCCCGTAAGTTACCTAATTGAAGATTTAACAGGCAGACCTATAAGTGGAGCTTTCTACCAAGAAGAATTGCAAAAGACAAAGCAGCCTGATGTTTATTTGGTTGAAAAAGTATTGCGCAGGCGTGCAGACAAGGTTTTGGTGCGATGGTTGGGAATGAGTAAAGAACATGATTCCTGGATTCAGTCAGAAAACAAACTTTGAACAACCATGCTATCGCCAATATATGAGTCAGCGCTAAGTGAAAATGAGTCAGCGCTAAGTGAAAATGAGGAAAATTTTGAAGTTACAAACGAAAAGCACTACCTGTTGAACGGCCAGTTCCACCTAGAAATTGAATGCGGATTAGGGTCTGCTTCTCTATACATCGATTGTGGTATAAGTCCAGCGAGACAATTCACACCTGCCGTCAAGCTGAGCTGTAATGACTGCGTGATATCCTTTGATGATTGGGAATGGGAGTCATTTATTGCAATAATCGAAAATGGTTATCAACAAGAATGTGGAGCTACAGTTGTACGATGTACTGGGGAATGTATGATTACTAGTGTCACAAAATGGGGAAACTGCATATATTTCAGTGAAGTTGACTTGAATAAGATATCTCAATTGAATAGTCTGATAATTATCAGTCGTCTTGAAATGTTGAAAAATCTCCGAATGACTTTGTATTACTTTAAATTCGTAGACACCATCAAAGAATTGAACAAAAATAACAACAATTCTGTTGAAGATTTCATAAATGCTTTCTGTAGAATTAATCCTTGTGTTCAGAGTTATGCAATTTTAGAATGTATGTACTTTTATAGAGATAAAGTATTGAACGATGTAGATAATTAACATTATGTAATAAAAAATCTCATCCTGAAATTATTTTAGTTAAACCACTCAAAGAATATTTTTTTTTATAAGGAACTTGATATTTTGAGAACAAAAATCGAGAAAAACATGGAGCGAGTCCTTCTAAACACATATTCCTTCTCGAACAATCATGCGCCACTCTGGCTTTATAACACCAAACACCCTAAATTATCATTGCCTCTGTAGCCCTGGGGGGTAAACGACCCAACTCTCACCAAACTTCCCGGGTTCATATCCCGCGTCCATCCAAAAACTTTTTCATACAGATCACTACAAAACTGTCATGGCGTCATCCGCTAGGTGGCACCACCGACGTCATCAGCATTTAATCTGACCCAGACACCATTAAGGGAGGTCAAAGGTCAATTCTGCTCCAGAACGAACATAGCCCTAACTACTGAAAATAAATATTTGCTGTTGGTTTCGGTTGATTGCTTGGAGAAACGAATTTGAACAATATATCAACAATAATCGCCACAGCAGTCATGAATAAACTCATAGGATAAAACCCGGATAGATTCCCCATTTTCAAAATACTTAACTTCCGAAACACGTAACAAAAAATTCATTTATTAAGTAGCTGCTACAGTTACCATGTACGGTCATTTAGAGTATCAATCTTCATTCATAGAATAAATTCATTCGCATTAGATATATTTTTAGGAAAATATGAAGTTTCTTTTTTTCAATATTCCAATTTAATTTTTTATGGTTTTGTGTACACATGACGATATTTCATCTTATGCTCATGAACTGTATTATTTTTGTGAGACATACCTTGAAATAAATTTTATTATTATTATTATTATTACACTGTGGCCACAAAACTTTTCATGAGGCTTATTATGAGCATGTGACCGCAATTTCATTTCGATGGGTTTCGTTTTGTCTGAGATATTGAGCAACCACAATTTTGAATGACATCATTTTATGGAACACCTTGTACGATTTGGCTAGTTAACGAATTTAGCCGAGCCATTTGGAAACTGAACTCACCCTAAAAATTTCAAGTCTCTAGGATAATCCTTCAGAAAGCTATCGTGCTAGCGGACGGCCGGACTATCTGCCACCCTCACAGACATAATTGAATTTGACCACGGATTCGTCATCAGGGAGTCGAAATTACAGACATTTGGCTAAAACTATAAAGCACTCGTTTAAGTAGAAGGAGCGCTCATAATTTGCTGAAGGACCTTAGTATCCTGAAATGAGTTGTTCAGAAAATCATTGAAATTGTGGACCACATTTGTTCGCAGGATCTAGTAAGCTGAATAGACGCATCAAAGAGGAAAAATCCCCATTCATACTATAATTTTCTCTCAACAATAATGAATCAGAGTTACTTCACCATACTGCTATAGACTACAGGCCCGTGTTGAAAAAATTATGGATCATTTGAACCACCAGGTGACCTATCTAGAACGATATGAAAGCATAAAATAATAAGATTCAGCACTATGCCGTCACTTGTAAGCTGTCCAACTGAGTGCAGGTGAGAATTCGAAAGTACAGGTATAGTGGGTACATTTTGGTCACATATTTTTGTACTGCATTCTTACCATCGATAGATCCGCGAAAAATAATAAGAAAACGCGTAGTGTCGTAAAAAAATATGGAGCCACAAAGTCGAAATTTTTCTTTAATTTTCCTACAATTACCAGGGTAAATTTGGTCACTTGATTTTGTACGGCATCTGTGTCATACTATTTCAATACTGCTTCTAATCCATTATTCCGCAACGCCGTACAAAAATCATGCGACAAGGGGAAAAAATCTAGGGTTGCAATCCCCTCTCTTGCCGTAGTCCAGGGGGTGATTTGACACAACATGAAATAAATTTATTTTGAAAGTATTTCATGCAAAGATAATATTTTTTTATATGCCGTACATTTTCGTTGGTTCAAGGGGGAAAAAAAGAAAAATCCATTTATTTGTACTAATTTTCAGTCTTTCCGTGATTCTAGGTTCCTACTTAGAAACTATGTTGAATATTGGTTTGTATACTATCCATATATACCAAAATATAGACATGTTGTCACTGATAATTCCAAAATACAACATATTTTTGAGAAGTACTCATGACACTGAAGTTAGCAGACCCTCTTGTCGCATGATTTTGTACTGCAAACTTCAGTGTCTCAAAAATATGTTGTATTTTGGAATTATCATTGACAATATGTCTATATTTTGGTATAAATGGATAGAATACAAACCCATATTCAACATAGTTTCTAAGTAGGAACCTAGAATCACGAAAAGACTATGAAAATTAGTACGAATAAATGGATTTTTTCTTTTTTTCCCCTTTGAACCAATGAAAATGTACGGCATATAAAAAAATTTTATCTTTGCATAAAATACTTTCGAAATAAATTTAGTTCATGTTGTGTCAAATCACCCCCTGGACTACGGAAAGAGAGGGGATTGCAACCCTAGATTTTTTCCCCTTGTCGCATGATTTTTGTACGGCGTTGCGGAATAATGGATAAGAAGCAGTATTGAAATAGTATGACACAGATGCCGTACAAAATCAAATGACCAAATTTACCCTGGTAATTGTCGGAAAATAAAAAAAAAATTCGACTTTGTGACTCCACATTTTTTTACGGCGTTTTCTCATTATTTTTCACGGATCTATCGATGGTGAGAATGCCGTACAAAAATATGTGACCAAAATGTACCCACTCTACCTGTACTTTCGAATACTCACCTGTACTCAGTTGGACAGCTTACAAGTGACAGCATAGTGCTGAATCTTATTATTTTATGCTCTTATATCGTTCTAGATAGGTCACCTGGTGGTTCAAATGATCCATAATTTTTTCAACACGGGCCTGTAGTCTACTAGACGAGTGAGAAACTATGGGAACTAATTCAAGGTGATGATCATCAGATATTGTTAAATCATCGAACATAATTGCAGAAACAGATGTATCGCTATCACTTCCGTTGACCCATAACAAGTTAATAATTATCCAAACACAAATGAAGAGAAAAGAAAAATCTAAAAACTAATAGGCGGTCATTACTTTTCAGAAACAAAACCGTAAATATACGCTGCCTGATCCTTTACGTGTGAAAATACCTCGCTGTTCTGAAAACCAAATTGTTGTATAATTCGTGCAATTATCTTCGAAAGTAGAGAACAACAGAAAAAAAAAACAAGAAAGACATACTCGCGTATCGTATAAGGATACCGAAACCGATATTTGTATAAAGATATCGAATTATAGAGTGAGTTATTCGGGATTTTGTATATAATTACGTGATATACTGACAATGAATATATCGTACCGGGTGTTAATTTGTGGACTGGACTGAATTAATAGGAATTCCTTTATGGGACATGCAACCTGTATCGTTTAGCTCCACCATTTAGATGTGAATAGGTTTTGTAACTTGTCTTCGGGCGTCAAATTTAGAGAATCGAGCTGTCAGAATATATCATGTTAGAATGAAAGTGTTTCTTTGGAAACATTTCTTCATCGGTTTGAATGATGTAAATGTGTTTATTATAAATTACATTGTCACTGAACGGACTTCGCCATGTATGTGATTTAATTTCCTCATCATCTGTCACTTTCGAATGACCAGCACTCGGCTTTTATGGAGATTGAAGAGGAGGAACAGTGTAACGATTAAATCTGCAATACTAAGTAACTAATAGCAACTTTTAGAAGAAAGTATCAGCTAAATTGATCTATATGTTTGAAAGAGGACAATTGAACACTTGAAATGATGTTTTCAATCGGCCATTCTACTTGATGATATACAGTGTGTTTGGTCATGACTTAGCGATAATTTAAGGGCATCAAATATACCTGATTTTATCGACAAAAACACCCAAATTTTGAAGTTTACCCCCTTAGTTTTGTAGTAGCCCTCATTTTATATTTACTTTTTTATTTCCGTTGACCCTTCCAAATAATATCGATTTCTTTGGACATAAAGGTAATACAGATGTGGAAAAAATGTTTCTTGAAAGATGATACTACCACCTTTCATTGAAGTATAACAATATAAAAACTTTTAAGTTTTAGTAAAAATATGTACTGATTTTCTTAGTAAATCCGCAATAGTACAAGAACTAGCACTTTGAAGTATAATTTTTTTTCAATGATTTAACACGCAAGGATATTAGCAACGAAACAACACTTACATTATTTCTGTAAGTTACATAATTTGAGAGTTATTGCTGTTGGAACAAATTATTGATTTATACTAACTGATCTTATAACATCGTTTATCTCAAATACATAGTGAATAGTACTGCATTGTAATCAACCAAGCATTAAGGTGAGATGGAAAGCCACACTGGGGTGAAGTAAACAATTGGTTAGATTTGCATACTGCATTTTCCTAATTCATTTCCTTAGCTATAATTAACGAAATAGCCTTAAGCAACAATAAACTGCCGCCAAATCATTGTAATAATTCAGTTTATGAACGTCAAATCGAAATGAAAATGTAAACACATCGCACCAGAAACTAAACACTAACAGACAAACTGACGGAATTATCTGTAGCAGATGCAAACCGTTAGTATCAGAGAAGGGGAGCGGTAAACCAATTATCCCAATACGGAATAAACATACTGAACGATTTCGCAACGCCGGAATTTTGTTCGCGCGTATAGACAGATTCTACTTGGCTGCATAACAAATGCGTGAAGGCAACTCTAGGTTTACTTTTTAACTGAGGTTTTACAGCTATCATAAAATGATAGTCTAAGAGCCCGTGAACCCCAGACCTTCGTTATTTTATAAAAGCTGAAAATTTGTCTACGCATGCTCCCAACACAGGTAAGAACGATGGACCATAATGAAATTTGGGTTACCCTGGCTTTGGCAGGTAAACGGTATTGAAGGGTTGTAAAATACTGATCTAATTTCGTCAAATTATAAAGTGTGATTTTTTGATATTACCTTCAGAATATCATTAAAAATCACGTCATTAATTGCCAGACACTTACTATAGTGGCAACCCCTTGCCAGACACCCTTAATGTTCATAAAATTATATGTAATTTTACTTACGTTATAATATAAAAGCTGTTTTATATATGATACTTGGGTAATAATAAGATAATGTTTCCTCATTAGCCAGACATTTTTGATAGTGCCAACCCTTTGCCAGACAAGCTTGTAGTTTAGCTGCAGGTGCGAGCGCGAGACAGTATTTTTGAGTGGGTGCGAGTGAGACGGCATGATTAAAATGACTTATGCAAATACATTTTTTGGTACAGATTTATATAACTAATCATTTGAGTGAATCTCAAAAACATCTGAAGGAAAAACATTCGATGCTACAACTAAATTAAATTGTTAATAAAATAAATTGAAATTTTTAACAATCTTATTTAGTTGTAGCATCGGATGTCTTTTCTTCAGATGTTTTTGAGATTCACTTAAACTATTAGTTATATAAATCTGTTCCAAAAAATTGATTTGCATAAGTCATTATAATCATGCCGTCTCACTCGCACCCACTTATAAATACTGTATCGGGCTCGCACCTGCAGCTAAACTACAACCTTGTCTGGCAAAGGGTTGGCACTATCAAAAATGTGTGGCTAATGAGGAAACATTATCTTATTATTGCCCAAGTATCATATATAAAAATCAGCTTTTATACTATAACGTAAGTAGAATTACATATAATTTTATGAACATTAAGGGTGTCTGGCAAGGGGTTGCCACTATAGTAAGTGTCTGACAATTAATGACGTGATTTTTAATGATATTCTGAAGGTAATATCAAAAAATCACACTTTATAATTTGACGAAATTAGATCAGCATTTTACACCCCTTTAATACCTTTTACCTGCCAAAGCCAGGGTAACCCAAACTTCATAATGGTCCATCGTTCTTACCTATGTTGGGAGCATGCGTAGACAAGTTTTCAGCTTTTATAAAATAACGAAGGTCTGGAGTTCACGGGCTCTTAGACTATAATATCAGTAGCGCATAGAATGAAAACCTTCGAAATTTGTCTCGCTCTGATATCGACAGGTGGTCATCGCCCAATCAGATTGTTTTAATGTGTGGAAATCGACCGGGGAAAATGGCGATTAAAGATCATTTACTAACAAACGGCTTGATTTTCATACTCGACAATCTGCACACAATCCCTCGTAGACTTAAACGAATGACTCATTCAGCACTCATGTTCTAAGTATTGCTTTACCATAAACGGAAAACGATACATCGGTTTATGTTTCTGCTAATAATAAATCATTCAAAGGAACCCAATTCGATATATCTCGAGTGTACCGAGAAGAGATAAAGGGGTAATTGCAGATGATACGAAATCGCGAAAAATTTCATTTGCCGTTGAACATTGAAAACATACTAGGAGGGTTACCTTTTAAATTTAAGTGAGAATTGTATCATGAAGTTTGACATTATTACGGTTATGCGAATTCGAAACGTTTTTACATACAGGGTGTCCCGTAATTAGACCGACAAACTTCTAGTGGACATTATGGATCTTATTTTAGACAGATTCGACCCAAATCATATAATGCAAAATTGCTTCGTTAGGGAGCTAGTGCCCTTTGAAGATGACGTCCTGTCCACACTTTTTGCCACATATTCGCAAAACATGAATGCAAATAATTGATATAGAAATTTTTGGCGAGAGAAGATGATCTTTGTTTGATAGAATTGATTTATATCTTCAACCTAACCATTATCAAGTGAAAATAAATTCAAAACAAAAGTGAACATTGAGTACTCAGTGAAAAAAGAGAAAATTTCAAATCTATTTTTTTCAGAAATGGTGCATCTGGGCGTTATTATACAGGAGCATCTTTTGTCAAAAAAAAACATCAGAGTTTATTAATATGATGTGAATCTCGCGAAATAATGAAAGTTAAAAAAGTTTCAACTAAAAATAACCTTTGACCACTACTACTACTAAACCAACAAAAAATTATCAATTTTGAGTGGTCACCAACCTTCTGTTTATAGGCTGTCTTCCAAGAAAATAAAAGAACAAACCGTCGAAGGCAGATCGCTCTTCACCAAGACAATGCAAGCTCTGACATATTGGATCAAAAAACTGCATTTTTGGACATTCAAAACGTCGATTTGATGAGTAATCCGTCGTAGACCTGAATTGTCATCGAATAACTTGTTTTTTCATTTTCGTATTATATATAAATAGGTAAACTGAGGGATTGACGTTTTCGACACCCGAAGAAGTGGTTGATGCGTACAGAAGGCATATTTCAAAGATTTAAAGACCCAATTAGAGTAGTATGCTTCCACAAATTATTCAGACAAATGCAGTATAGTGTATAGAGCTTTATGGAGAATATTAATTGAAAACAGTGAAGTAATTTTCTATGACTTCAATCTGTTTCTATCACATCGATTACACTCAGCTCACTTCCACGGCAGGGAGCAGGGAATGGAGCAGAAAAATGGGCATCGCGAGAATGTTACAATTAAAAGTGATTAAAATTAACTAGGTTGCTGTGAATTTCTTTATCCGTCATTGCCGACACTTGGTCGCGAGAGAAATGTTGCAGCTGAGTGTGAATGCCCACTGCCTTCGATACTGCTGCAGAAGTATTCAGGGAATTATTACCAACAACGCGAGTGAGAGTAGGAAGGGCCGAGTGAAATAGAGGTTTATTCTCGCATCCCGGAATATACAAGGCAACCCTCGTAAATTTCTGTTGAACGATAGAGCAATCGGGAACACATCAAGATGCAGTCACATTTTAACGTTTTGTTTTCATTAGGGTCAGTTAAGAATCAAGCTTAAGTCCTTCGATTCATTACATGACCTATTGCATATGATTTTTCCAGTCTGAATTAATTGCGTTGTCGACTTAAATTTGATGTTCGTGTAACTTGCATTATTTCAAATTCAGTACGTGACATTTTCAACAGATTGTTTATTATTGTTGTTGTACATTATTTCCATAAGAAAAACAATATTCCATGTAATGAATCAGGAAGGGAACGCCACAGCAACAATTAGATTAAGCCACTGGATTCCTATCAAAAGAGTCTGTATAATGTTCAAGTTATAGCACGAACAGTAACGGAGATAATGACCAGAATTGAAATTGCCGAAATGTCAATTTTGGCTAATAACTCGAAATCAGAAGACGATGCAACAATGCGGTTGACGGCAAAATGAGTTTCTCGAAAAAAGATAACCGCAATGTGCCATTCATTTTTCTCTATATATATTCTCTTGAATTGAGAGCTAACAAAATACAATACATGAAACAAAAAAGTCCCTAGCTGAGGTTGGTGCAAAACGGGGTACCATACTATTATGTCGTATAATACCAGAGCACAGGGAAAAACCACAGTAGAAAAAACCCCGTCTCGCCGTTTTTACAAAATTGAAACTTAAAACTATTCGAATAAATACCTTCAATATTCAGATACAAAATACGTAATTCTTGCTCTTGGGCCAGGAGGGTGTTTCAAACCAGGTCTGGCGTTCCAAGTGATGATTTTCGAATCTTCTGTTCTTCTAAGACCGCTACAGGACCCTACTGAAGGGTAATCATCTCCCATAGATTTAAATAGTGGTATTTCATCCTAAATATCGAATTTAATTCCGGAATAATGATAAAAAACGTGTGACAAACTTATGTCAAAATGACATTCCCTATCTGATAGGGTTAACAAGTTGTATTTCAGGGATCACTAATTCTGGTCACCCTGTACTTTGTATTTGTGGATAGTGTTTTGATTTCCGACCATTAGCGTACCTAGATTCAGCGCTTGTTTATTAGGCACTTGCTCCTAGGAGCAGAGAGTATTATAACCTTATCCAAATGTTTATAAGTTTGTAATTTTGAGCCAGGAAGACTCTAACACGAATCGGTTGGACTCACTAATGAATTTTGCATGGTCATTTTGTAAATAATGAAATTTTGGAACAGAATGAGCTGAAAACGTAACATTTTCGAGGTATGTGAAGGGTTTGAATAGCTCGTTAACAGACATAATAGGTGAAATAATGAAAAAGTTGTCTAATGGCGATGATTGGAAAACTAAGAATTTGACCAGGCTCAGGCCTACAGTCAATCCGGAATTCTTACGGCAGGGGTAGTTAACGGCTTTAAAGAATCAACTTATATTAACTTGGAACGCAAAGAAAGCTATGTCTCAAACCTATATTCTTTACGTGAAATATAAGATTGGTTCTTGATAATGGTTTGAATGAAGTTCGGTTTTTTTTCCAAAATCGGTGCTGTACTGAGATTCATCATCATAAATGACCACACAGAAACTGATGAACGCCGGTTTCAGATGATATGATCTCAAATCGATTACAATCGAACTACAAGAAGACGATATTCATATTGATGAAACTTAAGTTGTTCAAAAATGGTAGTAAATAACACGTTTGATTACCAAATACTTCTTAGTTTTCACCACATAATGATATGAAAAAAAGAATTAGAAATGGAAAGCATCAAAATATCATAATACAACATTTTGAAGTATGGCGTATGCATGTTTCAAGTGAATGATTTGTACCGATACTGATGGAGGGCATTTAATATTAGCATCCTGAATTGCTACCGAACAAAAAAGATTTTTATTTAACACTCATGGCAATATTGTTCGAAAAACGTCTCGAACAGAAAAGATAAACATGAAGAAAATAAACCCGGGAAAACTTTGAATTGTCGTTCCTACAAGAATCTGTCATAATGTATACCTCTTCGGATGTTGATTATCTCCTTGACCCTCAGAAAAGTAAGTCAAACATATCAAAAAGCAGAAAAACACTTTCCACTTCACTAAAATGCAGGTCACCGAACAGCCTTATACGATCCGTCAAACAAACGTCACTGTCACTTTTTATAGGTTAGGTCTGTAACTGTCACAACAACGGAACTGTCAAAACATTACGTCACCGCGACTTCCCGCGTGGACCAATAGGAACCCGCGAAAACGTGATACGTCACTAAGGAAACGCTAACAAATCAGTGTGTAATCGGCTTTAGTAGAACGTCCTTTAACAAGGTCCATTTATGTGGTGCGTTCAGTGCGTTCTTTAAGAACTCGCTTCTTGCACTGATCACATGTGGAAGGTAAGAATGGTGAGCAGCAGGTGGGGGTACACTTAAGTCTACGCCGTCAGGCAGGTCTCTAGAAGCCAGTAAGGAAGATTTCAGCGTCTTCTTGGGTACCGCGAGGTGCTTGCTCCAAATTGTTTCTAATTGAATGGCCTGGAGGATGAAGTTCGTTTCAGATCTGCGTTTCGCAAGGTGCGTTTCTGGATTGCAGTTGCAATTGCGCTTATTTGCATTGATGAATGGTTTTGCGGAGCAAAGTCGTAAATGGGTGTTTGTTTATGTTGGAGCGGGCTACTGGATATAATGACTGAATCTTTTTCGATTATATTACAATTACTCATTGTGGGGGGCTCGTTAATCTCGGCTTTAATAGTTGAGTTCGATTAGATGCGCGGTAATAAAAATGAATAGATCTTGTGTATTACGTTGAAGATAATTGCTTTTAATTTTCTTTGTTGCTAATAGCCTGTCTTATCTTATGCGGATCGCAATTAATAGTAGGTACTCTTCGTTAACAAAGGAAAACCTTCATTATCACTTCGGCATTTTGAAGATACTTTTTTAGCAGAACAATAGATTGTATGGAATAAGCGAAAAAAGTGTGAAATGCTTCTATTGCAACCAGGTATGAAGCGTGAAAAAGTTCGTAGCGTTTTTTTAGTTTAGAGCTTTATTTTGGAAAGGCTACAACACGTAGATTATTCAAAGTACTGTCCATCGGCAGCTATGACCTTCTCTCATCTTTCAGGTAGCATACGGATTCCTCGCTGAAAGAATTCTTGGTCTTTTGAAGCGATCCAGTCATCGACCCATTTTTTGGTATCGTCGTAGGAAGGAAATCGCTGTTCAGCCAGGCCATGCGTCATCGACCGGAACAAGTGGTAATCAGAAGGAGCAATGTCTGGTGAATACGGCGGGTGGGGCAGAATTTCCCATTTGAGGTTCTCCAGGTAGTTTTTGACAACGATTGCGACATGGGGTCGAGCATTGTCATGCTGGAGGATAACTTTGACGTGTCTTCCAGCATATTGCGGTCTTTTATCCTTCAATGCTTGGCTCAATTTGATTAACTGTCGTCGGTAGCGTTCTCCTGTGATGGTTTCGTTGAGTTTTAGCAGCTAATAATAAATAACTCCGAGCTGGTCCCACCAGATACAGAGCATGAGCTTGGAGCCATGGATATTGGGCTTTGCTGTCGATGTTGATGGGTCTCCGGGCTTAACCCATGCTTTTTTACGCTTGGGATTGTCGTAGCGTATCCACTTTTCATCTCCAGTAACAATTCCATGCAGAAAACCTTTTTTTTTGACGCTGAAGCAGCAGTTCACAGGTAAAAAATCGTCTTTCGATATCCCTCGGCTTCAACTCATACGGCACCCAATTTCCTTGCTTTTGAACCATTCCAAGTTGTTTCAAGCGATAATAAATTGTTGATCGATCAACTCCCAACAATTCTGCAGCTTCATCTTGTGTCTGACATGGATCTTCATCGAGATATTGCTCAAAATCTACATCTTCGAACTTTTTCGGTGCACCGGAACGCTCTTCGTCTTCGAGGAGGTCAAATTCGCCATTTTTGAAGCGTTGGAACTACTTTCTGCATGTTGATTCTTGTAGAGCATAGTCGCCGTAAGTTTCGATGAGCTTCAGCAGCACTCTTTTTTTGATGGAAATAATGTAAAAGAATTCCCCGCAAAAACACATTTGACGGCACAAAATTCTCCATGTTTAAAATTTCGCACAGGTTAACCTTCCTACATCAGCGGTTAAATATAAACTAATGTCTGTAGACTATGGTTTCAGCTTGCAGGTAAAATTTATTTCGTCAAAATTGGTTGAGTGTGTTTGAGAAGATACAATACATATGTGTATCCCGTTTATTTCTTTAAATAAATAAATAAATATAATAAAACGCTACGAACTTTTTCACGCTCCCTAATTTTTACAGAATCTGTACTATTATAATGTTCTTGTTGAAATTGTTTCTATTTAAAGCTTCATAGAATTTTTCGTGTATCAAAAAATACGTCATGTGTGTTTCACAATATGAGCATGAAACATTGTGAACGGAGCACCGTAAACTACTGAATATGATGTAATAGCAGAACAGAAAAAAGCTTAATCTAAACCTCTGTCTTACCGTATAGGTGTAATGCTGAGAGATGCTCCTACGCGTCAATAGGACTGCATTGTAATCAACCAAGAATTAGAATGAGATGTAAAGCCACACTGGGGTGAAGTAAACAATTGGTTGGATTTTTATTTCTTCCTTTCCTGCATAATATACAACATTTTCGTAATTTTGTCTCAGCTGAAATTACCGGAATAGCCTTAAGCACCAATAAACTGCCACCAAATCAGTAAAATAATTCAGTTTATGAAAGTCAAATCGAAATGAAAATGTAAATACAACGCATCAAGAAACTGAACACTAACAGATGATGTTGCCAAACTCACAGAATTGTCTGTAACAGACGCAAGCCGTTAGTACGATGGATGAAATGTGGTTTCAACAAGATGGTGCCACTTGCCATACAGCACGTGAAACAATCAATTTATTGAAACTTTCAACGACAACGTCATTTCGAGAAATGGTCCGGTGAATTGGCCTTCGCGTTCGTGCGATTTGACGCCACTCGATTACTTTTTGTGGGGATACGTGAAGTCATTGGTTTATGTGGATAAACCTCAATCGATTGACGCTTTGGAAACCAATATTCAACGTGTCATTGCAGACATACGCCCTCAAATGCTTGAAAAAGTGGTCGAAAATTGGACCTCCAGAATGACATTTGTGAAAAATAGTCGTGGTGGTCATTTATTTATTTATTTATTTATTTAAATGTATTACATCCAACAGGCACATGCCCAATTACAGGTGTAAATAACATGAAAAAATTATCAAATAATAATAAATAACGGAATCGCCGTCGGCCGAAAAATAAAATCAATATCAATTTTCTATCAGATAATACAATTTTCTTTTGAATTTACTTAAGGACAGAAAAAAAACATCAACTGAAGGGACATTGTTCAGGCTTCTACACATCGACAAAACAGGACTGTGAAAATGGTGCTGTGAACTCGGGACGCTAATCCTAAACGTTAAATTAGATCTCGATGCTAGTCTAGGCACGTTGAAATCCAGAAGAGAAAGTAACGATGCTGAGTCAATATGATTATTGATCAATTTATATGCAAAGGTGGCATCAGCAATTTCCCTTCTTTTCCTCAAACTGGTAAAATTAAACTCTTTTAACAAAGACTGGTGGTCGGGATGAATTGGATAAATATTATGCTTCTTAAAATACAAAAACTTCAAAAACTTTCTCTGAATAGATTCCAACGCTGAAATGTATTTATTGTGATATGGATTCCACACCACACTGCAGTATTCAAGCTTGCCACGCACTAAGCAGAAATACACTGATTGGATAGCTCTAAGATTTGAGAATTCCCGGCAGTTGCGCAATAGAAAACCCAAAGACTTATTGGCACCGCAAATGATATTTTCGATATGAGGACCGAATGACAGCTTGCGATCGAACAGGACGCCCAAGTCTCTAGTTTCAACAACCCTTTTCAAAGTTTTACCCTCCATTGCATAGTCGAACTCAATAGGTGAAAGTATTCTGGAGTAACTCATTACTTTACATTTGTCTATATTTAAGGGTAATTTGTTAGATAAACACCATTCAGACAGGCGCCGGATATCGTCCTGCAGGATGAGACAATCAGCTATACTGACAATTTCCCTATAAAACTTAAGATCATCTGCGAAAAGAAGCCTTAACGATACTAAAATATGCCACAAATTGTGTTTAAATGTTGAATGCCAAAAAATTATCTACCAAACAAAAAAAATTTTGATCATTTCATAATTTTATATGTGTTTTATTCAAAAAAAAAATCGGCAACCTCTTAAAAAACACCCGTTACATTCGGGGCTTTATCCGCACTGATAAGACCAAATAAATCGAAACAGTTTGTGAATGCTCTGATTAACACAACCTTTTCGTGGATTCTTTGGACATCAGGAGAGACTTCCTTCGATGTATGTATGTCCTTTACTTGTACAATTCTCATACTTCCATTTGGGATTCCTCAATAAATTCTTTCTCTGTAACAAATGACGTATCAAGACTTCCATCATGTACAATATTATTTGCAATATCTGCACATCCTTGAATCAAATTCTTTCCAATTAATTTCACTTTTCTACCAACCAAAAAATGAGATCCCAATAGAAGAACCCCAGGATCAGATCCGTTACTTCACCTCAAATCAGCACTATCTATTCCTCCACCGTTCTCTACTGACGTCCATTTTTCTCTAAATTCGAAATAATTAGTTATTTGTTCTGTTATTTAGAAGACCGGGCGAAGAATGAGTAGATCGGCGATAACTCCTCCAGGTCGAAAAGCACGCACCAAATGATTGACTCCACAATGGGCCAATGCCCATCATGCCCCCGTGCTCCTTGAACAATGGTTGGCCGGTATCATTACCAGAGACAGCAAGAGATAAGAGCTGATCGAAGGTTGACGTATCTTGAACTACGTCCACGAAACTCAGTTCCATACCATTTGAGAGTTGTTCATGTCAAATTAATTACATGACTATCCAATAGCTATGTACTGCCAGGAGAGAATTGTTTGTTGACTGGATGGTGGGACTATGGGTTTCTAAGAGATCTATCAATTGGCTCAATTGACAATGGGAAGTTAGAGATAGAATCTTAACTAAACCGTTTGAAAAATGTATGAAAGTATTGTCGAATTCATGATTGATTTACCTGAATGGTTGGTCAGTTTTTTTTGATGAGGTTGGCGAATAGAATTTAGGTTGAGTTCGTGATCCAACTTAAACAATGCTCATTCTAAATAGTCATTCAAAAGTGCGGAGTTTTTCGCACGAATTTTCGATCAGCATTTTGCAATACTTCGAAATAGGGAGATTTTATATTGCACCTTAGTTTTTGGTTTCAAAATCATATCATTCAGAACCAAATGAATGACTTTACAATGGACCAATGCCTTTTATGCACCAATGCTCCTTGGAGAATGGTTGGCTGGTATCATTACCAGAGACAGCTAGAGATAGCAGCTGATCGAAGGTTGACGTATCTTGAACTACGTCCACGAAACTCAGTTCCATACCATTTGAGAGTTGTTCATGTCAAATTAATTACATGACTATCCTATTGCAATGTACTGCCAGGAGAGAATTGTTTGTTGACTGGATGGTGGGACTATGGGTTTCTAAGAGATCTATCAATTGGCTCAATTGACAATGGGAAGTTTGAGATAGAATCTTAACTAAACCGTTTGAAAAATGTATGAAAGCATTGTCGAATATTTGATTGATTTGCCTGCATGGTAGGTCAGTTTTTTTCAATGAGGTTGGCGAATAGAATTTAGGTTGAGTTCGTGATCCAACTTAAACAATGCTCATTCTAAATAGTCATTAAAAAGTGCAGAGTTTTTCGCACGAATTTCTTTCTAGAATTTTCGATCAGCATTTTGCAATACTTCGAAATAGGGAGATTTTCTATTGCGCCTTAGTTTTTGGTTTCAAAATCATATCATTCAGAACCAAATGAATGACTTCACAATGGACCAATGCCTTTTATGCACCAGTGCTCCTTGGAGAATGGTTGGCTGGTATCATTACCAGAGACAGCAAGAGATAAGAGCTGATCGAAGGTTGACGTATCTTGAACTACGTCCACGAAACTCAGTTCCATACCATTTGAGAGTTGTTCATGTCAAATTAATTACATGACTATCCTATTGCAATGTACTGCCAGGAGAGAATTGTTTGTTGACTAGATGGTAGGACTATGGGTTTATAAGAGATCTATCAATTGGCTCAATTGACAATGGGAAGTTAGAGATAGAATCTTAACTAAACCGTTTGAAAAATGTATGAAAGCATTATCGAATTCATGATTGATTTACCTGCATGGTTGGTCAGTTTTTTCTGATGAGGTTGGCGAATAGAATTTAGGTTGAGTTCGTGATCCAACTTAAACAATGCTCATTCTAAATAGTCATTCAAAAGTGCGGAGTTTTTCGCACGAATTTCTTTCTAGAATTTTCGATCAGTATTTTGCAATACTTCGATTCGGGGAGATTCTCTATCGTACCTTAGTTTTTGGATTCGAAATCATATGATTCAGAACCAAATGAATGACTTCACAATGGACCAATGCTTTTTATGCACCAGTGCTCCTTGGAGAATGGTTGGCTGGTATCATTACCAGAGACAGCAAGAGATAAGAGCTGATCGAAGGTTGACGTATCTTGAACTACGTCCACGAAACTCAGTTCCATACCATTTGAGAGTTGTTCATGTCAAATTAATTACATGACTATCCTATTGCAATGTACTGCCAGGAGAGAATTGTTTGTTGACTGGATGGTGGGACTATGGGTTTCTAAGAGATCTATCAATTGGCTCAACTGACAATGGGAAGTTAGAGATAGAATCTTAACTAAACCGTTTGAAAAATGTATGAAAGTATTGTCGAATTCTTGATTGATTTGCCTGCATGCTTGGTCAGTTTTTTTCGATGAGGTTGGCGAATAGAATTTAGGTTTAGTTCGTGATCCAACTTAAACAATGCTCACTCTAGATAGCCATTCAAAAGTGCGGAGTTTTTCGCATGAATTCTTTTCTAGATTTTTCGATCACCATTTTGCAATACTTCGATTCGGGGAGATTCTCTATCGTACCTTAGTTTTTGGATTCGAAATCATATGATTCAGAACCAAATGAATGACTTCACAATGGACCAATGCCTTTTATGCACCAGTGCTCCTTGGAGAATGGTTGGCTGGTATCATTACAAGAGACAGCAAGAGATAAGAGCTGATCGAAGGTTGACGTATCTTGAACTACGTCTAGGAAGCTCAGTTCCATACCATTTGTGAGTTGTTCATGTCAAATTAATTACATGACTATCCAATAGCTATGTACTGCCAGGAGAGAATTGTTTGTTTACTAGATGGTGGGACTATGGGTTTATAAGAGATCTATCAATTGGCTCAATTGACAATGGGAAGTTAGAGATAGAATCTTAACTAAACCGTTTGAAAAATGTATGAAAGCATTGTCGAATTCATGATTGATTTACCTGCATGGTTGGTCAGTTTTTTTTTTGATGAGGTTGGCGAAAAGAATTTAGGTTGAGTTCGTGATCCAACTTAAACAATGCTCATTCTAAATAGTCATTCAAAAGTGCGGAGTTTTTCGCATGAATTTTTTTCTAGAATTTTCGATCAGCATTTTGCAATACTTCGAAATAGGGAGATTTTCTATTGCACCTCAGTTTTTGGTTTCAAAATCATATCATTCAGAACCAAATGAATCACTCCACAATGGACCAATGCCCACCATGCACATGTGCTGCTTGAAGAAAGGTTGGCCGGTATCATTACCAGGGACAGCAAGAGATAAGAGCTGAACTCAGTTCCATACCATTTGAGAGTTGTTCATGTCAAATTAATTACATGACAATCCAATAGCTATGTACTGCCAGGAGAGAATTGTTTATTGACTAGATGGTGGGACTATGGGTTTATAAGAGATCTATCAATTGGCTCAATTGACAATGGGAAGTTAGAGATAGAATCTTAACTAAACCGTTTGAAAAATGTATGAAAGCATTGTCGAATTCATGATTGATTTACCTGCATGGTTGGTCAGTTTTTTTTGATGAGGTTGGCGAATAGAATTTAGGTTCAGTTCGTGATCCAACTTAAACAATGCTCATTCTAAATAGTCATTCAAAAGTGCGGAGTTTTTCGCACGAATTTCTTTCTAGAATTTTCGATCAGCATTTTGCAATACTTCGAAATAGGGAGATTTTCTATTGCACCTTAGGTTTTGGTTTCAAAATCATATCATCCAGAACCAAATGAATGACTTCACAATGGACCAATGCCTTTTAAGCACCAGTGCTCCTCGGAGAATGGTTGGCTGGTATCATTACAAGAGAGAGCAAGAGATAAGAGCTGATCGAAGGTTGACGTATCTTGAACTACGTCCACGAAACTCAGTTCCATACCATTTGAGAGTTGTTCATGTCAAATTAATTACATGACTATCCTATTGCAATGTACTGCCAGGAGAGAATTGTTTGTTGACTGGATGGTGAGACTATGGGTTTCTAAGAGATCTATCAATTGGCTCAATTGACAATGGGAAGTTAGAGATAGAAACTCAACTAAACCGTTTGAAAAATGTATGAAAGTATTGTCGAATTCTTGATTGATTTGCCTGCATTGTTGGTCAGTTTTTTTTGATGAGGTTGGCGAATAGAATTTAGGTTGAGTTCGTGATCCAACTTAAACAATGCTCATTCTAAATAGTCATTCAAAAGTGCGGAGCTTTTCGCACGAATTTTTTTCTAGAATTTTCGATCAGCATTCTGCAATACTTCGAAATAGGGAGATTTTCTATTGCACAAAAACCAATTTTCTGACTTTATCGTAATCAGCTTAATATCACCTGTAGAATAACATGTACGACAATCAATGGAATATAGTTTATTACTTTCATTTCAATCAAATATTCTCTAGACTAGCTTTTACCCGCGACTTCGCCCGCATAAGTTTTTTTGTTTTCTCCCGGCTGTAAGTCCCCCTGCAACAATGTCCCACTATCGTGTTCCAGTCCTCAACTTCACATCAAAATTTGTTCAAAAGCAACCTAAGCTACATAATGGATAGCTCCGAATGTTTCCGTAGTAAATATAAAGAGTAAATAATGTAAATCGGTTTAAAATACTACTAACTACCTACCTGCTAACCCCCGATGTTAGACAGTGTGACATCCGCAACATCGTCTGCGTAGGAAGTACTAACTTAATGTAAGTAGTATAATAATGTAGGAAGCTGAAAATAAGAGGCCTCATTACTGTAGTACATTTTTGTGAACTATGTTCTTTGTTTTTCCCTCTCTGGCCAACACATGGAGATTCTGTGGACTTGATTCTAGACAGAGTTTTGATGTTGTAGATAGGTAGCTGTGTATAGGTTCCTGTGGGAATGAGATATTTTCCCGAAGTGAAAAGTAGTCTGAATTTTGGTACCTTCCTACCCTATAAGTTAAGTAGTTTGATGGAATGTCGCTAAGTTTCGATCCAAGTAAAACTGTTAAATAAAGACCGTTGCATCAAAATTTTATCATAAATTCCCTAAATGATGGCGCCTACCGACCCTCTAAGTTAGAAAAGTGATCAAATACTAACTTGAAGTCTTAGTAACACTAATTTCGGCGGGAATGGGGTATTTTCCGCCGTAAAAAGTAGCCTGTGTTCGTGCCTAGGATCCTATCTTTATATTAACCAAGTCTTATAAAAATCCGTTCAGACGTTAAGGCGTGAATGAGGTAAACTTTTAAAACAAACTATTAAAAATCACTAACTTAATTAGTTTTCTGCCTACTGCCTACGCCTTTAGTACGATAGCATGAATATTAATAGCCCATATCCTTTTCCAGGTTACTATCTATCACCTAACTAAATTTCACCAAAATCCGTTCAGCCGTTTAGGCATGATAGAGCAAAATCCCAGCAAAAACCATAAAAAAAATCACTAACTCAATTCAGTTTTCTGCCTACTTCCTACCCCCTAAGTACGATGACGTGATCATTTTGATCTTATATCCGTTTTTAGGTAACCATCTATTACATTACGAATTTTCATCAAAATCTGTTCAGCCGTTTAGACGTGAAAGAGCAAAAGTCTCAACAAAAACGACTAAAAATCACTAACTCAATTTAGTTATCTGCCTACTGCCTACCCCCTAAGAACGATGGCGTGATTATTTATAGCCTATGACCATTTCTAGGTTATCATCTATCACCATACCAAATTTCATCAAAATCCGTTCAGCCGTTTAGGCGTGAAAGAGTAACAGACAGACAGACAGACAGAGTTACTTTCGCATTTATAATATTAGTATGGATAGTATGGATTATTTTTATTTCAATCAAATATTCTCTAGATTTTTCAATCAAGTTAATTTTTACTCACGACGGGTGAATGATATCGAATCAGTAGCTGTTCTTCCCGCTTATGATGTCCACCACAATTCGACACACTTGACTGAACATATCTTTCACAACACCGACGTGACATGAACATTTATCATCTTAACTTGCAGAACGTCGTTCATGGACTATGGGGAGTCTCCGAGAGGGTCTCCTGTCGTCTTGTCCTGGTGCCTGGAGCGAGGAAACAGGGATGACCACACCAATAATTAGATATAGTGTCCTCTCATTACCCTATTGATTGCTCCATTGTCTGCTGAATGCCGCTTCTAGAGACGTGCAGTTCGCAACTTCCTAACTGAGTTAACTTGGAAAATAATCGACAAAGGGAAGGCTAGGGAGATTTTCTATTGCACCTTAGTTTTTGGTTTCAAAATCATATCATTCAGAACCAAATGAACGACTTCACAATGGACCAATGCCTTTTATTCACTAGTGCTCCTTGGAGAATGGTTGGCTGGTATCATTACCAGAGACAGCAAGAGATAAGAGCTGATCGAAGGTTGACGTATCTTGAACTACGTCCACGAAACTCAGTTCCATACCATTTGAGAGTTGTTCATGTCAAATTAATTACATGACTATCCTATTGCAATGTACTGCCAGGAGAGAATTGTTTGTTGACTAGATGGTGGGACTATGGGTTTATAAGAGATCTATCAATTGGCTCAATTGACAATGGGAAGTTAGAGATAGAATCTTAACTAAACCGTTTGAAAAATGTATGAAAGCATTGTCGAATTCATGATTGATTTACCTGCATGGTTGGTCAGTTTTTTTTTGATGAGGTTGGCGAATAGAATTTAGGTTGAGTTCGTGATCCAACTTAAACAATGCTCATTCTAAATAGTCATTCAAAAGTGCGGAGTTTTTCGCACGAATTTCTTTCTAGAATTTTCGATCAGCATTTTGCAATACTTCGAAATAGGGAGATTTTCTATTGCACCTTAGTTTTTGGTTTCAAAATCATATCATTCAGAACCAAATGAATGACTCCACAATGGACCAATGCCTTTTATGCACCAGTGCTCCTTAGAGACAGTGTGACATCCGCAACATCGTCTGCGTAGGAAGTACTAACTTAATGTAAGTAGTATAATAATCTAGGAAGCTAAAAATAAGAGGCCTTATTACTGTAGTACATTTTTGTAAACTATGTTCTTTGTTTTTCCCTCTCTGGCCAACACATGGAGATTCTGTGGACTTGATTCTAGACAGAGTTTTAATGTTGTAGTAATGTTGAGATATTTTCCCGAAGTAAAAAGTAGTCTGAATTTTGGTACCTTCCTACCCTATATGTTAAGTAGTGTGATGGAATGTCGCTAAGTTTCGATCCAAGTGAAACTGTTAAAATAAGACAGTTGCATCAAAATTTTATCATAAATTCCCTAAATTATGGCGCCTACAGACCCTCTAAGTTAGAAAAGTGATCAAATACTACCTTGAAGTCTTAGTAACACTCAGTTAAAAAAAAACATCAAAATCATTTCAGTAGCTATGGCGTCATGCGCTTCTTGACACGATCACGCTAGATTTAGGCGGGAATGAGGTATTTTCCCGCCGTAAAAAGTAGCCTGTGTCTGTGCCTAGGATCCTATCTTTTTATTAACCAAGTCTTATAAAAATCCGTTCAGACGTTAAGGCGTGAATGAGGTAAACTTTTAAAACAAACGATTAAAAATCACTAACTTAATTAGTTTTCTGCCTGCTGCCTACGCCTTAAGTACGATAGCATGAATATTAATAGCCCATATCCTTTTCTAGGTTACTATCTATCACCTAACTTAATTTCATCAAAATCCGTTCAGCCGTTTAGGCATGATAGAGCAAAACTCCCAGCAAAAACCATAAAAAAATCACAAACTCAATTCAGTTTTCTGCCTACTTCCTACCCCCTAAGTACGATGACGTGATCATTTTGATCTTATATCCGTTTTTAGGTAACCATCTATTACCTTACTAAATTTCATCAAAATCTGTTCAGCCGTTCAGACGTGAAAGAGCAAAAGTCCCAACAAAAACGACTAAAAATCACTAACTCAATTTAGTTATCTGCCTACTGCCTACCTCCTAAGAACGATGGCGTGATTATTTATAGCCTATGACCATTTCTAGGTTATCATCTATCACCATACCAAATTTCATCAAAATCCGTTCAGCCGTTTAGGCGTGAAAGAGTAACAGACAGACAGACAGAGTTACTTTCGCATTTATAATATTAGTATGGATAGTATGGATTACTTTCATTTCAAATATATCAAATATTTTCTAGATTTTTCAATCAAGTTAATTTTTACTCACGACAGGTGAATGACATCGAATCAGTAGCTGTTCTTCCCGCTTATGATGTCCACCACAATTCGACACACTTGACTGAACATATCTTTCACAGCACTGACGTGACATGAACATTTATCATCTTAACTTGCAGAACGTCGTTCATGGACTATGGGGAGTCTCCGAGAGCGTCTCCTGTCGTCTTGTCCTGGTGCCTGGAGCGAGGAAACAGGGATGACCACACCAATAATTAGATATAGTGTCCTCTCATTACCCTATTGATTGCTCCATTGTCTGCTGAATGCCGCTTCTAGAGACGTGCAGTTCGCAACTTCCTAACTGAGTTAACTTGGAAAATAATCGACAAAGGGAAGGCTAGGGACGAAGACGAAGGGTCGTCCTGTAACGAAATTAATGCCGGATAAAAATCGGGAGTGAGAAGTTCAAACAGGCGTTGATAGATAATGGAAAGTTTCGCATCGAGCTATTGTCGGCCAATTTATGGGAGAATTGGAGTTGTTGATGGAGATTTCAAGATGGAAGGGTTGTTGTTAGTTTTTTTCTCTCTTTTTCTGTGAGAATTGCTTCATTTTATTGTAGGCATGAAATGATATGTCCTTATAAGGACTATTACCTTTAAAGTGTTGTGGTCCTAAACTGCTCGATTGGATTGATTGATGAAAACCCTAAACCCCAAGTTGAAAAGTATTTTGGTCCGTCAATCCAGCAATCTGAAAATAAATACCATAACTTTTGAATGGAACGAGCTACGACCAACGAAGTGTACCTTGTGTAGCATATGCTAGCATATGATGTTACTGATATCATGTATTCGTATACGGTATTTAATGGAAGATAGTTCTTTTGAATTCGGCTCTGTAATAAATGGGAAAACTGAAAGTAATCGTTTTAATTATTGATCTGAAAACACCACACCTTGTATACAGGGTGTACCGTAATTAGACCGACAAACTTTTAGTGGACATTAAAGATCATATTTTAGACAGATTCGACCCAAATCATATAATGCAAAATTGCTGTAAATAATCACGCCATCGTTCTTAGGGGGTAGGCAGTAGGCAGATAACTAAATTGAGTTAGTGATTTTTACTCGTTTTTGTTGGGACTTTTGCTCTTTCACGTCTAAACGGCTGAACAGATTTTGATGAAATTTAGTAAGGTAATAGATGGTTACCTAAAAAAGGATATAAGATCAAAATGATCACGTCATCGTACTTAGAGGGTAGGAAGTAGGCAGAAAACTGAATTGAGTTAGTGATTTTTTTTTTTGTTTTTGCTGGGAGTTTTGCTCTATCATGCCTAAACGGCTGAACGGATTTTGATGAAATTTAGTTAGGTGATAGATAGTAACCTAGAAAAGGATATGGGCTATTAATATTCATGCTATCGTACTTAAGGCGTAGGCAGTAGGCAAAAAACTAAATAAGTTAGTGATTTTTAATCGTTTGTTGTAAAAGTTTACCTCATTCACGCCTTAACGTCTGAACAGATTTTTATGAGACTTGGTTAATATAAAGATAGGATCCTAGGCACGGACACAGGCTACTTTTTACGGCGGGAAAATACCTCATTTCCGCGAAAATCTAGCGTGATCGTGTCAAGAAGCGCATGACGCCATAGCTACTGAAATGATTTTGATGTTTTTTTTAACTCAGTGTTACTAAGACTTCAAGTTAGTATTTGATCACTTTTCTAATTTAGAGGGTCGGTAGGCGCCATAATTTATTAATTTAGTACTTCCTAAGCAGACGATGTTGCGGATGTCACACTGTCTAACATCGGGGGTTGGCAGGTAGGTAGTTAGTAGTATTTTAAACCGATTTACATTATTTACTTTTTATATTTACTAAAGAAACATTCGGAGCTATCCATTATGTAGCTTAGGTTGCTTTTGAACAAATTTTAATGTGAAGTTGAGGACTGGAACACGATAGTGGGACATTGTTGCAGGGGGACTTACAGCCGGGAGACAACAGAAAAACTTATGCGGACGAAGTCGCGGGTAAAAGCTAGTGATTAATATTTGCCATATCGATACCAGCATAGGTGTCGATTCCATTTTCCATTCATAAATACTGTAAAAGAATTTTCCCGTGAAATAAAATACCACAAGGATTTAAATTCATTCCTCGAGAAAAGAGTCAAAAGCGCATATAAGACTTACAATTCCCGCATTCAGCTGAAGATTGAGAATAATATTTCTCCGTTGCCGTGTATTACACGCACATGATGCAGTCGTATGTTATAATAATGCGCGAGAGGCAAAGGCAAGTACAACAGGTATGAATTATCGCAGATGAAATTAACATACCTGGATCGCAGACAAAGACACTTTTTGTTTGAGGTCCGCTAGCTGGTCGGTGGCTATCTTTCACTGTCCGACAAAGGGGAAAACCACGCGAATATTTTTTCATTTTTTGCTCATGCTGAACTGCGCGCCGATAGCCAGTTGTTAGTTGGTAATGACGGAGAGACTTCGCAAGGTGTATGACACGCAGAGAAGACTTAATTCTTTTATCCACTCCTATAGAGTAATATGTCAATTATTAAACTAATTTCTATGTGTAATCGTAGCTATAACACAACCGTAGACATGTTTATGAACCGAAAAGCGAGTGTTATAATAACACCCGCCCATAACACCCGCTAATAAAAATACCTAGGAAAAATGAAAATGCTTACAAAAAAAAATTAATAAAGAGTAGGATCGATCGGGAACTCTATTTCAGCCATCAAGATAACGTTCTAGCGATTCATTTCAGATTTATTTTTGGAAAACGTAAATTTTTGAATTTTACAAAATAAATGAATTCTTCCATAGTATGTTCTTCTGAGATTAAGAAATGAAAAATAAAATAAAACACACTATTATTGTTTATTAGAATCTTCGGCTATCAATTTCGGAATTATTCCATCATCAGGCCAGCTGAAAGTATACAAATGTAGAACATGTATTTATTCAGGCGAGAGTATGCAACTAATAAACAATAATAGTGTGTTTTATTTTATTTTTCATTTCTTAATCTCAGTAAATTTTTTAAGTTGTTATAGTCAGAAATAAATAACAAAGCAATGACAGTTCGTTGGACTGCCCTACTACAGAGGAATATTCAGTGAACACAGAAAATGTTGTCAACGCTTTTGACAACTGTTCAAAATTTTTTAAATGCAGATTAAGGGTCGTATTCATAGTTCGTACTTGAGGGTGAGTGACAGTTGATGTCACCTTTAAAGCTAGTATTCATAAGGGCGATAAAAACTCACACTCACCCTCAAGGGCGAACTATGAATACGAGCCTAATTCGAATTTTACTGGAGAAGTCGTGGATAAAGTATAGTATTCAATTCGCGGTAATGCTCAAAACACACTTGAAGAATTACATCTGCGTGTTTTTTGACCTGCATTACCGCTCATCGAATAATATACTATTTGAAATTGACCCTCTTACCGCGGGTTTCACAAAGCTTGATTTGCAATCAAATCGTTGATTTTGAGAAAAGTTCGATGGTTTACGTCAAAAATGAACTGAAATTTGCACAGAAATAATGACACTTCATCAATCAACTTGATCGGGGTTTTTGTGAAACCCAGCTTTAGTCTGTGACTTGAGGATTTACGTAAAGGAAATCACAGTTGGGAACAGCCTAAAAATTTAAACAGACAGATTCTTGAAGAAAATTTAGGGGACTCTAATTTTTTGAGCACCCGTTCTACTTAAACGAGTGGTATATCGTTTTGGCCAAATGTCTGTAATTTTCGAATTTTGAGCCGAAAATGGTCTCAAACGGTAGGGTTAGACTCCCTGATGACGAATTCATGGTCAAATTCAATTCTGTCCAGCCGTCCGTTAGCACAATAACATTCGAAGGGATATTCCTAGGGACTTGAAATTTCCGGATGTGTTCCGGTCTAAAATGGCTCGGTTAAGTCAATCGTACAGAGTGTTCCATTAAATACGGCCATTCAAAATTTTTGTTCCTCAATATCTCGGAAGAAAACGAAACCAATCGAAATAAAATGTTACGGTCCAATGCTAGATGCTCATAACAAGCCTCGTGCGAAATGTTGTGACCATAGTGTGAACAGAACCATGGAAAATTCAATTGGAATATTGAAAAGAAGAAACTCCATATATCCATAAGAAAATTTCGATTCGATTTAAATTTATTTTGTGAATGGAGACCGATATACTGAATGTTCATTTAAAATTTCGTGGCTATACTGTTAACAGGACCATAAAAAATTCAACTGGAATATTGAAGGGAAAAATCTTTATATTTTTATAAGTGGATATCCGATTCGGGTGAAATTTTTTTGTGAATGGAAACTGAATGAAACATCTTTATATTTCCATAACAGGAAAATCGATTCGTGTGAAATTTATTTGGTGGATTGAGATCGATATACTGAATGTTCATTCAAAATTTCGTGGCTATGGTATTAACAGAACCATAGAAAATTCAATTAGAATATGGAAAAAAATAATCTTTATTATTTCCATAACAGGATATCCGATTCGAGTGAAATTTTTTTTTATATGTGAACTGATATACTGAATTCTTGTGCATAATTTTGTGGCCATTGTGTTAACAGAACCAAAGAAAATTCAATTGGAATATTGAAAGAAAAATCTTTATATTTCCATAGCAGGATATCCGATTCAGATGAAACTCATTTGTGAATGAAAACTGATATACTTAATGTTCATGCAGAATTTCAAGAGCATCGCATCATCAGAACCACATCAGAATTTACTTTTTTTTTTATTTATATTTTTCACATATTTCATTTTCTGAAGAATTTCAATAATATAATTCTGATTGTACTGAAATTCTGCATGTATATATAAGGTATCAATCTCAATGCCCATATTAATTTTTGAGTTAATACACACAGGGTGCAACAAAATCCTTCAAAAAAGCATACAAATTTGGTAAAAGTAAAACAAAAATTGACCTGTTCCAGGATTTTGTGCCAAATATTTTTTTTCTACGGAAATTAATTTGGTCCATAATTTTGACGTGCACTGTATATGTTCAGTCGATGTCTTCGTAGTTTCATTTGACCAAATGCACAAAATTTATAAAATTATGGCGAATTCTTCAATTAAAAGAAATTTAATCGATATTTAGAAAATATTGAGTCCAATGAAGATATATCAGGACAACTGTCGTCTGTCGTATCTTCCAAGACTGACGAAAAAAATTCTAATGGATCATATATTCTTCTTCAGGGACTCTAATTTGAATCTGAGAACAGGAGCTGGATTATAATTAGAAAATAAATGAAAATTTCATCGATAAATTTCTTCAATTGTATTCCAATGTCAAAAATGTGAAAGTATAGTTAACCATCCTCAACAAAATAACGCCTGATTCGATTAGTTCCATTGCGTATCTAGAATCTTCTCCATCTTCCTAAAGACAAATTATGAATGGAAATTGAGCTATAAATTATTTAATATTTATTGCAGGTGTCGTTTATGTTATGAAATTAAGCCCATATGAAGCATTTTTCTTTCCAACGTAATAATACCTGTTTCAAATAGGCAAGTTACAATTCGTTCCTCACTATCTCCGTTTGAAATATGTACAGCACTTGTCTCAGCTAATGCATTGATTGATGGTGAAAGATCACTAACCTAGTTTTTATGCTAATTGTTGTTTTGTAATCCGTAATTTTTATTAACTGATAGATCATCGATCAGTAGATATTTAAATAATCGGACAATTTGCAATCGTGTGCTACTTTCGTACCTATGTAAGTTGTGATAGGTTATTAAAAAAAGTTTGAAATGAAGATTGAACAACTTTTTCTTGGGACAAACTGTCTCCGCTCGTAAGTATGATTGATACTTTCGTTGAGTATGAAATGGACTAGAACTGGCATTTCGAAATAATCTACCATTCTTTGAAATTAGTTTTATAAGAAACGATTTTATCTTTGAAGTAGAGATTCACTGGTTGTTCGATTTGAAAGCATCATCAATCTGTGTTTCATCAGATGCTTGAAGATATGAAGTATTCCGAATAAAATAACACATTACTTTCCTTCGCTATCCAGTCAGAAACTTTTGTAATAGAAAAGCGATCTAAAAAATTGATAAAACTCGAGAACTGTTGATCATTATTCTATTTATCCATAAATACATTCATGAATTTATAGAAGAAAACTTACACGGGGTATTACACAATACATAGTACGTCACAGCTTAAGGGGATGAATCTTCGTATAATTTCAAGAAAAAAAGTCCATATAAACATGGGTCCGCAAAAATTTCGTTACGGAGCTGCAGAGTGTTGAAAATTCCGACAAAAATTGGTTTTTTCCTCATAACTTCTGCAGTTTTTGTGATATTCAATTTGAGATGTGAGCTATTTTCAACAGTCTCCATCATTGCACGTCCTGAATCTAAACTAGAATCTACAGGGTGTTTTCTTTTCCGGGCCATGTGTTCTTTTTCTCTGCCAAACTCTTTTGCGGTAAACCACTGATCAAAATTAATTTCAAATCTAAAGAGAAGTAAGGTCGATAGCTATAATACATGATCAGGAAAGGAGAAAAGATTATAAGGAATGCCTTTAATCAGCAGAAGTAGTAGCAATAGGAGAGTTGACTAGGTATACGAGAACTTCAGGCATAGTTTGTTGCGGCATTATTAATCATAGATGTCGAGTATGAATCAAAATACAGTAGCCAACGCTCTGTGAATAATTCAATATGTAATAATTATAACTTGGAATTGCATCTAGTCGAATGAGTTATAATTAATGAAATGCGGAGTTGAATACTCTGACAGGATATTGATTCACGATCGAACGATTCATGTCAGAACTCTGAGCACAGAATATAAACTTTGACTCATAATCTTTAGATGCAGTTTTTAAATATTGACATATTGTTTCGAAGCATGAAATTGAAATACATAAACAAATCTGATTTTCTTCAAAGATTGTATTAGAAATTCAGTATACACTGAGTAAAAATTAATGAATCACAACAATCGAGGAATCTAATAAAGCCTCTGTTCGAAATGAAGCTCACGCCAAATTTGATCCAAGTTATCAGTGTCTCACTGCTTGAACAGATCAAAATATTGCCAACGCAACAAATAGATGTTCTGCATCAGCACTTCTTGATTTAAGGGTAGGAATGCCGCGTACCTAAGGAAAAATGCTCACAAAAACCTTCCAATGTACCAACAAACTTTCATAATTTACCTGATGAATCTTGGATCTATGTGGAACCTTCTCATCACAAGAAAAATGTTCATCTATGTAAGTATAACAATCAAGAAAGAATGAATTATTCAAAAAACTTTCTTTGCACGGTATTCCCCTACGTACTGGGTAATACCGCGCATGCGATAGGGTAATGCGCATATATTTAAGAGCTGATGAACTCAAAAATATATTTTACTGTTTATGTTACACCAAGCACAATGTAAATAAAACAAATTTCCATGAAAATGTACAAAAAAGATCAAGGAATTGATTTTATTGTCTACCTATCATGTTTTCAGTCTTGGCGTACATCTCGCATGCTGAATCCCAACTACGACATTCTGAAAGTACCCAGTTTGAACAAAACAACCTATATTGACTTTTAGTCAGTCACTTAGAGTGGATTCTGGAATATTGAAAGAACGACCAAATTTTCGAATTTTTCCCCCAGATTGTAGGTATAGCAGTGATCTTCTTCTTCTTCGTGCGGTGCCTTTCCGGCCGAACTGAGGCCTAGTGGCCCATTGTTCACCCGCATCGTTCTATAGAGACTCAGCTCCTCAGACACGAAGACAGAAATGTCGCGAGTCTGCCAGGAGTGGTCCCTCTCACCATAGGAATAGTAGGTGTTGGATTTCCTAGGTGTGTTGACCTTAACTCAGCTAGGTTACCACAGTTGAACAAAATATGCTCAACCGTTTCATCAGTACTCCTGCACCACCAGTATAGGGAGCAGCTCGTCAATCCCATTCTCTTCAAATGTTTGTTACACAGGTGACCAGTCAATGCACCAGTCACCAGACCGAGTTGTTTCCTCTCCAGCAACAGAAGCCTATTGACCTCAGGTCGCGAGGACGGTCTCTCAATGAGAATCCTCGACCACCTCAGGCCCACCCAGTTCTCTAGAAAATTACATCAGAGCGTCGTTAAACACAAGAAGAAATTCCAAAATTTAATTCAACCCTTTTCCGTCAACATGATACCTTGCTCCTCCATACAGGTGCATTTCCCTGTTGCATCGCAATAACGGTAGCGGTACACAAGTTTGTTGCCACAGGTTATCCGGCTGAGAGCCCACCCATGACTTGCAAACACGCCAAGGAAAATTGTATCACAGTGACGTTAGCTACTGTCAGTTGTGGGCGAGGACCCTCTGAGATAGAGATATTTCGGTTTTGGTACAAATAATAACCAGAACGATATACCAAATCTGAGTACCTATAGGGTCCTAGAATGTCTCTATCATTTAGAACTATTTTCCACACTGATTAGATCCGATAGGGGAATATATCTATCTTTAGATGCTTCGGATGATATAACCTTTTTGTTCTTTGCTCATTATTGATTGATATTAATCTCCTTACTCTTCATATGCCCCGTCTCCTTTACGAAGGTTGGCTACTAGTAGGGCAATTTTAGCTTTCGACACAGCTGTAGTTATTGATATCTTTCTCCGCGCATGATATGTCCCAAATGCCCAAACTTTTTCTTTATATGGTCTTTGAGAGTTCTATCTGATTATCTATTTTTCCAAGTGTCTCCTCGTTTCGAATCCTGTCAGTCTATGTTCAGCGATATAGCCACATCTCAGGCTCGTATTCACAGTTCGCCCTTGAGGGTGAGTGAGAGTTTGTATCACCCTTATGAATACTAGCTTCAAAGGTGACCTCAACTCTCACTCACCCTTAAGGGCGAACTATGAATAGGGCCCTAAAAGACGGTTATTTTCTTTCCGTCAGTTTCGACGCTTCTTCATGCCTTCATTTCATACAACACTTTTGGAAATCCGCAGCACCTGAGAATCCGCTTTCTGAGTTTCATGTTGATGCTTTCGTTGCAACAAAATGATTTCATGGAAATGAAGACATTCCGGAGTTGCTAAATGCGGAATTCAATCTCGGTTTCTTGTCTTGCACCAAGTAGATATTCATAAAAGTGGAATTTGCAAATTCTTCATTTTCAATCCTCATTTATGTTTGAATTTGTATCTCTCGTTGAATCACCATGTATAGCTTCTTTTTGTTATTCATTTCTAGGCCGTATAGTTGATAGTTTAAAAGAGGGGTTACAGTTCACTGCGACCTTAAGGTCTATTGTGCCCCCTTACAGAGCTGTTCTGGCCAAAACCTTCACAGCTCGCCTTCCAGTTCCAGAGATCTAATGAAATCTAATAACTGTGAAGGCTTCAACGAGGCTAGTTCCTCACTCTTACACGTTTCCCGTCCAAGGCATTCCTTCCTCAGGCTCGCAATGCCAAGGCATTTCGTGACTAGGTGAATGAGGGTTTCTTCCTCTTCCCCACAGAACCTACACTCGTCAGTGTCCGACAATCCCATCCTCAACAGGTGCTTCCTGAGGCGACAATGTCCTGTAAGAAAGCCAGTGAGGAGGTGTAATTGCTTCTTACCAAGATCCAGATATCTTTTGGATCCCGCTGTCTCGAAGTTCCGAAGGAACTCAGTGGAATGATCCATCCCTGGGAGATTCCGCCAGAGTTTTTCCCTCTCGGCTTTCTCCCTCTCCAGAAACTCCTTCTTATAGGTACATTTAGATATACTACAGAAGGGTTCTGGGCCAATGAGTGACATTTGTGCGCCCTCTTTGGCAAGTGTATTGGCCTCTTCGTTTCCTTTGATGCCCGAGTGGCCGGGAACTCAGATTAAAAAGACCTTATTTTTCTTGTCTACCTCGTTGAGTTTGTTTCGGCACTCCCAGATCATTTTAGAGTCGATGACGTAGGAGCTCAGTGCTTTAATAGCAGCTTGACTATCTGAGTGTTTGGCTATATCACACTTCTGATAGTTTATTTCTAGTTTTATATCTAGACATCTTTCAATAGCTAAGATTTCCGCTCATATAGAAGCCTAGCGACAGTGCACACTTGGTGCTTGGCCCGTATATCCCAGCGCCTGCTCCTGTAGAGGTTTTGGAACCATCTGTATACCATTTTACGGTATTTTCTTTGAGATTATAGTCGGTGTATTCCCGTTTCCAAATATCTCCGTATAAAATGATACTATAACTAATGATCATCGAACAGAGTCTGAAGATCTTCAAGTGATTTCAATCGATTCCCTGTTCTCTTTGTTTGTATTTTCACTTGCTTTATTCGCTTTAATTTTTATTTTGGATTCCAATCCGATTCCAAAAATTCAAATCCACACGATATCTTGCACTTCCATAGAAAATACAAATTCATTTCCCTGTTGCATCTTAATAACCGTAGCGGCACACGAAGTTTGTCGCCCCAGGTCATCCGGCTGAGAGCCCACCATGACTTGCAAACACGGCAGGGCTAATTTTATCTCGGCGAAGTTAGCTACTGTCGGTTGTGGGTGCGTTCAGTGTTGCACCGTCGAATGACTGGCGGGGACGGTAAATCATTCCTGGTTGCATATTGACCGTGGTTAACGAGCTGACGCAATGGTGATATCGGCACTTTTTCAGAGGCTCCGGCCATGCGGAGATGATTTAATAGCCGATGACGGATTTCCAGCCATTTATGTGTATCTTTCCGCGGCTGGCAAACGTTGTTTAATGGGATTTGTTGCTGGTTGCAATGACACCAAATTTGCTTGTTTCTGTGGTGTATTTGAGTGTACTCAAGATTTTTCGTGAGGTGCTTCATATGTCCTCAGGTTTCTCAAAATAAATGAATTAATCGCTGAAGAATTTCTTCGACTTTCTTCATGAAGAATCATGAAAATAAACACTAACCTAATTTTCCTCTTTGAAAAATTTGATAAGGTGATTCAAAACTTTTCGCTTGAAAAACATTGAACTCACACCTTATGCTTCGATCACTAGATTTCACCCAGTAAGTGGCATAGTTGAAAGTCGACTCCAGCTCTGGAAGACTCGTGAAGGCCACCGTATTACACTCAACAAAAAAGGGTAGAAAATTTCTAGAACACAACTGTTTGAAAAAAATCTCATCATATACCACCATTTCGCGAATCCTTCATGACCACTGGTATATATATTCTTTTGAATTGAGAGCTAACAAAATACAATACATGAAACAAAAAAGTCCCTAGCTGAGGTTGCTGCAAAACGGGGTACCATACTATTCTGTCGTATGATACCAGAGCACAGGGAAAAACCTCAGTAGAAAAAACCCTGCCTCGCCGTTTTTACAAAATTGAAACTTAAAACTATTCGAATAAATACCTTCAATATTCAGATACAAAATACGTAATTCTTGCTCTTGGGCCAGGAGGGTGTTTTAAACCAGATCTGGCGTTCCAAGTGAATCTTCTGTTCTTCTAAGACCGCTACTACAGGACCCTACTGACCACTGGTTACGACAAATGTCGGTATAAGATGGGTACCAACGAGAATGCTCACACCTGCAGAAGCACCAGTATTACGATGCGTCGAAACAATGTTTGGAATAGTGTGTTAACGAACCTGCAGAGATTTTGGTGTGAATTGTTACCATTTATATTGGCGTTATTCTCGTTGTCTATCAAAGATTACTTTGCATGTGGAATTTAGGGCAAGTATTCCAGAAAAACCTGCCAGAATTCTGTGAATTATTCAAATTGAAGCAATAATATTTCAAGACTACAAGCATTTTTTATCATTTCCGTGGCGGCTGCTCATAGGAGGCAGAGGAGGCCTGCATTTTATTCAATTTTAAATTCAAATTCAAATAAAAAATAATCACTGAGTAATAAACATATGTTTACTACTCAGGGATCTAATACATTCATACATTATCCGCAACACACAATACAGCGTAACGTATAGCAGGCAAACCGCTTAGCAACGGAGGCTCGCCTCCACGAGTAAAGATTCGTTAGAATATAACATTTCAATCTTCTTCAAATGAACGGTTCGGGAACCACTCAAAATTCAAGCTGTAGATCACGTGTCGAAGGCCCGGTTCCGCGGCATTATTCTCGCTTCTAGGCGAACGAGCTTAGCCGAAACTGAAAGACCGATCGGCCCGAATCAACCCCGGTGATCGTGGATGGAGATCAGCTGTTGTTTTGATCACAATTGGCTACGGAGATCTTGTGATTTAACACCTTGCGACTTCTTCCTTTGGGGCCACATGAAAGTGAAAGTCTACACCAATAGCCCAACGTCGATTCAAGACCTCAAAGATGGAATTCGTGAGGCTATCGAGGACATAGGGCAGCCACTTTGCGATTTGGTTATGGAAACTTTCATTGAAAGGATATGGTCGTGTAAGAGTTGTCGACATCCGATCATTTATATTGTAAAATTGCATTTTTCTTTGAATATCAAAATAACACCTCTTATTGGAAAACCCTTTATATCACCGTTAATAGGATGATTTCCCCAACGGTCAACTTCCTCTACACAAGGTACCGATCTTTATTACTTTCTGATTTCGGTTTGAAATCCAACATAAAAACCGGATCACTCAAAGGAGATCAAGGGTACGCGAGACCAAATCGCCTAATTAATCATTAGCTGACAGAGAGCATTATTCTTCGACTGTATCTCATCGTCGCATCTGTTCCAAGTCCTATTCTTGAGTCCGCTGCCATTGTTACTTTTATCGGGGGCTCCTTTTGCAAATCAGACTACGTGCCCGAGAATATTTAAAATTGGATGCATTGTCCTGGGTGCTCTCGTTTCGGAAGACAGACACCGGGGGAGAAGGATGCACAGATATGGGAATGAATAATAACGCAGAACAAAATTTCTTATACTTATATACAGAGTGACCAGAGAATTTGTAACGGAGAGGGGCTATGTGGAAAGCCCTTGAGAACTTTGAATCTTCTCTGGGATATTTCAAATTATATTAATATTAATATAGAAGAAAATCTAGAAATTAAGAAAGTACCTATGCTCTTTAGAAGAATAGGAAAAAGATATTTAATTGTCATTTTTGTGATAGTCATGGTGCATCTGATTTGTGTTGATTTTATATGGCAGAATCTTTTTTTCTTGTTCAGGTACAAAATTAATCGGCTGTAGATATAGTGTGCTGCAACCCATCCATTAAAAAACGTATCTACCTTTACCTAGTTATACCGAAAGTAACGATTCTTTCCTTAATAGTACCTATATTATCAAAACCCGAACTAAGCGAATTGTATAAAAAGAACTGTTTCATAAAATGTGCTATTGAATGAAGCAAAATCACTACCTCTAATTTGGTTGAGATAACTGAGTATTATCAAATTTTTTTGCTACAATTCGTATTTTTTTGAAACATATGATGTCGTAAGAACTGTTGAGTATAGATTTAATAACTCTATTTGGTAATAAAGCAGATCAACAATAATTAGAACTATATCGGTATTTCATTTTGGCTTTTTCCAACTTATTTTTACTGTTCAATGGTTCGGACATCATTATACTCATAACTCTCTGAAAAGCAACTTCATTTGATCTAGGCTGGATCTTATTAAGTTATTATTAGAGTCTAGATATTTCTGATATCAACAGATGGCGGATCTGTGTTTTGGGTTATTGACATAAAAGCCACTTCCTTCAATTCCTTCCTTCTACCGCACTCATGAGGTACTTCACTGACGCAGCTAGGGGGGAGCTTTGGGGATGCAGCCCCCCCCCAAAAAATTAATTCTCTTCGTTATTCCTTTCTTCTTTATTTTTTTGAAACTTTCGTATTTGTTGTATCATCAAGAATTATTTAATTCAGAAACCCCCCCCAAACAAAATCCTGGCTGTGCCACTGAGGTACTTCAGTTTTTCGGTAGTTGATTTTCATTATCAGATTTTAGTTAGAAAGTGTCTTGTGTCTTGACTGCTATTCTAACAGGACAAAAATGTCCTGTTTGAGTTTGTTAACCAGCCAAATCGTACAGGGTGTTCCATAAAATATGACCATTCAAAATTTTTGTTCCTCAATATCTCAGAAAAAACGAAACCAAACAAAATGAAATCCTACGGCCAAATGCAAGATGCTGAAATTTTGTAGTCATATTATGAACAGAACCATAGAAAATTCAATTGTAATATTGAAAAAAGAAACTTCATATTTTCATAAAAAGACATCTGATTCGAGTAAATTTTTTTTGTGAGTGAGGACCGATAGACTGAATGTTCATTCAAAATTTCGTGCCATAGTATTAACAGAACCATAGAAAAGTCAATTGGAGTATTAAAAAAAAAACTTTATATTTCTATAACAGGATATCCGATTGGAGTGAAATTTCTTCTGTGAATAAAGATTGATATACTGAATCTTCTTGCAAAATTTTTTGGCCATAGTGTTAACAGAACCATAGAAAATTGAAAGACGAATCTTCATATTTTCATAACAGAATATCCGATTCGAGTGAAATTTATTTTGAAAATGAAAACTAATATTCTGAATGTTCGTGCAAAATTCCAGGAGGATCGCATCATCAGGACCATAGAATTTAATTTTTTCAATTTATATTTTTACATATTTCATTTTTTGAATAATTTTCAGAATATAATTCCGATTGTAACGAACTTCTGCATATATATATATATTCGGTATCAATTTCAAATATCATATGAAATTTTAGGTAATAGTCTTATTCCAAAAAAGAACGAGCGCTCAAAAGCTCCTTGAATTTTTATATGAACTTTTTTCTTGAAATAAGCTGATAAATATCCTTCTTTCGTTTGATGACGTTATATATAACCAATACAATAGATAAACACAATTATCCTTTCTTTCCTGTGCGAAACCTGGAGTCAAAGCAGTACGGATTGTCATAACAGACTCTGCATAACTTGCTGGGACTCCTTCTGAGCTTATACATATACAGTTATTACAGATTTGTTTTTCGGTTCATTTCTCAGCAGTTGCTTCACATCAGCACCTGCCCCTAGAGCAAACATTTGCCTTTCGGAATTTTTAGGTTAAATGAGCTCACGATGTGACATGACACTATCTGCCCTTTCTACGGTTAACACACTGTATATTCCAGCCTAGAGTTTTCCCAAACTCGGAGAACAAAAACAGATTTCCCCATTCGAGCCAACCGCCTTATATATTCCATTCCTCTCGACAAGAAATAAGAAATTACAACTATTCTTTCTGGTTCTTTTCTCCCTGTTCCTTTATCTATAATTTATTCGTTCACTTATTCTGTCTCTCGTATGTTATTGTGCCCGATTAGATATATAGAAGTCGGCGTTTCTGATGTGGAAGGAAGAATAAGAAAAGCTGCTGCTACAGCCCGTCCCGTTACTCTATAAACAATAGCCGAGCGAGATGCAGAGATGCCTTCGTGTCAAGTGGAGGGACAATGGGTAATGGATTGGTATTGTGGGCATTTCGATCGTATTATCTGGGGATTTCTTTAATGAAACAAAAAATTACGGAGAGGTTTACTTAGATAAGCTGAAGATTCATTGCTTCGATCTCTTTCATATAGACGCATAATTCTGTTTGGAAACTTGTTCCTCCGATGGAACGCTGAATCCTTGAAGATACCATTGGGAGGAATGAACAGGAGCTACGTTGGTTAATGATGCTTATAGAAGACTAGCTTTTACCCGCGACTTCGTCCGCATAAGTTTTTTTGTTTTCTCCCGGCTGTAAGTCCCCTTGCTACAATGTCCCACTATCGTGTTCCAGTCCTCAACTTGTCACATCAAAATAAAGACAGTTGCATCAAAATTTTATCGTAAATTCCCTAAATTATGGCGCCTACCGACCCTCTGAGTTAGAAAAGTGATCAAATACTAACTTGAAGTCTTAGTAACACTCCGTTAAAAAAAAATCAAAATCATTTCAGTTGCTATGGCGTCATGCGCTTCTTGACAGGATCACGCTAGATTTCCGCGGGAATGAGGTATTTTCCCGCCGTAAAAAGTAGCCTGTGTCCGTGCCTAGGATTCTATCTTTATATTAACCAAGTCTTATAAAAATCCGTTCAGACGTTAAGGCGCGAATGAGGTAAACTTTTAAAACAAACGATTAAAAATCACTAACTTAATTAGTTTTCTGCCTACGCCTTAAGTACGATAGCATAAATATTAATAGCCCATATCCTTTTCTAGGTTACTATCTATCACCTAACTTAATTTCATCAAAATCCGTTCAGCCGTTTAGGCATGATAGAGCAAAACTCCCAGCAAAAACCATAAAAAAATCACTAACTCAATTCAGTTTTCTGCCTACTTCCTACCCCCTAAGTACGACGACGTGATCATTTTGATCTTATATCCGTTTTTAGGTAACCATCTATTACCTTACTAAATTTCATCAAAATCTGTTCAGCCTTTTAGACGTGAAAGAGCAAAAGTCCCAACAAAAACGACTAAAAATCACTAATTCAATTTAGTTATCTGCCTACTGCCTACCCCCTAAGAACGATGGCGTTATTATTTATAGCCTATGACCATTTCTAGGTTATCATCTATCACCATACCAAATTTCATCAAAATCCGTTCAGCCGTTTAGGCGTGAAATAGTAACAGACAGACAGACAGACAGAGTTACTTTCGCATTTATAATATTAGTATGGATTATATTCAATCACCAATTTTTCCAGTTTTCAGTTCTTGTAAAATTAACTTCAAAAGGTACTATCAGACAAAAGCTGTTTGCCATTCACACACATATAAGATCGGATAATAGGCTGGGAAAGTTTTACTTTGAATTATAAATTCTTTCGATACCTATATGGCTTTTCAAAATTTCTCGTTCACCGAACAAAAGATGCACGTCTATTTCACAGCATCAGCAGAGGAAAATGTGAACTGGTTATCATACATTTCTCCGTGAGGTATATAAAAGCACAAAGAAAGAACCTCAGTAAAAACCTCTCTTTATCGGTGTATTGTGGTGCTTGTATGATTGTTTCCTTTTGAAGAATAAGCTGAAAAATTTTATCTGACAAAAGGAAAATTCCATAAAAAAACTGCTCTGAAGCCAGAAGGGTTAATCAAACTAGTTCTGGCTCTCCAAGTAATGACTTGAACCTCAAATGTTGAAGAAACTGTCTGTGAAACAATATTACTGACCCTCCATATATTGAAACAGAATTAGTTCGGCCTGCATATCACATTCAATTGCAGAATAATGTTCGAAAAAGTGTGAAAAATTATGTTACAGAAATAAACTGTGCTATTACAATAATTTTTATGTTGAATAGAAACTGGGAATTGCCTGTATTATTCAATGAAAAATGAAGAAAATTCACTTCCGTTTTATCTTTCCAAATTAAGATTGCTATGCATTGAATAAAGGGAAAGTCCGAAGAAAATCGAATACACAATTCAAGGAGAGCCCTGCGCAGAGGCTTTTGGGCGCTCGTTCATTGGACTTGAGATTAATATCGAATATATGAATTCAGAATCTCAGCACAAACGGAATCATATTCTGGAACTCATTCAGATAATGAAATATGTAAAAAATATAAATTGAAAGAATTAAATTCTATGGTTTTGATAATGCGATCCTCCTAAGAATTTGCATGAATATTTAGTATGTCAATCTTCATTCACGAAATAAATTTCATTTAAATCGGATATTTTGTTATGAAAATTTGAATATTCTTCTTTCAATATTCCAATTGAATTTGCAGTACCTACATCAGTTTTCATTCACACAAGAACTTTCACTCAAATCGGATATCCTGTTATGGAAATATAAAGGTCCTTATTTTCAATATTCCAATTGAATTGTCTATAGTTTTGTTGACATTATGGCCAGAAAATTTTTAGTAAACATTCAGTACTTATATCGATCTTCATTCAGAAAATAAATTTCACTCGAATCGAATATCTTTTCATGGAAATATGAAGTTTCTTCTTTTCAATACTCCAATTGAATTTCCTATGGTTCTGTTCACACTATGGCCCCAAAATTTTGCATGAGACTTATTATGAGCGTGTTGAATATGACCGAAACATTTCATTTCGATGGGTTTCGTTTTGTCTGAGATATTGAGGAACAAAAATTTTAAATGGCAATAATTTATGGAACACCTCGACACCCTGTACGATATGGCTGATTAACGAACTCACCCTAGCCATCTGGAAACCGAACTCAGCCTGGAAATTTCAAGTCTTTAGGACAATCCTTTCGAAAGCTATCGCTCGAAAACTAAAAGGATAATATTTCCATCCTGCAAAGTAGCACATAAACATAAAAAAAAAACTATGTTTTTCATAGAATTCTTCCAGTTTCAGAATAGAAATATAATAACAAATCTGTGTGTGTCAATATTCTACGAATTCCGTTGAAATTAACAAAACGAATTTTCATTGAATATAACATTCTACAAATATCGATTGAAATATATTCTGGGAGGATTCTGCATTTCTATAAAGTTTCTAAGAAATATTCTACAAGTCAGAAACTTTTACACCCTTGTTCATTTTTTTGCAGGTACGAAGTATTCAACTGCATTCCTTGTATGGAAGATCACTATCTAGTGATAATTCAAATTTTCACAATCATTTCGGCGAATCTTCTGGAATTTATTAATCTAACATTTCTCTGAATGTTGAGATTATCACATCACCATCAGGTCTTTCTCCTGGGACTTCTGTTTGTCCTCATTCCAGAGTATATGCCAAGGACTCAAGATCCCGCTCACCTGTGCGAATCAAAAGGCTTCCAGATGGGTACACAATGGGCAAACAATGGAGTTCAGAATAATGGACCACTTTGAATATCAAAAGGGCCTTTGATATGAAATAAAAATACACGTACGTCTTCCCGAAAATCATTGTTGATAAACCAGCGGTCCCCAAACTGCAAGCAGTCGTAATAAATAATTTTTATTTTTCACTTGTACGTTATATGTTTATTTTACCTTAGAAACGGTTGCTATAAATACACTCATTATGCCCGTGGGCATTTTAGCGGGCATTATGGATCATAACGTCCGCTCTGAACCACCTTGACAGATGTCACGTACTTCCTTCTATAATTTAACTCAATTCTTTAATTCAATCGTTCCTGAAACAAATATACTTATTAATAAACGTTCTCAAACTATTCAAAAAGGATATTCGTACCTTGTTTTATTCGTATCTATTTATTTTCCTTCTCAAAATTGCAAATATTCTAGGGCATATTTGTCCTGTGAACTCGCTTGGGAAATGTCACTTACTCTGATCTTATTCCATTCATCCCATCAAATTCATCGTTCCTGAAACAAATATTTTTAGTAATAAACGTTATAAAAGGATTGAAAAAGGATATTCATACCTTGTTTCATTTGAATCTGGCCTATTTCGTTCACAATGAACAAATATTCTCAAGCACTTCCCACACGTAAACACACATGACACAGATCTGACAGTTCTCATTAATTTTCCGATGAGAATGTCATCGAAAAATTATGCAAATTAAAAAATGTCAGAAATTCAACATTTTCTTTCGTTTTTTCGATATCTTGATATATTCGTGAAAAATAAAATCTTGTATGCACCACGAGCGTTATTAGATCCTAACGCCCATCGGGCAACATTCATCCCTCGGGCCAAAGGCCCTCGGGCCGAATGTTTCCCTCCGGGCGTTAGGATCCATATAACGCACTTGGTACATAAATAACTATTTCTTTACATTTTGACCAGTTTTGTGAACGATCGGAATGTGAAATGCCAATTATTCAACTGATAGTTTTTGAGTACTAGTTTCTGTGATGAACTACCTCCATTTGATATCAGAATGGTTGCTTTTTAATTTAAAAAATGGATAGTTTCATTTATCCCCAGAAGTGATAATATTTAAACCTTGAAATATCACAACAATTGTTCCTGTTCTTTATTATTCTTGGAGAGAAAATGATTCAAAACGACAAATAGAATTGAAACTGAATTTTTAGATCGTGAATAAATAACCTCAAAATGGTGATTTCAATCTGTACGAAATTGAACATTAATCACCCATTTCAATGTTCAATTTACCTATGCTATTTTAATGTGCAATTGTCAAGTCAAATGTACACACTACACATTACATGTGTCTTGAGTGAAATAAGAATGTATTCAAATTAAAAATTTGTTCTCAATTCATAATTAGGTCGACGGAAAAATTTATTAACGTTAAAATATCTTGATCCTCAGTGGCTGTCTTTAATAACCTTGTTGATTAAATTAACATTTCCGTCGACCTCAAAATAAAAGATGATTTTAATGTCTTCAAAATTGAACATTAATGACCCATTTTGATCATTAATTTATGCAATCTTAATGTGCAATTGTTATGGACAACCGAACACAAAGCAGTCAAAAGCAATACGAGTAATGTCAAAACTCTACTGAAACATTGTAAATTATAGATTATTAAGGAAGTTGTATTACACTATGACTACACTGAAAAAACAAATGTGCCTTATATCAATCACCTCTTGTGATTAACCATATATCCTTACTATAATGCATTATTTCATTGGGACAAAGCCAAAAATTGATTGGAATAATGAACTTCATTGATCGGCCAATCGGTAGTTTCGTTGAGGTAATGAATTTCAAGACATTATCACAATGTATTTAAATCATAGATTCAATGTAAATAAACATCTACGTGATCAAATATGCATCATTGCAATGTAAAAAATACATTGTAGTAATGTCTTTCAAGTCATCAATATAATGTACTCGCAATCACGACGATACATTGGGATAATTCCCGTTTGCATGGGGCTAGTCTCAAAGAACATTGAATCACCGACTCTTTGTATTGTTCGATTCATTGGTGTTACGAATTCAATGCTTGAAAACATTGATCAATGTCTTCACCCATCATGATAATTCATATCGTACATCACCCAATGTATTTGGTCATTCTATCAATGCCAAAAGCATTGAGATTCGATATCAGGGCACTAGACGGATTCGGACGGAAGCCCCGAAAGGGAACGACAGGTTCCGAAGTCAATGATGCAAGTTCATTATACGCTTACGCTTTCAGTGAGTGCGTTTCCATTTTCTTTTGGCGAGTTTTATGCAGATTTTGCTGACTGCCGTTTCGAGTGGTGTATGTCGATTTTTGTGTGATAGTCACCTAGATTTAAAGGTGAGTACCGTCATAATATCATCATTTGAACTTATCAGAATATAAGAACGGGTAATCCATCAGTTTAGGCGAGGGGTATTTCACCCTGGAATTTTAGTGAAAAGCTTGGAATTTGTAATGAAGCGATTTTTCGCTCATTACTAATTTCCGTTTTCTTCTTTGATTTGCTGACCACCATGTATATGATTCATTTCAGTTTCGTGGCAATAAACCGTAGAAGTCGCATTTTTGCATTCAAAGTTAATTATAATAGTTCGCTAACTCCTGACCACCCTGTATACAGTTTGAGTAATTTTCATTTGTATCACGAAAAGTATTTTTGAGTTGAAATATAATGAATTGCCGGTTCAAATTTAATTTTCCGTTGAATTCATGTAAGAATGTAATTAAGATTATCAACTCCCGACCAGACTGTATATAGTTTTGAATTTATTCAATTACGTTTTGTACATAGGAAACCAGAATTTGGAAATAATTGTTTTGAATATAACCGTGTAATAATATACCGAAGAATAAGAATTGTTTATTCGAAAGAATTGTATTTTATTTATTTACGTAATTTCCGACCAAACTGTATACAGCTTAGACAAGCTTTGTGTGTAAAAGTAAAATGTAAGCGATTTCAAACACCGTAGAAATTATTTTATTTCAGTAGAAAATGTTATTTTTGATTTCTTCAATTTTAAATTTCCATTCATTTACTTTTCCGTATTCCACGACAGCTGAATGAAACATAATTAAGTCAGTTGAATAATACGTTCATGCATTTCTTGTATTTTCATTCCGTTCAGAATTTCCAGAAAATAAATTCGAAAATTTATTCCTGCAGAAATAATAATTTAAATTATTCAGATCAAATTTAATTCCAATCCCATGTATAAAAACGAGAGTACGAGATGTAGTTTGTTGTTCTCCGTTTTTTCGCACATGTCTCTCGCGTTTTTCTGGATTGCTAGTTTGATAAGGACGCTGGCTGCGTCTTTCCGTTTTTTCGACTTTCGATAATTTTCTGGAATGTTCTAGAAACGGGAAATGATGTCAAATGTTGTCAGCCAATCAAATGTAGCCGTTTTAATCCCACTATGTGATTTTTCCGAAATTTTGGCGCATGACACCCCCCACCTTATGGGGTTAATAAAACGATTGACCGAGGGCATTTTATTCATTCTTGGTTAGTTTCTTCGCTTGTTTTCGTTGCTAATTACTTCGCCTAGTTTTCACTATTAAAAGTTTTGGTAGTTTTTCTTTAAAAGTTTCATCGCAAGTATTCCGGTATTCACCGTTTATTTTTCATTTAGAAAAATAAATTTCAGTATTTTTCTTTACCGACCGCGAGTGTGTGAAGTACTCCTGGTAAGACATTTTGAGCTAATTATTTTCCGTTATTTGTTCTTTTCTCTGTAGTCTGCTGTATATTACGGAATTTCTATTGATAATATTTTACCGTTGAACGATTGGTCGATTTTCTTTTCGGTTTGAATTAATATCGTGTTTTTATTTAATTTTCCGCCGTCCCCAGTGTATCAGGTGAGGTTCGTTACCTATTGTTGGCCTAGCTCGAATGGTAACTTCCTAAACTGTTACGTGGGTTTGACTGATATTTATTTTGCGAAAGTGAATTAATATCGTGTTTTTATTTAATTTTCCGCCGTCCCCAGTGTATCAGGTGAGGTTCGTTACCTATTGTTGGCCTAGCTCGAATGGTAACTTCCTAAACTGTTACGTGGGTTTGACTGATATTTATTTTGCGAAAGTGAATTAATATCGTGTTTTTATTTAATTTTCCGCCGTCCCCAGAGTATCAGGTGAGGTTCGTTACCTATTGTTGGCCTAGCTCGAATGGTAACTTCCTAAACTGTTACGTGGGTTTGACTGATATTTATTTTGCGAAAGTGAATTAATATCGTGTTTTATTTAATTTTCCGCCGTCCCCAGAGTATCAGGTGAGGTTCGTTACCTATTGTTGGCCTAGCTCGAATGGTAACTTCCTAAACTGTTACGTGGGTTTGACTGATATTTATTTTGCGAAAGTGAATTAATATCGTGTTTTTATTTAATTTTTCCGCCGTCCCCAGTGTATCAGGTGAGGTTCGTTACCTATTGTTGGCCTAGCTCGAATGGTAACTTCCTAAACTGTTACGTGGGTTTGACTGATATTTATTTTGCGAAAGTGAATTAATATCGTGTTTTTTATTTTTATTTAATTTTCCGCCGTCCCCAGTGTATCAGGTGAGGTCCGTTACCTATTGTTGGCCTAGCTCGAATGGTAACCTCCTAAACTGTTACTTGGGTTTGACTGAGATTTCGCTCGTAACAATCCGATTAAGAAATTGTTCCCGTTCCTTATTCTGTTTATTTGATTCGACCATCATTCTTCGGCTGTGAGTTAATTCTGAGATCGTTTTAATTTATTTGCTTATTTTCCGCAGTTCTCTGGGTAATTGATTGCGAATTTCATTTCGATTTAATTGTTTTCTTTAAACCGTCCCCTGTGTGTCAGGTGAGGTTCGTTACCTATTGTTGGCCTAGCTCGAATGGTAACCTCCTAAACTGTCATCTGGGTTTGACACTGACTTCCGACATTTATTCTTATTTATCAATTACCAGAGACAGTTTATTAGTTTCATTTGTGAAGTATTGTTCATTAGTTTGATAGATTGCAGAGAATAGAATTGAACAAGACCGTTTGGCTCATATAATCTGAAAAGTACTTGTGTATGCTCTAACCTCCAAACACTTGATTACCGAGTTATTTCTCCGACCAATTATTTTATTTACCTCTCACGTCGTATGCTCTTCTGACTCGTCGCCTGCAGTTTGTAAATAATTATTTTATTACAGCTCAAGAGGAGAACCACACTTTTTTCTTTATTTTTGTTATTCCTGTACATAATATAGAATTGTTATTTTGTTTTACATTATATTGTATATAGTTTTGTGTGTGTTTTACTCTACTGCTCGTCTTCTCTGCCGTTTAGAAACAACTCTCAAGTAATCGCTTACACCTCAGATTACAATAGATCTCTTCTCCAACTGTATAAAGGCTACTCAGGTTTATTGTACGACATCCGGTAAGGCGTTGCGACCTTGTAAAACCTATCGCAACTGGCGCTCGAGCAACCGAAGTTTGATATTGAAATTAACTGGTAAGCAAAAAGGGTCGTTACAAAATGGCGCCCGAGCAGGGACTTGTTTGTTTCAGAAAAGGAATAGCAGAGAAGAAATCGACGCATCCATTAGAGAGCAACATGGAGAGGATGGAGGTCAACCGACTCAGATCAGGAGAATTGATATGGGAAATCGAAGCCCGTGGATGCCGGCCAAGCAGAACCGTACAGGAAAACCGAACAGTGCTGCGGAGGTTGTTGGCTCAAAGGACCCCATTCCAACCGATGGAAAGGAACTTCACCGATGAACTCAACACCGCTCACCAGATTCTAAGTGGAGTTATTGAGGAGGTTCGGGCGCTCGATGAGGACAACCCAGCTAACGAAGAGGTCCGAATTAGAAGCCGGCTTATCCATGTGTCCAACCGCTTAGGGCAACTGAGACCGAGGACCCAAGAAGAAGAGGATAGAGCGAGTGACCTGGAGGAAATCTTAACTCAAACACACGAAATGCTGAAGGATACCAAGGCTCTGGCCGAGGCAAGGCAGGTCTTACAGGAACCGGTGGGAGAACACGTCGTTGGATCAGGACTACCAGAGGCAGGAGTCTCCAGGAATGAAACAGTTATGGACCTGATATCCTTCGATGATGTTCCAGATACCCAGCAGCAGGACCTTCAAACAGGAGAACCGACTACCAAAACTGGCCAGGACTTCGAAAGTCCCATAAGGCCCAGGACCAATACTAGGACATGTTCAGGAGGGACCGAGTTAAGGATAGATGCAGGACCAACCGAAGAACTTTCGAGGCTGGAATATCTATGGAATTTCTTCGCCGTCTCCAGGAACGAGCCTTTGATGCTGTACAACGGCGTCTGAATTTTACGAGCCCCCTGAACCAACCGAAAGAAGATGCACCGGATCAGCCATTCCAGAGATGTCTACCCAATATTGCCGAATCCACTAGGAGGATTTCATTCCCATTCCTGGATATTGCGGCTCGAGAGGATTCTGAACGTGCTGACCCAATGGCGCACCATGACGTACCAGTTTCTCGGAGTAGGAACCAACCGCCAAAAGATGAAGAAACCGAGGACCGTCAAATTGGACACTCAGTACAGAGTGAAGGGAACAGGATAACTCGCACCCAAGGAGGACTGGAAACCCTCACAGGATCTCCGACAGTTCCGGTGTACAAGTGGAACGTTTTCTTCGACGGATCCACCAGTGTGATATCCTTCCTGGAGGAAGTTGAGCATTTGGCCGAAGCCCGAAAAGTCAGCCACCAGCAATTGTTCGAGTCAATATTCGAACTCCTGAGGAAGGATGCAAAGGATTGGTACATACCCAGGAGAGGTACATTCCGGGATTGGAAGGACTTTAAGGACCAACTTAATGAAGCTTTTCTACCACCCGATTATGAAGAAAACCTGTTAGATGAAATAAGGAAAAGGACCCAGGGACAGGGAGAAAAGCTGTTACTTTTCGTCACCAGAATGCAGAACTTGTTCCTTAAACTGACGACTAAACGACCTCCTGAAGAAGAGCAAGTTAGCATCATTAAGAAACTTCTGATACCATCTTTGCAGAAAGCTTTAGCTTTCCAGGAGACGAAAACCTACAAGCAACTACTGGATAAGGGTAGGATTTTCGAATTAGTTCAATGGCAGGCTGACAATTATACCGCCCCACCATCACACAGAGGATATTCAAACGAACCCCATTTAACTTACGAGCCACCCCGACCAAAATCTCCAGGAAACATGTCCGTAAAGGAAGAGCCACCTTCAACACTTTCACCACCATCTAGGCATAAACCAGCACCTGTGATTGAACAACGGGAACCAGTAAGGAACGCAGGATCCCCTCCTGCGAAGGTTGAAGAAAATAAACCCAGGAATGTACGTTTCCGACAGGATGGACTTCAGTGTTGGCGATGTGGAAAAGTAGGACACACCCGGACTGTATGCCAATCCACTCCGAAGCTATTCTGTTCCCGATGTGGGAAACAGGGAATCATGTCCAGGGATTGTCACTGTTCGGAAAACTGAAAGGAAGCCGTCTGAAGGGGAGAGGACAGCTTCCGAACACAGCATCCCCAATTGAACAGAAGCCACTAGTCAGGGAAAACCGCCCCATCATCACGGTATATATAGGAGACATACCCATGAATGCCTTATTGGACACTGGAGCGTCACGATCGTTCCTGAGTCAGGGAACCGCTGGAAAATGCATGAACATGGGAATATTACCTGTCCGGATCACCAACATGCTGTCAACAGTAGCCGATGGAAACTCTGTCGCCATAAGAGAGGTATACCGTCCGACGTTGAAGATAGGAAGTAAAGAGATATGGTCCAGCTTGTATTTGGTCCCTAATCTACCAATGGATATAGTTTTGGGAATGGACCTACTGGGGTCCCATGACTTCAAAATCGACCTGAAGACGTCGAGATGTTTTCTTGGAGGAGAACAGCTGGAAAACTTCGTTTCACCCCCAGCTACACCGCTAACTGCTTCCATGGACACTCTCACGTTAGAGGAAAACAGGAGAAATGGAATGTCCTCTGAGAAAAAGGTTCTCTGTCCCTGGTACGTGAAGAAATATGTAGAAGTGTCCAAGAAGCCAACCGAATACCCTGACTACAGAATTAATGGAGGAAAGCTGTTCAGATACTTCTGGAGTTCCAATGATTCCACCGAGCCGAAGATGGGAACACCGTGGAAGTTGTGTGTCCCAACTGAAGACCGATTATCGGTGTTGCGAGAGAACCATGACGAGTCAGCTGCAGGCCACCTTGGTGTTTCGGAGATTATTTCCCAAATGGCCCAGAAATATTACTGGCCTGGAATGTTTCGAGAAGTCGCCAAATACGTGCGAAGATGTAAGAAATGCCAGAAATTCAAGATCCGTCGGCAAAAGAAGAAGCAACCCTACCATATTACCGAACCATGCAACACCGTCAGCACTGACTTTATAGGATCACTACCTTGGTCAAAAAGCGGTAATTTGAATTCTGTTACAGAAAGAAGATTGCCTGGGAAAAACCGACGTACCCCCGAAATGGACGACGGGAACGATGCCATAGTGGAACCAACGATTCGAGGGTTGAGTCAATTTGCAAACCGAAAGAAGCGACTCCAGAAAACCCATGACTTCGTCCGGATCCAGATGGCCAGATCATTCACGCGTCAGAATGGACACTGTCACTCGAGAGGAAAAGAGTTGCCTTGTAGGCTAGGAGACCAGGTATGGCGCCGAGAACACCCTGTATCTTCAGCAGTGTATGGTAATGCTTCTAAGTTAGCAGGCCAATTTACAGGTCCGTATACCGTCGTTGAAGTGTGTTCCCCAAAGGTGTACGATCTCAAGGATACTGCTGGAAAGTATGTCCGAAAAATCCATGTCGAAGGTTTGAAACAGTACTATGGAGACAAGGCCGAAGTCCGTGAGGTCCAACCGATTTCCAAAAGCCCAAAGAAGGGGGTTGCCGAGCAAGGTTGCTCCAGTACCGACCACCCTAGGTCCGCCTACCAGGTAGCCAGATAAAGTCTACTGGATTCCGAGGGAGAAATCCCCTACCGTCCGAATAGCTACCCTAAGCTTCTAGGATAGCTGACCGACTAACACTTTATTAAGCTGATGAACTGAAATTTTATTCTATGTCAATAGGGTTCTGATGTCCCAGTCGAGTGAGAGCCGATCAACGTTAGGACTGCCAAATTTTTCCCTGCAAGTTGGTCCAAGCTGATGAAAACAGAAGATGGTCCAGAGATACACGAAGAATGTGGCCTTGTAGGAGCTTTATCTCAGGAATGCAGTTGCAAACCAAGAAGTGGATATAAGCCAAGTCCTTCACCAGGGTCACCATTGAAATCCCGGACCGAGCTTTCGCAAGGACAACCATTACCCCAAGGTCCGTAGGGGTACAAGAGGACATCCTATCGACGCCGGACATACCTGAGATGGCAGTACTACCATCAGGAGTATTCTTCTTCAGCTAATAGAGTTAGAGTGCGTGAGAGGTAATCCGAGAGTTAAAAAAAAATAATTACCTTCAGTACTTATTTTTTTTGTGGAGGAAAAGGGGGTGTGTAATGAAGCGATTTTTCGCTCATTACTAATTTCCGTTTTCTTCTTTGATTTGCTGACCACCATGTATATGATTCATTTCAGTTTCGTGGCAATAAACCGTAGAAGTCGCATTTTTGCATTCAAAGTTAATTATAATAGTTCGCTAACTCCTGACCACCCTGTATACAGTTTGAGTAATTTTCATTTGTATCACGAAAAGTATTTTTGAGTTGAAATATAATGAATTGCCGGTTCAAATTTAATTTTCCGTTGAATTCATGTAAGAATGTAATTAAGATTATCAACTCCCGACCAGACTGTATATAGTTTTGAATTTATTCAATTACGTTTTGTACATAGGAAACCAGAATTTGGAAATAATTGTTTTGAATATAACCGTGTAATAATATACCGAAGAATAAGAATTGTTTATTCGAAAGAATTGTATTTTATTTATTTACGTAATTTCCGACCAAACTGTATACAGCTTAGACAAGCTTTGTGTGTAAAAGTAAAATGTAAGCGATTTCAAACACCGTAGAAATTATTTTATTTCAGTAGAAAATGTTATTTTTGATTTCTTCAATTTTAAATTTCCATTCATTTACTTTTCCGTATTCCACGACAGCTGAATGAAACATAATTAAGTCAGTTGAATAATACGTTCATGCATTTCTTGTATTTTCATTCCGTTCAGAATTTCCAGAAAATAAATTCGAAAATTTATTCCTGCAGAAATAATAATTTAAATTATTCAGATCAAATTTAATTCCAATCCCATGTATAAAAACGAGAGTACGAGATGTAGTTTGTTGTTCTCCGTTTTTTCGCACATGTCTCTCGCGTTTTTCTGGATTGCTAGTTTGATAAGGACGCTGGCTGCGTCTTTCCGTTTTTTCGACTTTCGATAATTTTCTGGAATGTTCTAGAAACGGGAAATGATGTCAAATGTTGTCAGCCAATCAAATGTAGCCGTTTTAATCCCACTATGTGATTTTTCCGAAATTTTGGCGCATGACACCCCCCACCTTATGGGGTTAATAAAACGATTGACCGAGGGCATTTTATTCATTCTTGGTTAGTTTCTTCGCTTGTTTTCGTTGCTAATTACTTCGCCTAGTTTTCACTATTAAAAGTTTTGGTAGTTTTTCTTTAAAAGTTTCATCGCAAGTATTCCGGTATTCACCGTTTATTTTTCATTTAGAAAAATAAATTTCAGTATTTTTCTTTACCGACCGCGAGTGTGTGAAGTACTCCTGGTAAGACATTTTGAGCTAATTATTTTCCGTTATTTGTTCTTTTCTCTGTAGTCTGCTGTATATTACGGAATTTCTATTGATAATATTTTACCGTTGAACGATTGGTCGATTTTCTTTTCGGTTTGAATTAATATCGTGTTTTTATTTAATTTTCCGCCGTCCCCAGTGTATCAGGTGAGGTTCGTTACCTATTGTTGGCCTAGCTCGAATGGTAACTTCCTAAACTGTTACGTGGGTTTGACTGATATTTATTTTGCGAAAGTGAATTAATATCGTGTTTTTATTTAATTTTTCCGCCGTCCCCAGTGTATCAGGTGAGGTTCGTTACCTATTGTTGGCCTAGCTCGAATGGTAACTTCCTAAACTGTTACGTGGGTTTGACTGATATTTATTTTGCGAAAGTGAATTAATATCGTGTTTTTATTTAATTTTCCGCCGTCCCCAGAGTATCAGGTGAGGTTCGTTACCTATTGTTGGCCTAGCTCGAATGGTAACTTCCTAAACTGTTACGTGGGTTTGACTGATATTTATTTTGCGAAAGTGAATTAATATCGTGTTTTATTTAATTTTCCGCCGTCCCCAGAGTATCAGGTGAGGTTCGTTACCTATTGTTGGCCTAGCTCGAATGGTAACTTCCTAAACTGTTACGTGGGTTTGACTGATATTTATTTTGCGAAAGTGAATTAATATCGTGTTTTTATTTAATTTTTCCGCCGTCCCCAGTGTATCAGGTGAGGTTCGTTACCTATTGTTGGCCTAGCTCGAATGGTAACTTCCTAAACTGTTACGTGGGTTTGACTGATATTTATTTTGCGAAAGTGAATTAATATCGTGTTTTTTATTTTTATTTAATTTTCCGCCGTCCCCAGTGTATCAGGTGAGGTCCGTTACCTATTGTTGGCCTAGCTCGAATGGTAACCTCCTAAACTGTTACTTGGGTTTGACTGAGATTTCGCTCGTAACAATCCGATTAAGAAATTGTTCCCGTTCCTTATTCTGTTTATTTGATTCGACCATCATTCTTCGGCTGTGAGTTAATTCTGAGATCGTTTTAATTTATTTGCTTATTTTCCGCAGTTCTCTGGGTAATTGATTGCGAATTTCATTTCGATTTAATTGTTTTCTTTAAACCGTCCCCTGTGTGTCAGGTGAGGTTCGTTACCTATTGTTGGCCTAGCTCGAATGGTAACCTCCTAAACTGTCATCTGGGTTTGACACTGACTTCCGACATTTATTCTTATTTATCAATTACCAGAGACAGTTTATTAGTTTCATTTGTGAAGTATTGTTCATTAGTTTGATAGATTGCAGAGAATAGAATTGAACAAGACCGTTTGGCTCATATAATCTGAAAAGTACTTGTGTATGCTCTAACCTCCAAACACTTGATTACCGAGTTATTTCTCCGACCAATTATTTTATTTACCTCTCACGTCGTATGCTCTTCTGACTCGTCGCCTGCAGTTTGTAAATAATTATTTTATTACAGCTCAAGAGGAGAACCACACTTTTTTCTTTATTTTTGTTATTCCTGTACATAATATAGAATTGTTATTTTGTTTTACATTATATTGTATATAGTTTTGTGTGTGTTTTACTCTACTGCTCGTCTTCTCTGCCGTTTAGAAACAACTCTCAAGTAATCGCTTACACCTCAGATTACAATAGATCTCTTCTCCAACTGTATAAAGGCTACTCAGGTTTAATTGTACGACATCCGGTAAGGCGTTGCGACCTTGTAAAACCTATCGCAACTGGCGCTCGAGCAACCGAAGTTTGATATTGAAATTAACTGGTAAGCAAAAAGGGTCGTTACAAATTATTGGAATTATTTGGAATTATTCGGAATTATTTGGAATTATTCGGAATTATTTGGAATTATTTCAGATGAAACTAAAACGTTACTGGTGCGCATGCGCCTTGATCATAACCACAGAACACCATATTGGGTGTTCTGTGTCATAATTGTTTGGCAATTGTTTCGAGCGCGCTCACCAATGTAGCGTAGCACTGGCATAGCACATAAAGTGGCATAAAGGATCCCGTAATCAGCCGATTTCACCGAGATCCCATTTCCCATTACACTAGTACGGGATCCTTTATGCCACTTTATGAGCCATGCCAGTGCTGCATGCTACATTTGGTGAGCGCGCTCCCTTAAGGAAATTTTTCATTCATATTCAATTCCTCACAGTAAGGAAATTAGTATTTCCTATCAAATGGGAACTCTTAACTTTTGGAGAAATTTTATCTGAAATGTCAAAATTTCCTACCGATTTGCGGAAAATAGTTTTCATGAAAAACTCTCAGTTTATGTGCATGCATAGATATATCCATACATATTTCATTATCACATAAAGCCGTAATTACAGTTATTTATTTATATAATTATCAATAAATTTATTTTGCTCATTTCCAGATGGTCGAGATGCGGCAGTTTTATGGGCCATGCATGGGTATTTTGTACCCACTACCCGCGTAGTCAGAAAAGATGTAGCTGGGAAATCAAGCAATATTAAGTTAATACACAAGAAATTGAGGAATGGATACACTTCTTGAATTCCAAGAAGACATCCATCCAACCATTTGTTTATGCAATTGGTGAGGATATCACTGAAATTCAAGAAGTGTACACTTTGATCGAGTTAGGTACAAATTTTTCAATGTAATAAGGGCTGTAGATATATGTTTGAAAATTAACTACTTATTCAATTTGAGTTTTTCACCAGAATGTGTCATGTTTTGGTCATTTATTGAAAAACATTTTTATGATCTCAAACCACAAATTTGTTCTAGCAAAACACATGTAATTTGTGAATTTCTGAAAAAACAGTAGTAAATTTCTTTGCATCGAAAAAATAGATCTTTTATTTCCATTTTCGAATATGCACCTTCATCCACTTTCCTACATTGTGAGTCAATAGGAAGTATTTTGGTATATTCTGATCAGTTCAAACATTATTCCCCAAATAAGTATGCAACTCATTAATATCACAAACTGTTTCAACAAAGTTTTTAATTCAAGATTAAAAATAATGAATTCAGAGGGGGTTAATTTCAAAATAACCCACCCTGTATCCTTTTAGACTGATGCTCGTTGGCATTATATAGGGTGTTTCATAATATATGCGCAGGACTTACGGATGTGATAGCTTGTCCAAAAATATAAACAAAAGATTCTATTATCTTACCCTCTAAAATGCACCATTTTCCAGATAATGGCTGCTGAAAAAAATTGTTTTTTGCGAATATCTCCGGAACCTGTTATGGTACAGCTTTCGTGGGCATTTTTAAATAATAAGCTGTTTTTTTTGCGGAATTTTGTTTTTCCCAAGTCCTAATTGGTGAGGGATTGGCGGTTCAAACCGGTGTGTCTCAAAAACCGTACTCTCACCCATTAGCGTAGAAGTTGGGGAGAGAAACACCCACTACCACTTCGAAACCTTCACCAATTAGGACTTGAGAAAAACACAAAAACATTACTTATTTCATTATTAAAAAATGCCCACGAAAGCTATTTTCTGTACGATGAAGGGTTCCGGAGATATTCGTAAAAAAAACAATTTTTTTCAATTTCAGCACCCTGTATCTTGGAAATGGTGTATTTTAAACTGTAAGTAAATAGGACCTTCTGTTCATATTTTTGGACGAGCTATCACATCCTGAACTCCTGCGCATATATTATGAAACTCCCTGTATTAATGTAATAGAGCATTGAACCAATGCAACGAGTTGATGGGATAATGTACCCGTTGGCATTATATTAATGTAATCAAGCATTGAACCAATGCACCGAGTTGGTTGGATAATGCTGACGTTGGCATTATATTAATGTACTCGAGCATTGGATCAATGCGCCGAGTTGTTTGATTAAGGTTGAGGTTGGCATTATATTAATGTATTCGAGCATTGAACCAATGCTCCGAGTTGTTTGGATAAGGTTGACGTTGGTATTATATTAATGTACTCGTGCATTGAACCAATGCGCCGAGTTGTTTAGATAATGTTGACGTTTGCATTATCTTAATGTATTCGAGCATTGAACCAATGACTATTCTGGTGTTGGATTGAATGCCCCTGATGGATTAATATAATGTTTTGAACATCGGACAATCAATAACAGTACATCATTTCAATCACATCGAGCCTCGGTTGAAAATTAATGTCCAAATACATTGTGGTAAGGATGTTTTTCATTACATTTACGTACATTTTTCGTTCTGTGTAGATCTATTGTGTACCCCGTCAGAGCTGTTTTTCGCAACTGTTACTCTACAGCTCTCTCTCCAGTTCCAGAGCAGTAATAAATTCTCTGGAAGATAGAAATTTATATTATGTCAAATGTAATGTATGTCTTGTGAAAAATAAGAATGTGTTTATTATAAATGCGAAAGTAACTATGTCTGTCTGTCTGTTACTCTTTCACGCCTAAACGGCTGAAAGAATTTTGATGAAATTTGGTATGGTGATAGATGATAACCTAGAAATGGTCATAGGCTATAAAAAATCACGCCATCGTTCTTAGGGGGTAGGCAGTAGGCAGATAACTAAATTGAGTTAGTGATTTTTAGTCGTTTTTGTTGGGACTTTTGCTCTTTCACGTCTAAACGGCTGAACAGATTTTGATGAAATTTAGTAAGGTAATAGATGGTTGCCTAAAAACGGATATAAGATCAAAATGATCACGTCATCGTACTTAGGGGGTAGGAAGTAGGCAGAAAACTGAATTGAGTTAGTGATTTTTTTATGGTTTTTGCTGGGAGTTTTGCTCTATCATGCCTAAACGGCTGAACGGATTTTGATGAAATTTAGTTAGGTGATATATAGTAACCCAGAAAAGGATATGGGCTATTAATATTCATGCTATCGTACTTAAGGCGTAGGCACTGGACCGAAAACTAATTAAGTTAGTGATTTTTAATCGTTTGTTTTGAAAGTTTACCTCATTCGCACCTCAACGTCTGAACGGATTTTAAAAAGACTTGGTTAATATAAAGATAGAATCCTAGGCACGGACACAGGCTACTTTTTACGGCGGGAAAATACCTCATTCCCGCGGAAATCTGGCGTGATCGTGTCAAGAAGCGCATGACGCCATAGCTACTGAAATGATTTTGATGTTTTTTTTAACTGAGTGTCACTAAGACTTGAAGTTAGTATTTGATCACTTTTTTAACTCAGAGGATCAGTAGGTGCCATAATTTAGGGAATTTATGATAAAATTTTGATGCAACTGTTTTTATTTAACAGTTTTACTGGGATCAAAACTTAGCGACATTCCATCACACTACTTAACTTATAGGGTAGGAAAGTACAAAAATTCAGACTATTCAGACGTATGATTTAAGTGAATATTTTCGAAGATATTACCGTGCGAAGCCGGGGCGGGTCGCTAGTGTTACTATAAAACATACAATATTAGCAAGGAAAATTTGACGAATTTTTCACCAAGAATCTACCATGAACCTCAAGTTGGGGACCGCTGACCTGAAAGGTCCACAGGCATTGTACATCGCACCAAATTCAGAAGGTCCCTCAGGGCACTGTCTTTCTTGTGTGTTGGCAGCATTGTTGGTAATAATGCGATGGGATTTAAATCGGCCAAGGTAGAGTGATTCTGAACAAAACATTAAGAGGATCTGGCGACAATGGACGTTTTATACAAGGGACTTCTTGTGCTGATAACTGGACCAAAAAGGTTTTTTCTGTGTTATGTATATTGATTCGGGTTCAATCTAAACCTGTTTTTATTCCGTTGCGATGAAGATGTTTCATTCGGATACTTACTCAATAGGGGGGTTGTTGAAGAATCAGATAACTGGGATTAAACAAATTAGGTATACCGCTATACACTTGAAATTATTCTAATCCCTTGCTTTTCATTTATTGTCCATTTTATTCTATTCAGGAAATGATTGTGATGAATTCAATTGCGTACCTACCTAAACTATAAAATGGATGGTACTTTGAAAAGTCAGATGAACAAAATAAAATATGAGCTAACCCACCATTTTTCCGACTATCAAGGTGTTCGGATGAACCAAATCTTGACTCCGAAATCAAAATTTTCTCCTGATGTGATCTAATGGTTACGGTATACTTATCTAATGGAACACCTTGTACCTACTCGAAATATAAACTTGTAGTTTATGTTTTGGCGTTCTTCATAGATTTCTTCGAATAACTATGAATTTTGAATGCCAACTTTTCGTTGGTAAATTTTCATCAGATATCAGAACATTGCAAATGGATATATGTATAATCCGTTCACGAAAGATTGAGCCGTCGGTTCGCCATGGAAATTTGGCATATTCCACTATGTATACCAAAATCTTAGGCTATTGCTCAGTTGCAGGAACGTCCATTAAAATTTAAAGGTCCATTAAACCCTTAATCCTCCATTAGTTCCTTGTAATAATGGAGGATTAAGAGTTTAATGGACCTTTAAATTTTAATGGACGTTCCTGCAACTGACACTATGTTATTTATTTTCTTGTCAGATTGATATGCAATGTCGTCAATATTGCATAGAGTTCTCTGATAATGAGCAAGCTCCACAGACGAGGCCGGGTACATTCAGCAACGTTGACTTTATTTTACGTTATGACAGCAAATACTGCCAACTTCAGATGAATGAACAAACGCCTACTATGCGATCAAACTTTCGTGAACGGACTATAATTATGTACTTAAAACTTCAATAACGATATTATACTTTGGTTAAATAGCCAGCTTCCGTTCGTTTCATACGTAGCCCGGGTAGCTCAGTCGGTAGAGCATTGGACTTTTAATCCAAGGGTCCAGGGTTCAAGTCCCTGCTCGGGCGAAACTTTTTATCGTTTTTCCTTTTTCATTTCATTTGAAATGGAAGAGTTTGTTCTAGAATAGTGTTCTAGTCAAGTGTTCTTAAATAGCGAACACATTGAATTCATTAATGCAGTTTTAAGATTAGGCTTGGGCGACCGTTTTCTTATTTGTTTCAATTTTCACAAGATAATAGTTTTTACAGAAATAACCTTTTGCTGAAACAACTCAGAGATTTGCTGAAAAGTCGAACTACCCCTAAAGCTCAGTAACAGCATGCTATCGTTATGTCCAAATGTCTGTGATTTTAGAATTTTGAGCTGAGGATTCTCAAACGACACTGAAAAAGAATTCGAGGTAAAAAGTGCGAACTGCGAAAAATGGGGGTAATTCTACATGAGATTTCCACGAAATTATATGTAGTTTTACAGCTATTTAGATGTGATAAGTTACCGGATATTTACATAGAATTTTATGTATAATTACTATACTTCAGGTCTTTATCCGAAGGTAAAATTGAGGAAACTTAAATTTAAACATTCCTATGGAAAATTCAACTAAATATGTAATATAATTTTCCTTTATGTAGAATCACATAAAATAATATTCAATTCAGATCACGTCCATCCTGTATAACTGACAACTATAATTTAAAGGCAGAGACATAGATCATATCAATATGTAATGTTTTGCTGAATTTCTGACTCAAATCTCAAATATTTAGCGAACTAGAGTCATTTTCGTAACACGCCAATTTGATCTGAAATTTAAAAAAATAATTAACAACTCAAAACCGTTACAGATATGTATGAAAAATTGAGAGTAAATATATTTAATATTTTATGAAGTATCATAAAAAAATAGAAATACCGGATGCTATATTTAAAATAACAAAGTTGTCGCCAAATTGGAGTACAACCGGCAACACTGGAATTGTGAAATTATTTTGAAAATGTACCTTACATGGCCAAATATCGATCCACATTTGAAATCTTTACCATCAATAATTTCCATGATAATCATATCACCTTTATTTATTTTTATTTATTTATTATCACCTTTTTCGAATAATTTATCGACATATGAGTGTTTTAAATTAGGTAGGCCTTATTTATATCATCTTATATCACAAGAGATATAATTCGAATTTGAACATCTTGAAAATTCATGGCTACATATTCTTCATTCAACTACTCTCCACTTTAAATCTTGGACAATTAAGGGAACTGCGGCTAACTCAGATCACCTGATACTCCACGTTCTATAAAATAAACGCTGCCCATTCACCCCTGCTAGTTCTCGTCCAAATTCCCCGTCTCGATATACTCCCATTATAGTAATGAAGAGAAAGATCCATAATTATCCGCCAATAGAACGCTTTGATCTCCTAACATGAATTATTGCAATTGCCTCGTAAGAAACTTCGAATGAGGAGCAAGATGAAATGACGCTCTTGCTAGGGGATGAAATCAGATGGGGAGTTCCACCTTCAGTCCATCTCTTGTTCGCTTATTACAAGTATGCATAGCAGGATAAGAGAAACATCTTGGAATTTCAGTCTTGAAAGAGCCAATCGGCGGTGATTCCTTAATGAAAGTGCGCTCTGATGCGGTTGTTTTGAACAAACGGAAGCTGAAATTGGTGCATGTCTGAGATGGGCAGACACATAGGGTTGAAGATTGAAGCAGCGAAGCAGACAAAAATTGTTTTAGGTGGTTTGACTGCTACAAACGTGGGGAAACTTCTTATGCTTTTCAGATACCTCTTGAACAACTTGAATGAAGAAACAAATATAACATTTAATTTCTTTTTGGAATCATCATGAGTCAGTGACATATTCTGATTGAGTTTCTTCAACAGAATTGTGAGAGATTCGTAATTCATAAAAAGCTATCTTTGAACTATTCAATCGACTAGGCCCATCAATAAATATGGTTCAACCTTCTAAAGTTAAAGTATTTACAGCCGAAGAAAATAACTTTTGATTTTGAATTCTTCATCAGCAAATCCACCAAATCGTTTAAGAAGACGCTTGGAGCAAGATGAAATAAGGCCTTTGTTAGGGGATGAAATCAGATGGGGGGTTCCACCTTCAGTCCATCTCTTGTTCGCTCATTACAAGTATGCATAGCAGGATAAGAGAAACATCTTGGAATTTCAGTCTTGAAAAAGCCAATCGGCGGTGATTCCTTAATGAAAGTGCGCTCTGATGCGGTTGTTTTGAACAAACGAAAGCTGAAATTGGTGCATGTCTGAGATGGGCAGACACATAGGGTTGAAGATTGAAGCAGCGAAGCAGACAAAAATTGTTTTAGGTGGTTTGACTGCTACAAACGTGGGGAAACTTCTTATGCTTTTCAGATACCTCTTGAACAACTTGAATGAAGAAACAAATATAACATTTAATTTCCTTTTGGAATCATCATGAGTCTGTGACATATTCTGATTGAGTTTCTTCAACATAAATGCGAGAGATTCGTAATCGTTTAGAAGCTACTTTGAACTATTCAATCGACTTGAATTTAACAAATATGAGTCAACCTCTTTTTTAATTGAAATGTTTTTAGCAGGAGAAAATTACTTTTCATTTTGGATTCTTCATCAGCTAATCAACTCAGTCGTTGAAGAACACTCTTGAAGCAAGATGAAATGACGCTCTTGCTAGGGGATGAAATCAGATGAGATGAGATACTATCAAGCTTATGAGCTCAACCTATTCCAGGTTCAGCCTATATCCTAGGATTACTTTTTTTAGAAGGTGCGGGTGTCTTTGGTCATCAGTCCCTATGTCCAAAAGATGATCAATTACATTTCAAGAATTCGTTCTGTTAGTTTGTTCTGCTTCACACCTTTGATGATCGCGTGAAAACCCACTATTATAGTACAAGTATGATGACATATAACGTCAAAATTGCGCTGAAGCTATTGTTTCGAACAAACGGAAACTGAAATTGCTGCTCTGAGTTAAGCAGAAGGGCTGAATATTGGAAGTAAGGCAGACACATATTGTTTGAGATGCTTTAACTGTTCCAGACGTGGGGGAATTTCTAGGGCTAGAACATATTTTGATCGAATATTTCCAACTGGAGAATTGTACGAGATTCGCGATCGTTTGAAAGTCAACCTTGATCTTGTCGAACGACTTGGCCCATCAATGAATTTAACAGATATGACTTAACCTCTTCTTGAATTTGAGGGTTTACAACCGAAGAAAATTACTTTGGATTATAGATTCTTCATCAGCAAATCAACCAACTCGTTCAAGAACACTCTTGAAGCAAGATGAAATGACGCTCTTGCTAAGGGATGAAATCAGATTTGGATTTCCACCTTCAGTCCATCTCTTGTTCGCTCATTACAAGTATGCATAGCAGGATAAGAGAAACATCTTGGAATTTCAGTCTTGAAAGAGCCAATCGGCGGTGATTCCTTAATGAAAGTGCGCTCTGATGCGGTTGTTTTGAACAAACGGAAGCTGAAATTGGTGCATGTCTGAGATGGGCAGACACATAGGGTTGAAGATTGAAGCAGCTAAGCAGACAAAAATTGTTTTAGGTTGTTTGAATGCTAGAAACGTGGGGAAACTTCTTATGCTTTTCAGATACGTCTTGAACAACTTGAATGAAGAAACAAATATAATATTTAATTTCCTTTTGGAATCATCATGAGTCTGCGACATATTCTGATTGAGTTTTTCGAACAGAATTGTGAGAGATTCGTAATAGTTTAAAAGCTATCTTTGAACTATTTGATCACTAGGCCACCAATACTTTTATTAGATATGACTCAACCTCTTCTAAAGTTGAAGTATTTATAGCCGAAGAAAATTACTTTTGATTTTGGATTCTCCATCAGCAAATCAACCAAATCGTTTAAGAACACTCTTGGAGCAAGATGAAATGACGCTCTTGCTAGGGGATGAAATCAGATGGGGAGTTCCACCTTCAGTCCATCTCTTGTTCGCTTATTACAAGTATGCATAGCAGGATAAGAGAAACATCTTGGAATTTCAGTCTTGAAAGAGCCAATCGGCGGTGTTTCCTTAATGAAAGTGCGCTCTGATGCGGTTGTTTTGAACAAACGGAAGCTGAAATTGGTGCATGTCTGAGATGGGCAGACACATAGGGTTGAAGATTGAAGCAGCGAAGCAGACAAAAATTGTTTTAGGTAGTTTGACTGCTACAAACGTGGGGAAACTTCTTATGCTTTTCAGATACGTCTTGAACAACTTGAATGAAGAAACAAATATAACATTCAATTTCCTTTTGGAATCATCATGAGTCTGTGACATATTCTGATTGAGTTCCTTCAACAGAATTGTGGGAGATTCGTAATCCATAAAAAGCTATCTTTGAACTATTCGATCGACTAGGCCCATCAATAAATATGGTTCAACCTTCTAAAGTTAAAGTATTCACAGCCGAAGAAAATAAATTTTGATTTTGAATTCTTCATCAGCAAATCCACCAAATCGTTTAAGAAGAAGCTTGGAGCAAGATGAAATAAGGCCTTTGTTAGGGGATGAAATCAGATGGGGGGTTCCACCTTCAGTCCATCTCTTGTTCGCTTATTTCAAGTATGCATAGCAGGATAAGAGAAACATCTTGGAATTTCAGTCTTGAAAGAGCCAATCGGCGGTGATTCCTTAATGAAAGTGCGCTCTGATGCGGTTGTTTTGAACAAACGGAAGCTGAAATTGGTGCATGTCTGAGATGGGCAGACGCATGGGGTTGAAGATTGAAGCAGTGAAGTAGACAAAAATTGTTTTAGGTAGTTTGACTGCTACAAACGTGGGGAAACTTCTCATGCTTTTCAGATACGTCTTCAACAACTTGAATGAAGAAACAAATATAACATTTAATTTCCTTTTGGAATCATCATGAGTCTGCGACATATTCTGATTGAGTTTCTAAAACATAATTGTGATTGTGATTGTAATTATTTTTATCAGAATTATGCATGCATATGTTATCCACTTTCAACGTTTTTCTTCAATACAGATGTTTCTTTCCCAGCAGGAATAAAAAAAGATGAGATTATCAGATTTTGAATGTATTGGCTCCATTCTGAAATCAGTTGTTCTCGATCAATTCTAGTGATCAATAGTTTTTCTTTCGTTTGATTTTCTACACTTGATCGCTATGCAACGCGAAACAGGCAATTTGACCCAAGAGGAATGTGCCCAAGCGGTAGTTTTGCGAGAGGGGTGGACATACACAAGAATTGCAGAAAGGTTTGGAGTTTCCCATACAAGTGTGTCCAGAATGTTGCAGCGATTCAGGGAGACAGGTATGAATATCCGAAGACCAGGACAGGGTAGACCACGGGTAACAACTGCCATTCAAGAACGTTACTTGAGAGTTTCTTCTATTCTATTCGTTGAGACAACGGTTTGCAACAGCTCGCCTCCTTTAAAATCAGCTTGAGCAAACGTATGGAGTGCAAATTAGCACTCAAACAATAAGAAATCTCCTCAGAGAATATGATTTAAGGCCTCGTGTCGCGGCAAGAGGCCCAGCTCTTACCCCAGACCATCGCAGGGCGCATTTGGATTTTGCGAGAGAGAATATCTTTTGGGAAGAGGCTGATTGGGAAAGGGTTCTCTTCACAGATGAGTCTAGATTCTGCCTCTACCATTGTGATCGACGTTCCCTTGTATACAAACGTCCACATGAAAGATATGCTCAGTGCAATTTTCTGAATACTGCTGGTTTCGGAGGAGGATCGATTATGGTATGTGGTGGAATATCTTTGACTGCTCGCACAGACCTAGTGGTCGTCAATAATGGAGCTACGAATGCTGGTAGGTATATAAGGAACATTCTTGAGGAGCATGTAGTGCTATTTGCTCTATACATTGGTGAAAATTTCATTTTTATGGACGATAATGCGAGACTCCTTCGTGCGCGCATCGTTCAGGAGTACCTTGAAGAGGTTGAAGTCTCTCGAATGGAATGGCCAGCAAGAAGTCCAGATCTCAATCCGATTGAGCAGGTTTGGGACAACCTCAATAGAAGGCTGAGAAGTTCAGAAAATCATCCAGCTACTCTTAATGACTTAGGAATCCAACTCAGAGAAATCTGGGAAGGATTAGATCAGAACATTTTAAGATCACTCATTTTGAGTATGAACCGTTGCATTACTTACAGCTAGGCAACGACGCGTCGTTGCCTAGCTGTAAGTAATGCAAGGGGTGGAAATACCAAGTACTAAATTACTTATCAGCATTCCAGTATTTTGAAAATTGTTTATTTCTCTTCTTTCACATAAGATTCGGTGAAATCCTGAAGTTTTCTTCCATTTAATGTCTTGTTTCGTTCAAAACCTTCCCGAGAGAACATAAAAAATAAGTTATAACGTCAATGTAGAGTTAACTCTCATTAAAATTGAGATTTTCAGAATGTGCGTTAATTTTCATGCGCAGTGTATTTTTGGATCAACTTTGTCATACTCTCAATAAGAGATATTTCATTATTTACTTTGAAGAGGTATTTAGTTTCGAAAGGAGAATCCATCTTCTAGTTTCAAAGTCTTTAGATTTCAAGCAAAGTATTCAAGTGTTCCATCTTGGTAAACGATCAAGCTTTTCTCAAGGTAAGAGATTGGGTCTTTTCAGTTGAATTTGCAATGATTGACCTAAAAAATAAATTTCTCAGGCAGAATTAATATTTTCAAAGAAATGCACGGTCTTCTTTCAAGTATTTACTTTTTACTGTGAATGAAATGCGATTTACGAAATTCAATAAACTGGCTTCAAAATAAACCTTTCGACCGTCAGACGCCACAACACAATCACAACGCGACACATAAATCAACTAACAGATTTCATAAATTAAAAGGAGGGAATCATGTATCATAGCGAAAATCTCTCACTTACCCCGGCGAGGGTCATTTGTCAAAGACCACGGCTCGGAGGGTGGCAAGCGAGATGTGCCACAATACGGTGTGGTCGGAACGAAAGGATTAAATCATCAAAATCGGATCAGAAGCATATCAATTAGGACGGGGTAACATTTGGAAGGTCCTTGTACATCCCGGTACATTCATCAAGGCTGAAATTATGGAATTCGGGGCGATATGTTATGACTCTGATGGTTACGTATGATTATGTTGAATTCGTTTTGATATTCACATTGTAATTAGACTGATACTTAGAGAAAACAAATACTACTTCGCAACTATATCAATAGTTGCGAAAAGTTTTAGGTAGTTATTCCTTTGACAAAATATAGCTTGGGTCTCTCATATCTACTTATTTTTTGAGGCATCACCTGAAAAGCACTATTTTTTTTCCTTTTTCTCAAAAGACTAAGGTGATACGAATAAGGCCTACCTAATTTGAAAAACTCATATTGATGAGTTATTCGCGAAAGTTGATGAATAGAAGAATGGCATTATTATTTGTATTATACAGGTTTGGAAATTCACATCTGAAATATACGATATACAATGCATCAGACAGAGAATTCTTCTCTCCAGTTGCACAGATGAATAGTCGAGACAATCACTTGCTGTAACACACTGAATTCAGTTGTCTTACTTCATTATTCTAGTCTTGTCTCTCTCTTATCGTTTAGAGGAGCATAATTCTTTAGTATGGTAGGCAACAGTAAATACTTGAATCGAGTATTACGGGCAGCCTGACAAATTAAAAATTCTATACGTGTAGTTCGGGTTCCCTACCATACTGCGATAAGAGAGAGACGAGACTAGATTATTGCAGTAAGACAGTTGAATTCATTCAGTTATCGCACTTGATTATCTCGCCTATTCATCTGTACAACTGGAGGGAAGAATTCTCTGTCCGATGCCTTGTATATCGTATGTTTTCGATGTGAATTTCCAAATCGGTATATTATAAGTCTTCAAGAAATCGCATGGTAATCAGCTGTTGTCACCAATCACTTTAGAAGAGATCATTCTGGAACTTAAGTCTTAGGCCTTTTCAAAACATAGTGATGGAATGAAGCCTAAATCCCCAAATTATAGGATTATGGTTATTAGAGGGACAATTATAAAAATAATAAATTCCTGAGCCTTTTATCGAGTGTTTTCCTAATATATTGTACAAAATATGATGCTTAATTGGCTAGTCAGACTTGAAGCCGCATAATGAAAATAAAGGAAGCATAATATAAAAAACGTAGCCAAATAAACATAAAAAATTAAGAAAAGCTCTGAGCAGGAGATTTTGAGCGCTAGTTCATTAGTGGAATTACACAGAATTGAGTTTGACCACGGATTCTCCATCAGGGAGTCGAACTCTTTCGTTTGATACCATTTTCGGCTCAAAATGCGAAAATTGCAGACATTTGGGCAAAACGATATAGCACTCGTGTTATGATTGCTCTAAAATTCCTTGATCTCTCAGAAATGGTATATAACCTGCTGCCTGTATTTTGGTGTCCAAAATTCTTCTGTTTGTAGACAGGCTAACATGCATTCTTTTAGCAATAAATTTCTGGCTCAGACCATTTTCGATGAATAACACTATTCCCACACTACTGCTCAACTAATATCTCGGAGTTGTTTCTTTCAGAAAACAAATGTTTTGATGGCTAACACGCAACTGAAGTTCATGATTCAGGAGAAAGGCTGACCAGTGACCAATGCCAAGAGAAGAAACTAAATGATAAAATTAGCCGAGATAACATTTCAATGAAAATGACATATAATACGCACATGACAAACAAAACATTTTCATACTCAAGAAGCTGAACACAATGCTGAACACTACTCTGTTAAGATCGTTTTCTTGCAGATATAATTCCATTCGAGTAAAGAAATAAGCTGATAGATGGCTGGAAGAATCAATTGGCAAACACTAATTATTTTAAGAGTTGAGTAAACAGCACCAGGAATATAATTATCTCCTGACACATTTCTTCTCACCTCAGGCCTTCTGCTAATTGGACTGCAGCAAGTAAAGGAAGTCGTTCTTACTGACAGACAGACACTTATCGTTCAAAGGCGCTAGGCAAAATGGCGCCATTGGGGCCCAAGGAATTCGCACACTTCGAGCGTGGTAATTTCTAGCCATTAATCCTGACGATCAGATTTATGGCCAGTAGTGATATTGTTTCAATAAAATGGTATGGTATTTATGGTGGTGATATGGGCCTTAGAGGAAGGAGAAGCTGGTACTTCAATACAGTGCTCCCAGGTACAGATAAATATTATTATAATCTCTTGGCGCTTGAGTACGATTATTTCTGATGAAATTGTTTTTGAGGGTAACCAAGCTCAGCATCTAATATAGGTGATAAAGATTCTCACGTTTCGGAAGAAAAAGTTATTGTTTACTACAAATACTTGGGAATGTTTATTTACGGCCGCAGTGTGGAGGAATAGGTAGTAAAAGGTATTCTGAGGCCAGAGCTTGGCCGAACAAATGCTTCGAGCACAAGCACGCGGTTAGTGAGCACTTTCGCAAAGTAATTGTTTCCACGAGCACCAAGTACTAAGCACTTCTTAAATAAAACATTGTCTCTAACAGCCAAGTATCAAATATCTGGCAGGTACGACTATACAGGTTGTCTCATTCATACATGTCAGGCCTCAATAACTCAACAACGAATCAGACTTTAACTCTCAGTGCGAGTATGTGTCAAGAACCCGATGGCTGTTGAGCGAAATTTCATCTGGAATTAATAAAACCCAACAATATTTTCTTCAAACGTTCAAACTACGATCGAATAGACTTGAATAGGATGAAAAATCTCTCGTTAGTATTTCACCACCTCGGAAGTGTTTTGACAAATGATCTAGTACACTCGAATAAAGAATGGGCGAGAACACGAAAAGTCCCTCACTCTTGACATCGGAATCGTAAAAAATCGACAGAATGGAAGAGGGTTTTGTGTGAATTCGAGTAATGTTCATTTGTCAATCGAAAGTGGCCACACAATACCAGATTTATACATTTACTCTTACCAGCGGCCTACTGCAACAAAATGCAACTTTTCACTTTGCATTCTGACAAAGGACCCCGCACATTTTGTATGGGAATTGGCTCCCGGTGGATTTGGCTGAAAATTTGATATGATGTTCCACTAATCCTTCAGATCAAATGTCTAAACAGTCACGAAGCTGAAAAATACATACTTCTAGGAGTTTTTAGTGATTTTTTGTATCCATTATGGCTTACGTATTATGGGAATTGGCTCCCGGTGGATTTGGCTGAAAATTTGATATGATGTTCTACTAATCCTTCTGATCAAATGTCTCCACAGTCACGAAGCTGAAAAATGCATACTTCTAGGAGTTTTTAGCGATTTTTTGTATCCATTATGGCCTACGTATTACCGTTCACACAGAAATGTTTGAAAATATTTCGAATTGACAGAATCTGCTTTCAATAATCACGAAATATTCTCAAACATTTCTGTGTGATCATCTTCAATGGAAAATTTACCTCTTCAAAAGCTTGCAGTCCAATTTTCCACGGTCACATATGAAGGACATTGATCACCAAGAGTATTGAGCATATCTTCGTAAATCTGCTTACTTCTTAACCCTATTAAATACAGGTATATCATGATGGCTCGATGTTCCAATTTTTCGATTTTTACAATTTCGGTGGACATCTTTTTTCAGAATTTATTGAGTTACTTTAGTTTACTTTTTTGACGTCAAAGTTTACACTGACACCACGCAATATTTCGTTCATGCATGGAACTGGTCTAGGCTGACTAGATATCAATACATCGCGTGAAAGCAAAATTGAATTCATACAATTTTTCAAAGATAATTTTGGGTCAGAATATCCTCATGGCTTTTGACAAATGACAATCCTATTCAATCGATAATAGTACCCTCGTTGTTATTTCTGTTAGAATTTAACCTTCCTTTCTGCAGCGTTCTATCAGCAGGAAAAAGCGGCAATATCGGACGTTCTTGTATGGCGCGCCTTAAATCTTTTCTTGGCGAAATCTAAAAAGCGTCTTGTGCTTCGACGGATTTGTGGTGATTGTTCAGTCGAGCGGTGTGCATTTGTCAACGTAGTCAATGAGCACATCCACTGCCACTTCGGGGGTAATGTATTGTGATTCCCATCAGGATGTGGACTGCAAACATCACGGAAACGATCTGTTTCCCCGTTTTCATTGACTGCCGTCGTTCCTTTCGCTCCCTTTGTCGACGATTGTTTGGGAAACAAATAGGCGATTGGGGGGTCAATTTGCTTTTATGGGAATTAGTTGGGACATATTGGTGTTTTGTTTTATTTAACGAAAGCATATGAAGAGGGATGTTAGGAAGATTTTTTGCGTAATTACAGTGTTACTTTCGAACTTCTTATCGATAAACATAACCTTCAATCGTAAGATTTGATCATGGAACTTTATGTATTATGAGTAAATGGCTTTGATTTGAATTTGAAAATACATTTATATGAATGTAGTTTGCGTTTGTTTCTTTCATCTAATAAATTGAGAACAGGAAAGAAAAAATTCTTGGTTAAAATTGCTGTAGAGCATTTATTAAGTTTATAACGTGCGTTCAAAAAATTCGTGATCAAGTAGGCTGTGGATTCTATTTTTCCCCTCATAGACTCTTAGGAAAAATAGAATCCACAGCTTACTTGACAACGAATTTTTTTGAACGCACGATAGTACACTGGTTTTTCAACCTGAACATGTTCACAAACTGGGATTCGGCATTTCTTCAATCTGAATATTTTCTGGGCATCCGGCATTCCACGTGACCTTTTCCTTCCAATTCTTATAAAGTTCCTACTTTAAAGAAGAATGATTTTCAGATCATGTATATTATTGACCAATGTTTTACCTGTTATGATTTTCTTCCGATAACAGTTTAATAAACAAAGCCATATTATTTTTATTCATAATGGATTTTTTATATTATTTAAACGTTGGTGTCCGTCCTAAAATAAACACACCATTCAACGTAACCTCGAAATATGTCATTCTATAATGCTTCCGATCACCACGAGTACTCGTAAATATTCAACGAATTATGTAAGCTACAGATCCCTTAAAGAGGTCCAGAATTGCAATTTTTCTGTAAGCTTATGAAAAGTTACAGATTGGTTTCTCACATGGAAGCAGAATCCATTACCATTAATCGTTCCAGCTTGCATTAATCTTTCAATCTGCCCTTACACATTTGCCATTTTTGAGAATTCTTATAGTTGTAAGGATTTTCGATTGAAAATTTATTTCTTTGCATTTTGAGTTTGTGCCAATTTTGATTTGAACTTCGTATGCGATATTTTACTATACGATTCGACCGAAGACTTTGGTAGCAAAATACAAAAGATCGCACCGGTAATCAACATCGAATAAAAATGTGAATGAAACATAAATTCATTCTTAGACAATTTTCCATTGAAGAATAGGGCTTTTCCCTCACAAAAATGAAGAAAATCTTTTCTATTCGACTCTGTTTCGCAATTACATGATAATTCTCTGAATGCCTCACAATACTGAATGATTTCCTTCTCTTTCATTACCCTTATTGTCGAGTTGCTTTGTTCGGCGTCGAAATGATAGCTGCCCCAGAAGTTTTTCCCGATTCCAGTCGTTTGAAAATTCCCTTCTCCCTTAGTTTCCAACAATCGTTCAGAGAGTTTGTGCGGAGTTCCTGCTGCAACTTCTATAGCAAGATTTCCAACAATTCCGTCCTATTGAAATACATCAATGGATCGTCGTCTTTGATGAAAACTATTTTCGTGAAAGTTTGAATAGTTTCATGGAAACATTCGAATTGCGGTGGATTCAGAAGGTTATTTTTTCGCGGTTCCATTTCATGGAACGAATTGGGAGATTAGTAAAATTTGTGTTGAACTTATGTCGTATAGGGACAATTATGTTTTCCGAAATTTTGACATTGAAACATTGAATTTAATTTAATCTAATCAAGATATAGGCTGATACATTTAGGTATCTAACTACTACTTCATTTGACTCACACCTATAATTTAATCTTAAAGGGTTTTCCAATAAGAGGTGTTATTTTTATATTCAAAGAAAAATGCCATTTTTCGATATAAATGATCGGATGTTTATTTCATTATAAAGAAGAAGCTATGCCGTTAATAGTAGAAAATAACATCAGGCAAATGACCACCACGACCACGCTTACAGGATCATGTCCTTTCAATGAAATTTTCCATAACCGAATCGTAAAGTGGCTGCCATATGTCCTTGATAGCTTCATGAATTCCATCTTTGAGGTCTTGAATAGACGCTGGCCTTTTGGCGTAGACTTTCTCTTTCACGTGGCTGCAATTGAAGAAGTCGCAAGGTGTTGAATCACAAGATATGGGTGGCCAATTGTGATCACCTCTTCGAAAGATAACACGGTCCGGAAACTCCGCCGGACCACAAACCGCACCAAACACTTACACGTTGACGATAGAGATGCTCTTCAACAATTACTCTTGGGTTTTCCGAGCCCCAGATGCGACAATTTTGCTTGTTGACGAAGCCACCGAGATGGAAATGGGCCTCATCACTCAAGATGTTTTTTCGATGGAATTCCGGATCATTTTCATGCATTTCAACGACCCAATCAGTTGTTGATGATCGGTCGGCTTGAGTTTTTGTGTTAACTCAACTACATAAGCCTTAAGACTCAAATCTTTATGCAAAATACGGTGTAATGATGCTTGTGGTATTCCTTATTCCGAAGAACGACGAGGAATGGACAAACCTGGGTTTTCTGCAACACTTTCGGCTACAGCAGCAATATTATCGGCTGTTCTTGAGCGACGTGCACGGATTTTATTCTTCACATCACTAACTTATCCCCACAGCTCGAATTTTTCCACCATTTTTTTTTATTGCGGCCCGACAAGGTGCTTCACGACGACGCAAAAATGTTCGAGTTTTTCGAACCGTCTCTGATGAATTTTCACCATTTTAATAGTGAATTTTAATAATTTCAATGCGTTCTTGAAGCGTGTAACGTTCCATTTTTATTAATGGCGTAGTTCCTACTTGTCAAATGTCAAAAAATGACAGCTTCGAACGTGACATCTACCAAAATATCGGGCTATTCAAAATAACACCTCTTATTGGAAAACCCTTTAATAACAAGACAAAAAATTTCATCCGATTTTGTTCGATACATATGTCTTCCATTCCATCTCTGTTTCGAACCATTTATTGTATTACATCATCGCGATCTGAGTCGACAAATGTCAGAGTTCTCGCGATCAATCTTTGTCCTTTGATAGCTTCGTAATTAGAAGGGACAAGAGGCTTAATGTTCGTAAATATTTAGAGCTTTGTCCGTAGCGGCGTATGCGGTGATGGATGGACTTGTATCTAGATCCTGAGGGATAATCGGCGTGGTATTAAGCTGGAATTATATCCGTCATATGTTGTTATTGTGGCCTAGATTGAGGGTAGCTCTCAGGAGAATCGGAACAGTATCAATCGATCGAACTCACTGGGGATATACGTGTAGAATTTTCCGATACAAGAGAAGACCACAGCTCTAAATAAGTATGCATAAACATCATAACTGGGTGTAGTCCGGTCCGGTCTATTTAGACCAAAAAATGAGAGTGAAGTTACATAAAGTCCCAACAAGCTGAATTTCAGTGAAATTGTTCAAAATATAATTATAAACAATGTCTAGAAGTTCCCCATCATTCCCCTGTAAGGAAAAAATTTAATTCAAGGTCAAAGGTCAAAAAAATGAGTTTTTCTCCAACCATAAAAAAATGTTGACTTTTTTGTACTATTTTCAGGTGCAAAAGTCATAAATTTCCTTACCGTACAAAAATTTGCTCGTTGCTTAGCAACACTTTTAATCCTAGGATTAAAAACGCTACTTTTAATTCTTGGATTAAAAGTAAATGCATTTGAAGTCTACCTGACAATCACTGTCATGATTCTGTGTTCAAATTCATAACCAAATTATGAACGATTTTTCACTAAAACCAATTTTATTGTAATTTTGACTTGGTTGGAGAAAAAGTAGTATATATTATTCGGATTAAAAGTGCCTATTTTAACTCGCAATTCTGCATTCGCTCGGCTGCGCCTCGCAACTGCAAATATTGCTCGTAAAAAAAATATGCACTTTTAATCCTTATAATATAATATACTATTTTCGCGATTTTCAGCAAAACAGAAAGTTTTATCATAAAAATACCTCAGACAAAAATTGTAGATCATAAAATTATCTATAAAAAATGTATCAATACTTTTTTTTACGAGCCACCCTTTCTGAGATATAACGATTCAAAAAGTTATAAAACGCGCTAAATACACTACCTCATAGGTGGCGTGGAAACGTGTGCATATTATGACGATAACGACTTTTATAACTTTTTGAATCGTTATATCTCAGAAACGGTGGCTCGTAGGAAAAAAAAGTATCGATACATTTTTTATAGATAATTTCATGATCTACAATTTTTGTCTGATGTACTTTTATGATAAAATTTACCGTTTTGCTGAAAATCGCGAAAAACTCATTTTTTTGACCTTTGACCTTGAATTAAATTTTTTCCTTACAGGGGAATGATGGGGAACTTCTAGACATTGTTTGTATGTTTGTATGTTTTGAACAACTTTACATAAATTCAGCTTGTTGGGACTTTATGTAACTTCAAATGTCCAAATAGACCGGACTAGTGTCGATTCTCTGGATTACTCGTTCGACGAACGTACATGTTCATGATATTTTGAAATTCCCGGTTTCCAGGAAAATGGCCATAGGTAATGCGTCTTACTGAAGTCCGTAGGAATATTCAAACTGAAAAATTGGATGTCCCTATATTTACCACGGAATATTCTTAATATCACAACTCTCGTTATTCTCTGAAAAGTGATAAACTTCGGATACTACAGAACAAGAAATATATTCTGCATTTATTAACCATTTATCAATCAGGTGACAAAAGAAGAGCAGTTCTCCTTTTGGCGATAAAATCGAGTTTTTTATATGGAAAACCATTTTCTACAATTCTTTGAATATGAGAACTATCAAATTTTGTCGTTGAAAAATAATGTTAGTTCTGCTGGAGATAATTTTTTAGATGTCGCCATGAAATACTTAAAAAGTTTAAAACTAAGACAAACTGAACTTAATGGACATGAAATCATTCAATCTTCCTAAATGAATGAGTATGCTTTGAATTAAGCTGATATTTCATTTAATTATTGAATAATTTTCATGAGCTCATATCGTACATACTGAATGCTTCATAACTCAGTGTGGTTTCCATTGGAGTGTATAAGGTATTGAGGTGATAGAAACATATCAAAATAAAAAATTCGCATACACAATAATTTTTAATTCCAATAAAGATACAGTCAATAGCATTGACCTGCAGAGTGGAAAAGCCTAATCCTCCGAGTTCTCATCGGCTACCCACTTATTTAAAGAATAAATTATTAGATCTCACGAGACACGAATCATCTACTCAATAAAACAAAATTATTTCTAAATGATAAGTAAGGACTCATCTTCCAATAAAGAGATTCAGGAACTGAAACACTCAGCAATTTTTTCAACCAACTTTCAATTCATCAATCGTCAACAGAATTGGCGTGATGAAGATTCACGTACTTCAATCAAAAAGGTCAATTTCCAAGATTGTTCTTCAACAGCTGTGGGAAAGCTCGTAAGGGAAGAAGCTACCGCCTTTCACGTCAAAAGGCAACGGAAAAGAGCAGCCAAGTTACTTTCAGTGCGCATAAAGGTGTCAATCAAATGTCTCATACATAATCGAGGGAATTAAATATCAGAGAAGTGTTGCGGAGAATCGACGGGCTACTTAAAGCTTTAATACTTCTTATTCTGAGTACATTTAAGCCTCTTTGCAGGCTAGCAAGTTGATTGATATGCTTGGTGATCCAAGTGTTGAAGGAACAAAGAACTCATCTCACAGTGTAGTTTGTTTTTTTTAGATTTAGTTGATATTTTTATACCGAGTAAGCTTCTTTCAATTTCATTTATTAAGGTAATTTCAGCATTACCAACTGATATCAATGAATTGACGTTTGTGTCGACACGTTTGATTTCGAGGCCTCGATGAATTGTATTTCAAGCTCACTTGCAATCGTGAAAATTTTGTGGAAGCACTTTCGCGTACCTACTCTCATATCTGGAAAACGTTGATTCAAATTAGAATATTATGCGAATAGTCAATAGATTAAAGCTAATACCTCAATCTATTCCTTTATGAATTCGTTTCTTATGTTCAGACCTTAAACCTTTCCTGAAAAGTTTTCAAGTTGTTCGATTTGAATATTCTTGTAGTCAGAGTAAAAATCATTTTGTAGAATGAACTATAACCGATCAATGCCCATTGTTTTCACTAGAAGCATGCTTTCTACGCAAGAAGCATGGTCCTTTGTTTAACATTGATCACAACAGAGCCTCAAACAGTCCATAATGATAGTCCCAGATACGAGAGTAACATCTGTACTTATAGTTAACCTGCCCTAGGTTAAGCCTATGTTTTCACATCCAACTTAATAGTATTTCAATTTTCAATCTGGAAATGATTAACTGTGTGGATAAATCGAAAGGAATTAGATATTATATATTAATTCCAGAATTGATTTAATTTATTGCTCCACAAGTTTCTAGCACCACTGGGTCTGATATCCAACAGCAAAAACTAAAATCAATATTTTTAATCTCCTGATATCTTATTCCACGAGGTTAAGATTCGTCGTTGAGAAAATGAGAATTTGTTTTACTCTGTGACGAAATCAGAATATCCACTAGTTAAAAGGATGCTCCCTAAATCGAAGGAATAAACAAATAATTTAAAATTATTAGAAAAAAAGTTTTACGAACATGGTTTTATATATACATATACGCATCTCTCGGGAAAAGACTGAGCTTATAACGCCCTTTCAAGAGCCCCGAGATGAATTTAGAAGAAATCGGTTTGTGCGTGTCTTAAACTGCTGTAAGTTGTAACCAAGGGGGAATACATCTAGGTAGGGTATTCCATAGCCTTGCAGTTCGGTAAAGAAAAGCCTTCTGATACACCGGATGTCCTAGCTGTAGAAAGATGCACGGCAAACTGGTGACTGTTATCGGCTAGCCTTGTTTGTCGATCAAATTGAGCCCCTGGTGGAATCATGGAGGCAATGGCAGCAGAACACTTTCCGTGGTAGTATCTGTAAAAAAGGCATAAGTCTCCAACCTTCCTACGGTGATCGAGACTATGAAGGTTGGCAGTTAACGTTGGATCGTCTATTAGGAGCACTGCTCTTTTTTGAATGGAAGCAAGTAGGAGTAACGAGTGCTTAGGAGCTGAACCCCAAGCATGAGAGCAATATTCCATAGCTGGACGCACTTGAGCCTTGTAAAGTAATAAAAGCTGCTTTGGAGTGAACAATTTCCTCGCACGAAATAGATAGCTAAGCTTCTGTGCAGCTGACTTGGCAACTGAGCAGACGTGCTCATGCCAGGTTGCATTTGGACTGATATTGACCCTAGAAGCTTAAGTCCATTGGTTGGTTTATTGTTTTATTGTCCATTATTAGTTGTGGTGCAACTGTCGATGTTTTTCTTGTGAGCAGAGTAGCCTGGGTCTTAGAGGCATTGAATTCAACCAGATTGTCAGAACCCCATTGTAGAATAACTTCTAGATCTTTGTTGATTGTCACAGCTTGAGCGATTCTTTGGGAACTGGATGTTGACGCTGATACAGGCTTCTTGTTTGTCGTGGACGCTATAAGAGTACTGTCATCTGCAAAGCTCAAAATCTGATTCTTGGTTGAATTTACTACAAACGTTTCGTTCACGAGAGTGGTGCAGTAAAATTTTCTTCCACACTTCACAAGATATTCAACTGAAATTTCACATTAACTTTGCAATTGATACTTTACACCATGTGACATGTAAATTATGGTAGAAACATTAAGAAAATCACTGAGCAGGAGCTTTTGAGCGATAGTTCTTTGGTGGAGCAATAAGACTCTAACCTCAGAATTTTATACTGGATTTCAGATTGATATCAAATAAATGAACGCAGATTCTCAGCACAATCGGAATAATATTCTGGAAATTATTCAGAAAGTTAATAATATAAAAAATTAATAATTACAAAAATTTATTTTTATGGTTCTGAAGATTCGATTCTCTTGAAATTTTGCATGAACATTCAGTATATCAATTTTGATTCACAAGATAAACATCACTTGAATCGGTTATCCTGTTATGGAAATATGGGGATTCTTCTTTTCAAAATTCCAATTGAGTTTTCTATGGTTCTGTTGATACTATGGCCACAAAATTCTGCATGAAGCTTACTATGACCATCTTGCTTATGGCCGCAACATTTCATTTTGATGGGGTTCGTTTCGTCTGATATATTGAGGAACAAAAATTTTGAATGGCAATATTTTATGGAACACCCAGTACGATTTGGCTGGTTAACGAACTTAACCGAGCCATTTGGGAACCGAACTCACCCTGAAAATTTCGAGTCTCTTGGACAATTCCTTTGAAAGTTATTGTGCTAACGGCCGGACAGCCAGACGGACTGCCCCAAGGACAGAATTGAATTTGACCACGAATTCGTCATCAGGGAGTAGAACTACTGCGTCATACATACTGTACCCCGTTTTCCTCCCGAATATTTTTTGGTGATCCATGGTCAATGAAAAAAAACTTATACTTTATAATCTTCTGTTTTGTCATATTAGGTACCGATTGAAAAAAATTGCCATGAAAATTCTATCAGTGAACTATGCTGAATACATTCATTCTTTGTTTTTCGATCGAATCGATATAAATATAGAAGGATTGATTTTTTTTCCGATAATCTAACATACATTGGTTTCGGAAGTGCGTAGGGTGAAAAAACTTTCCCCTGAAATGAAATGAATTTTCGGTACCTAAGTTGGATAATGCTACAGCAAACTTAGGAAGCATCTCGATAATTAATTATCGAAGGTAGAATCAGACATAAAAGGGAAATAAGCAGCTTTCTGTTTGTTCTCGTATTTGTGTTTACGGAATGTACCAGGAAATCCTTTATGGAAACAGCCAATGTTTGTACTTTGCATCTTAGAAGTTTTGCTTTGAATTCTGGGTTTGGAAACATAGACTGCCTTCAAGGAACCCTTCGCCATAAAGGGAATTCTTTGATGCCGAGTGCTCAAGGAAATGAAAGACATGTTATTCCAATTATAGAAGACTGAATATCGTCATTTATCGAACTCGCAGACATTGAATGACAAATAACAATCGACTAATATTTTTATCAATGGAAAATTCGGGAATAACTATTGAGTCAACCAGGTTATGAGTATGCAAAATCACCAGTAAAAGCAAACATTACTACCAGAATTATTTGAATCTGAATAACACGAGGAAAATGCATAGGTACTTATGTTCATCCTGCGTATTCAATGTTGTTTTTGGAAAAATCCCATCGAATATATGGCATAACGTTACCAAATATAGTCTTTCAGAAACTATTCAAATAACTTTTGGTTGTGATGATTCTTCATTCATTCATTCATTTAGCGAATTTATTTTTTTTGTCTTATTTATTCTTGATTTAATTTCAGCGTCGTCTGTTTCTTCTGTATCGAAGTTGACAGCTTTCGCATTTCTTTATTATTTCGTCATTTTCTAGCTTCCAATCAGTGGTCTCTTCACCAACAACATTCATTGTGAAACCAGAGTTAGGCAGAAGTTGGTGATCCAACATTTATTCAATATCTTTATATTTCAATAATTTCGTTTTCTATATTTTTTTTAAGTTTAGCTTCTATTTCAAGGTATTTAGAATCTTCGAAGACCTTGTCGTACCACGTAACCATCGCATTCAAATTAGGTGATTTCTCAGTTGTATTATTGCAAAAGCAGATCTCACAGTTTTTCGCCAATAAATCATTACGGTTAAAATTTCAGAAATAAGTGAAGAATTGACATCTGAATGGCGCTGGAATGCAAAAGTTGAAGTGCAGTATTAAAAAAAAATCACCTTTTCGGCATTTATTGTACTCTTCAATCCTATAAATCTCAAGAGTCCTGCGAATCTGCACTTCTCACACATTTCTTCCATTATCACCTGCATTCCAACAGCGATGAATCGGAAAAAATCTTCACGGTTAAACGTGTAGCCAACACATATTCACAACTCGCAAATACTGCCAAGGGCTAACTTGTTGTATTTGTTTGGCGGTAGGCATAGCTCAGCAGGACACGTTACGATCGAACATGCTGGACACGATTGTCCATTGTCGCCTGGGACCGTGTTACCAGAAGACATGTCGCTCGCTGGCGCCACATTTCAACTAATCGACTTCAAACTCGCACTCAAAACAAGGCGACACACATACCGCGACTTGCGGTGTGTGTCAATTGTACCTTCCTAATTTTTCTATGGAATTTTTTCGAAATTTCGAATAATGTTGGTGTGGTGCAACCAAAATTTATGTGTGCCAGTAATGCGTGAAATTGACGAAGGATACAGTTTGAAAACATGATGGATTTTTGCTACATTGAAATGTTTCAGAACTGCATCAAGTTAGCTATCAGATATACTGAAAAATGAATTAACATGTCCTGTTCTTTTCTTTCGAAAAACAGAGATGGGTGAAAACCATTCGTCGCTCCAGGGTGATTTTGAGAATAGTCAACATCTTGGAAAATTTTTCCCCTGCTTTTTATTGATGAAATATCTTGTAAGAATCCATGATGATGATGAGAATTCTTCTTGCTATCAAAGAGGATGCCTTCGTCCGCATAAAATAAGGTGCCTGTGCAAATGAGGTCTATGCTCTAATAAAGCCTGTAGTGCAAAACATCTGCTAAACCGATGTATGTGGCGAAAAACCGTCGGTACGCCTCGTCGGTAAAAATATCTGCCGGCACTGGCGCAGCCAGGGGGGGGCTTTGGGGCTGCAGCCCCCCCCCCCCAAAGATTAATTTCTTCGTTATTTCTTTCTTCTTTATTTTTTTGCAACTTTCGTTATTCACTGTATCATCAAAAATTTTTCAGTTCAGCCCCCCCCCCAAAATAAAATCCTGGCTGCGCCACTGTCTGCCGGTGCTTGATTTTTGTCACGACGGTCCATCGTGTGTGTGGGGATTTTGTCGAGAATCAGCGGTTATTTTCCATTAGCGTAGTATAAGTCTCGTTTCTTTTTTTTATTTTTTACTCAGCACCGAAACTGCGGCCGCGACAGCTACAAGATGTTTAATCTTCATGACGTGCTCATTCGCGAACAACATCAAAATATGATAACTGGTAGAATTTACCGAAGTGTGTGGGCAAAACAGTTCCGCGATATGACTCGACGGTTCGAACCGCGGCGAGAATAACGGATGAAAAATAACGATGTCTATATAATATTGCAAATATCATTAATGAAGTAGGTATAATGTACCGAATAAGGCCTTCTCTTAAAATAAGACTCATTTCTAACCCGAGGCCTCAATAAGAAATCAGTTGAATATTAACTAATGTTCATCAGATTATCTTATCCAAAACTCTGGAGTAACCAAAGATTTATGTAATACAAAAAAATAAATGAAAATAATTTGTATTTTCTAACGCAAGGAAAGGAACCTTCGAATAAATCTAGGGAAGAAACCCAAGAACAAAACAAAAAACGTTCAATTGAACCAAAATAAACTGAAAATGAAGAAAAGTGGTACGTGGTACTGTCTTGCATTTAAATGTGTATATCCTTATTGTCACGAAATTCATTTTCCTAGTTATTTCTACAAGAAAACACTTACGTACTTACGTATCATCAGTAAGATGGATTAATGTGAATTTTTGTACTTTGTATTCAAATCCAATAACTTAGTCTTGTTCAATCAAAGCGTGTCGAAGAAATTTTATTTTTCGATATTCAATAGTGTTTTCGATAATATACGTTTTTCTCTTGTTGAGCGGTCGTTCTACTTAAACGATAGGGCATCCGGCCATATGCACGACAACTTTCGAAGGGATTGTCCTAGAGATTTGAGATTTTCAGGGTGAGTTATTCGGTTCCTAAATGCCGCGGTTCAGTTCATTCACCAGCCAAATTGTACAGGGTGATCCATAAAATATGGCAATTCAATAATTTTGTTCCTCGATATCTCAGACAGAACGGAACCAATCGAAATGAAATTTGGTGGGCACATGCAAGATGCTCATAATATGCCTGATGTAAATTTTGTGGCATAGTGTTAACTCTAGAATATTCAATTGAAATACATATTTAAAATAAGAATATTTATATTTCCATTACAAGATATCCGATTCAAGTGAAATTCATTTTGTGAATGATGATTGATATGATATATTTTATTTGTTTCTCATTTGTGAACGTCAGTTTCCAAAAACACAATAATAATCAAGAAAGTTTATGTTATCAAGTCACTTGCAAAATTTTTACAAGTTAGTAGTATTATTCACATTGAAGGTTGTCAAGTACTTGCTTCTAATTTTATTCATCCTTCTAATTTCATCGTTCCTGGAACAAATATTTTCAGTAATAAACGTTATAAAAATGTTAAAAAACGATATTCATACCTTGTTTCATTTGGATCTGGCCTTTTTCGTCAGAAATGAGCAAATATTCTCGAAGGACTTCCCTCTCGTAAAGCCACTGACAGTTGTCATAATTTTCCGATGTCATAAATAATCATAAATAGATTACGACATTTAGATTTTTTTGGTATTTATCTAACCTTTTTACAAATGAGAAACAAATAAAATATAAAACAATACAAGGTAACGGGTTTTACTGGCTCAAGGAGGTAACTGACTCGCCTGCGGCTCGTCAATTATATCCTCCATTCGCCAGTAAAAACCCTCTTACCTTGCTAGTAATGTTATAATACTATTCCCACATTGCTCCTCAAATGAATGAGGTCTGAAAAGCACCTACTCAGGGGTTTTCTTAAAATTTTCTTGAACAATTCTTTTATTCCTCCATTTGAGAATTTTTTCAGATTGACGTTATTTGAACAGAAAGATGAAAGTAACTCGCTTTTCCTGCGTACCAGTGTATTCGTCAACATTCTCTTGCAAAATCGTCTGTGATAACTTCCTATTGGTTCTACTTCATTATCAATAAATCTACATCCTTGACGAAAGTATGTGAGTTCCTCTCCTTCACCAAGCACCTGTTTCGAAACTATTATATTCAAATAGCCCCAAGATTACAATGCAGCAACTCCGTTGTGATACTTCTCATTAATAAACAATTTATTCGGATTCCTGCACTGCCGTTTATCAAAACACGGTTTAATACTTTCCCAAATGCCCGTTTTGATTTATGATATCGAAGCCGAAAGAATATTCATCATAATTAAAATTCAAATTGGATATTCGACTGGGCAAAAATTCTAAGATAGACCATAGACCAGCTCTATAATTAAATAAGATAATCGCTAGCTTAGTCCGGCGCTTGTACACAAATGCAACGTGGTTCTGTTTGTGGTACTCTTAGTACCGATTCAATATGTTTAATAGGTTTATGGTTATTCTATTAACAATCAAGCCTCATATATTATTATGAACTTTGATGTTCATTCGAGCGCTTGTTATGAGAAAGGAGAGTGCTAGCATTTCGCATACCAATCTATTTCATTTTCAGCTGGTATTTTTGAAAATTTTCTGGGTTTTGTGAGTAGAAGCAGTTCGGACCAATAAACTATCAGCCCCTACGTAAACAGGTCTTTAAATATAAAAGTTTGAGAAAGCCATTAGCAGGTGCTTTTGAGCGCTCGTTCATAGGTGGAGCAATGAGGCTATTACCTCAAAATTTTGAGTAGGATATAAGATTGATACTAAATATATCCATGCAAAATCTCAGCATAATGGAAATAATATTCTGGAAATTATTCAAAAACTTAAATAAGTAAAAACTTGACCATTGAAAAAAATTAATTTTATGGTTCTGATGATGCGATCCTCTTTAAATTTGGCATGAAGATTCAGTATATTGATCTCCATATACAAAATGAATTTTACTCGATTTGGATATGTTGTAACAGAAATATACACTGCTCAACAATTGATAGGGATCACTTACTTGTTCTAAATTTATTTCTGAAATATTCGCTCCAAGATTATAAATTTAGTCAGATATCAGAGTATTTTCAGTTGGAGAGAAAAAAAGACTTTATTAGGAACACTCAAAATTCTGTGTTTGAATAACATAAAAATTTTATGATGAAACCACAAGAAGGCTGATGTTTCGGTTAAGCTAGTACCTAGTTGGTCCCCCACGAGCTCGTCTCAAGCATTCTACCCTACGAGGCATACTTTTGATCAAACGATTTATAAAATTTTGGGGCAAATTCGTCCAAATATCCCGTAAAGCGTTAGAAAGGTCCTCCAGGTTATTGATCGGTTGTTCTAAAGTTGACAATTGTCTAGACATCTCAGACCAGACATGTTCGATGCAATTCATGTCTGGAGAGCGAGCTGGCCAGTCCATCCTATCAATAGCATGAATTTCTAGCGCTTCATTAACCAGACGACTACGGTGTGGACGGGCATTATCGTCAATTAAAATGAAATTCTCGCCCACGGCAGCCGCAAACGGAACAATTATGGGTTCAACAATTATATCGTGATATCTCTGGCTGTTCATGGTGGTGTTCTGCAGAACAACCAACTCTGTGCGTTGGTTCACACAAATGCCTCCCCATACACATATAGAACCTCTGCCAAAAGCTGTTGTGGGTACCATAAACTGTTCTGCATACCTTCGACCTCTTTCCCTCCAAGCAAGAATACGTCCATCGGAGTTGACCAAACGAAATCTAGACTCATCCATAAATGAACATCGACTCCAATCTTCAAGTGTCAAATTGCGGTGCTCCTCAGCCCATTACCGTCGATGAACCCGGTGTTACCTATTCAAACGGGGATGTTGTACCCTCCTACGTGCTCTCAAACCACGAACATGCAGTCGTCGTCTTACAGTCTGGTTCGAAATTAGAACTCCTGTTGCAACTCTCAGTGATCTATTGAGCCGCGACGCCGCGCCGGGTAAGTGGGATTTCTCCTAGCATTGAGGATCAAAAGACGATCTTGGGCAGCTGTTGTACTGCGCTGCCGACCTCCCCCATGAACATAAGCTACTGAGTCGTTTTGGATGAACCTATTTCAAGCCCGACTCACGACACTTTGCGAAACAAGGTTTTTCATCACTTCTTTCAAAGGAACGTCTACGTTTCAATCAAAATTCGAGCACAGATGGCATAAATTATGAAAATATTTGTTGTTCACCCCAAACTGCAAATGTCGGCCATTTGCCTCACTTTTTTCTACGTGACAGTAAGGAAGTTCGACGTCCAGTTAGTATTATAGGTCCATGCATTGACCTCGCCTTCACAATACACCAATCATTCGAATAACACACAAAAATAAAATCATTATCACTAATTTACTGTTCGATTGAACATGCAATCTTTCAAAACTTATTCGAGTGATTTATACCCTGTGCACCTGACTCGTCGTATCAGTAATAAACCAAATTAAAGCAGAAAACCCTAAACTTCTCGAGTTCAATTCGTCGTAGTCGGTTCATAATGAGCACACACCATCGCCATGACTCATTTCCGATGAGCGATGTTCCCATCTAGGAAAAATCCGCGAGATAACCTCTACGAAAAGTGGGACTACAAATCATAACCGGCATGTAGTCTATCTGTGGATTTTTAGCGGAACATGCGTGAGTTTCCATAGAAGAAATGCCGGTTTTTAGTCGCAATTGCCCTCGAACACGGTATGAAATTCCAATCAATTTATATTATACACGTCGGACAAGCTAATAATATAATTTATGGGGGCATTATCTGTCCGATGCAGCGGCCGTGCTGCAGCTACGAGGGAGATCTGTTCCTTTTGTTCTTGAGAATAATATACTGAATGATTTCACTTCCACGTTTGCGGCGTAAACAATTTGCAACTTGCTATTATGTTGAGATCAAATGGATGGTACCTTATAAAAGAGTTTTCTCGTGAGTTATTGATGCGGTATCAGTCTTCTTTATAAAGAATTTTTTCATTTAGAAGCATTAGAGTCTTGCATATTCTGTGTTGGAGACCTTGATTTTGAACTTAGAAGCACAAGGTGTTTGTAACCAAAACGTCGGAAACCGAGAAAAAATTGAAATGAATCACCAAAATACAGGGTGCGGCAGCATAACTTCCTTTTTTTAAAACTTAATAAAACGCATTGTATAAATCAGAAAATTATTATTCGTTTTTTATAATATAGGCACATACATAAAGTTTTGTTTTACCCAGTTCTGAAGATAAAATCAGGTAGGTGACGTCCCCCATTCTCCATACACTGAGTAAACCGATTTCTGGCGATTGTCATTACTCCAGTCAGTATAGCAGGCGTTATGTTAAACAATTTGCAACTTGCTATTATGTTGAGATGAAATAGATAGAATCTGATAAAAGGGTTCTCTCGTGAGTTTTGATGTGGTATTATTCTCGTTTGTGAAGAATTTTTTCATTTGTGAGCTTTGGAGCTGAGAATTTTTGTTTCTGGAGACCTGGATTTTTCAACGTAGAAGAACGAGTAGATGTTCGTAAGCAAAACGTCCAAAACCGAGAAATCGGGAAGAATCAACAAAAAAATTATTTGTTCTCCAACCATCAAAAAATTTTGACATTTTTGTATTATTTTCAGGTGCAAAAGCCACCAATTCCCTTACCGTACAAAAATTCACTCGTTACTTAGCAACACTTTTAATCCTAGGATTAAAAACGCTACTTTCAATCCTAGGACTAAAAGTAATTGCATTTGACGTCTACTCGACAATCACTGTCATGATTAGTATGTGTTCAAATTTTTAACCAAATTATTAACGATTTTTGACTGAAACCAATTTCATTGTAATTTTGACTTGGTTGGAGAAAAAATAGTATATATTATTCGGACTAAAAGTGCCTATTTTAACTCGCAATTTTGCATTCGTTCGGCTGCGCCTCGCAACTGCAAATATTGCTCGTAAAAAAATATGCACTTTTAATCCTTATAATAATACTAGCTTTTACCCGCGACTTCGTCCGCATAAGTTTTTTTTTCTCCCGGCTGTAAGTCCCCCTGCAACAATGTCCCACTATCGTGTTCCAGTCCTCATTTTCACATCAAAATTTGTTCAAAAGCAACCTAAGCTACATAATGACTCGTTCAGACGTTAAGGCGTGAATGAGGTAATTTCATCAAAATCCGTTCAGCCGTTTAGGCATGATAGAGCAAAACTCCCAGCAAAAACCATAAAAAAATCACTAACTCAATTCAGTTTTCTGCCTACTTCCTACCCCCTAAGTACGATGACGTGATCATTTTGATCTTATATCCGTTTTTAAGTAACCCTATATTACTTATCTTACTAAATTTAATCAAAATCTGTTCAGCCGTTTAGACGTGAAAGAGCAAAAGTCTCAACAAAAACGACTAAAAATCACTAACTCAATTTGGTTATCTGCCTACTGCCTACCCCCTAAGAACGATGGCGTGATTATTTATAGCCTATAACCATTTCTAGGTTATCATCTATTACCATACCAAATTTCATCAAAATCAGTTCAGCCGTTTAGGCGTGAAAGAGTAACAGACAGACAGACAGAGTTACTTTCGCATTTATAATATTAGTAAGGATAATATACTATTTCCGCCGACCTCGAAATAAAAGGTGATTTTAATGTGTACGAAATTGATCATTAATTAATGATTTTAATGTGCAATCCTCATGGCAACCGTTCACAAATTATTCAGAAGCACTACGAGAAATGTCAAAACTCTACTGGAACATAGATACCTACATAGAAATTTCATCATGACAAATGTAAGTCTTGTGCAGAATGGGAATGTATTTCAATCAAGAATTCCTACACAAATCATATTGAGATCGTCGGAAAAATCTTGTAATCAACTCGGTTATTAATCGAGCGACTAATGGTCTCGAACTATTAATGCGTGAGCGGAGCGACAGTGGGAATTCCTACGCACAATTACATTATTCGCATTTTATCCGGTCAAGAAAATTCGTACCCTCCCTCAACAAAAATTGGGACTGGCAGAGATTATCAGCCTTCTTCCATCATATATTTCCCCTCTTGACCCAAAAAAAGCTAACCTCAAATAATCCAGGTTCGTTCACACCTCCAGTCAAGAAGAGCCAGAGAGCTAGATGCTTTACGATAATGGTATAATCGATTAGCAATGAATCAAACTTACCTGACGTCGAAAATGGCAACAACAATTATAGATAATCTCTGTTGTCTGGGCGTCCGTAATTGTGATCAGCTTCTTCTTCTGCGGAAGAGAGAGGAGGAGAGACTATGAATTTCGCAGCCACCTCCTAATTAGACAGGTCGATTCCAGCGCTGCGGACGCTATAAATTTCATTCAAGAGATTCATTATTATTAGGAGTGGGAGCAAAGGGTATAAAAGGGACAACCTGGAGTTGCATGAAAGGGTGCAGATGAATAGGGAAAGGTGGTGAAAGACAGGGTACCCCCAAAATCTTTAAAGCTGAAGATATTTAAACCAAGACTGATACACAGCTATATGTGGCTAACACGATTCAATCAGTTACTTAAATGTTGCCAATGTAATAGGTCATGTTTTTGCTTGAGCACATGAAAACGATTTCTACAAAAAGAAAACTTTTTAGGTTTTCCCTCCTAGTCTCTGAAACAGAAATAATTCCTCCTTACACTGTCTCTTCAAGAGCCTATATTGATAGGCTCAATAGAATATTCGAAAACAGAAATGATAGCAAAATACTCAAAAACTAGTTTTCATGCGTATCGATTGAAATATAATCTGGGGGGAATAAGCATTTCTAGAAAACTTTTTAGGTTTTCACTCCCAGAAATAATTTTTAAAAAAAATTGAGATTAAATGCACTAATTTGTCAGGAGCAAATGGATTTTGAATAAAATGTTGCCTAACAGTAAAACTAAAAAAGGAAATTAATGAAAAGGATACTGTAATGTTTCGTTGTCTATATCAGACACCTTCCTCAGACAAACTTCTAAAATTTTTGGGATTGTGTATTTTTTCGTTTGCAGTCTCAGAAAAAATACACAATTTCGAAGATTTCACAAGTTTGTCTGAAGAAGGAGTATGATATAGACATCGAAACATTACAGTATCCTTTCCATTTATTTCCTTTTTCAGTTTTACTGTTAGGCAACAATTTTTCAAAACCAATTTGCTCCTGACAAATTAGTGCAGAGATTTAAGCAGGAGCATTTCATCTAAATCAAATTTTATTAAATAATTTTTGTTTCAGAGACTAGGAGTGTAAACCTTAAAACATTACATTATCTTTTTCATTTATTTCCTTTTTTAGTTTTACTGTTAAGCAGTATTTTTTCAAAACCAATTTGCTCCTGACAAATTAGTGCAAAGATTCAAGCATTAGCAATCGTAATAAATTTTTTTTTATTATTTTTGGGAGTGAAAACCTAAAAAGTTTCCCAGAAATGCAGAATCCCCCCAGATTATCTTTCAATCGATGAGCATGAGTGTTTTGCAATCATTTCTGTTCTGTTTACTTTGCTTGTTTTCGAATATTCTATTGTAAAGAATTAGCTCTTGAAGAGACAGTGAAAAGTGGATTTTAAGATAATGATCAGTTTTCAGATTTATGATAACCTTTTTTTTAATGTGATAGTGTGTGTTCTAATGATCGAAGGGGCATGATGGGGTTCCCAATAGTGGGAAACTCCATCTTGGCCTCTATTTGAATTATTTTTTCCTTATATACCTATTAGAAAATTCCGAAATTCACATAACAATATAACAAATATGCTGTACTAATAATGGAATAGTACTCGTTCACATCGCCTATTGAATAAGAAAAGCAAATTCAAATGGCCAAGGTACACTTCCTATCAATGTAAGTCTTACTGATTTAAATATGGAAAATCTTTATAACTAGTCTGAATCTCGTTTTATATGAAACGTTAAAAAATCATAAATTCTGACTTGAACTATGGAGCTACTGCCGATTTCAACACGTGTTGAAAAACTCCTGAAAACACCTTTTATATCTGCTTAAAAACACTTGTCACAACTTCTGTAATATTCTCGACATTCTGTCCTCATCTTCGCTGTATTCAATTGATAACCCAGAATTCCGAATTCGAATTCTCGTATTCAACAAATTAATAGCTCTTTCATCTCCGCGTATCATTCTTCCTGTCATCCATACCAAGCATTGTTAAAACTTCCTTTATCCAACATCAATTCAGCATACCGACCAGGTCGCCGCTAAATTCCCTTCTCCAGTTATAAATGCCCGGCACTGACTCCGTTTCGCCATAAACACTAAAATTAATAGTGGTCCTTGATCCTTTAATATCCTTAATCTGATGTGGTCGGGCTGTAAAAGCCTCAAGAATTCGCAAACTATCAATTTCTTAGACGCGGTCGTATTTTATCCATCACAATGACCGTCCGAGATATGGCCGGGTATTTTCAGGAGACTCATTAAATGGAATTTGTGGAAACAATGAATGTAACGGAATGCTTGGAATCAATTTTCGGTTGGTAAAAAACGTGTATTTCGATTTTTGCTGATAGTTTTTTTCGGATGGTATTTTTATGTATAATTGATGTAAGATATCTTGTCTTTGAAAAACCATTTAATATGATAAGGAATAATGTTTTGAAGTTTTCGTCAGTGACGACGCCTGCTTTTGAAAACAGGGCAGGGGACAGTAGCACTACCTTACTAGAACACAAGGCCATGAAACAGAATGACAGCGGTAGGGGGGTGAAGTGTTTGAGTAGTCAATCATTTGTAGGTGACAGTTGATGTCTGTTCGCGTTTTTGCTAAAATTTTGAGTGTTTTTCGGAGTTTATTGCTTAAATTCTATTTGTTTTGGTGTTACAACAGTTCTTAACAGGTAACGAAAAGGCCTTTTTATATTTTTCCAATAGTTTATTTGTTTTACTTCTAGTTCATAAAAGTTTGGCTTTTCATGTTCGAGGTTATTTTGATTTTAGTATCGGTTCGTTTTATGCTAATCTCGCTATTTTTTCCAGCTGAAATGCCATTTCATTGCCCTGTTCCCAAGTGCAGGGACAATTATACAGGAGTGCCATAAGTAGCAGTCTATGGGTTTTCCAAAGACGAGCAACTTAAAAGAACTTGGTTTAACGCCATTGAAAGGGAAGATTTCGTTCCCAGTAACAGCAGTAAGGTTTTAATTATTGCAAATTCAACTGTTTTGTCTGAAACTCAGAAGTTACTTACTTCTAGGTTTGCGAACTACATTTCCAAACAGAAGAAAGATCTTCAAGTTACACACATGAAGTTACAGGTCAAAAAGTCGAAATTCCATTGAAGTTTCCTAGGTTGAAAGAATGTTATTAATCAGCTGGTCTTCTATTTATCTTTTACTATTCGTTTTAGGAGCGATACCAACGAAATTGCTAGGTTGTCCGTCCTACCTAAGCATCTCAGATGTTCATACCAGACTCCTCAATCCAAGCGATCTAAAGTGGAATGTCGAGATCTTGAGAAAGCCATTGCATCAAATCCTGTTCAGAATATGATTCAGCCGTGTCATTTGCACCTTCAGCTGAGGCTTTTACAAAAGTGTGCGCTACAAAAGGTTGGATAAAAGCCAAAGAAGAAGAAAACCTGTGTTTTGTTTATTTGGACTAGTCATCAGAAATTCCAGTTGTTAAAATAAAAGTGTGTGTCTGAAGACTTAGCGTTATTAAACTTTTAATAATATTAAGACAAAAAACCTGGAATGTGATGATGGGTAGTACTGAGAAAAACACTATTTTCACTATCCATCATATTTCTTTTTCCTCAATAAATATAGAAAATAACCACGAAATTAGTACTTGTGTTAACAACGTTCCTACCTACTGAGAAAAACATCATTTTTCATTTCTGTTGGAAAATGAAATCTAAATTGATCAATAATTTTGTGGAAATGACATTGCCTAAATAAATACGGAATGGACTACCTATGGTGACGTCATTCATTCTGTTTCATGGCCTTGTGTTCTAGTAAAGTATTGACAGTAGACGGACCAGGATTTTTCAGTGAGGCCATAATGAATGAATTAGTACCATTTCGTTCGGCGTAGGCTAGATTTCAGGGGGAGGCAGCAAAAATTATTATTATGTCACGTTTGAAACTGTCACCTTTTGACAAATGACTAGTAGATACTCCGCCATCAATAAAAATGGAACGATAAACGCTTCAAGAACTCATGGAAATTATTAAAACTCACTATAAAATGGTGAAAATTTGGCAGAGACGGTTCGAAAAATTCGAACATTTTTGGGTCGTCGTGAAACACCTTGCCGGACCGCAATAAAGAAATTGGTGGAAAAATTCGAGTTGTTGGGACAAGTTAGTGATGTGAAGAATAAAACCCGTGCACGTCGTTCAAGAACAGCCGAGAATATGTTTCTCTTATTTTCAAAGATAGACGACATTTCTTCAAATAAGGGATCCTAGAATGCCTTTCAGACGGAGCTCCTCCATACTGAAGAGCCCCAAATAGGGCGAAATAGCTATCTATGGATGCTCTGTTTGATATTACCACTATTCATGTTCTTTGTGTGTGGGCAGGATTAGTTCCGAAATATGGGTTTAATATTGGTTTATTTCAAATCAATTAGTATTATTCTCTGCTTTCATTGTTTATATTATACCTGCGTTACTCTTCAACTCATGAATTTTCATTGTGTACTATTATCACCATTATTGCTGGTGTAGCCGAATGTGTTGAAGAAAACCCAGGTTTGTACATTCCTCGTCGTTCTTTGGAATTCGTCCGAAATTGGATAGTATTGATCTGGACAACGTTTACTTTCAACAAGACGGCGCTACGTGCCACACAAGCAACGGAACCATTGATTTTTTGCGGTAAAATTTTCCGGACCGTGTTATCTGTCGACGAGGTGATCACAATTGGCCACCTAGATCTTGTGATTTAACACCTTGCGACTTCTTCCTTTGGGACCACTTGAAAGAGAAGGTTTACGCCAATCAAGACGTAATTCAAGACTTCAAATTAGCAATTCGTGAGGCTATCGAGGTCATAGGGCAGCCACTTTGCGATTTGGTTATGGAAAATTTCATTGAAAGGATATGGTCCTGTAAACGTGGTCGTGGTGGTCATTTGCCTGATGTTATTTTTCACTATTAGTGGCATAGCTTCTTCTTCAGAATGAAATGAACATCTGATAATTCGTATTGAAAATGGCATTTTTCTTTGAATATCAAAATAACACCTTGTATTGGAAAACCTTTTATATTGATTGTGACAAGAATTGGAATCTCTTGAATACATTTTATTCAATAATCAACTGGTATTGGCTTTCATTTCAGTGTTTTGTTGAATATATTGTCATTATTGAAAGAAGTTAGACAGTAGGTATTCATCACTACCAGACAGACCAGAGTTTTTGTACTAAACCCTAACATCATGATCAATATCATCTCTCCTTCCACTTTCCAATCGTCTAAACAATAATTTCGACATCACAAGGATATTTTCGGTAGACTGCAACTCCTCTGATTTATACCATTTCCTCCGTCATAAAATTATATTAAGACTATAATGAATTAGAAAACTGTTAATTTATTCCGACGTAAGTCATTAATCGGCAGACAGCATGGCGTTATAAATTTTTATGCGCTGACCATCGAGAAGATGCCTGTCCGATTAGACTCGCCAAAAATGATATCGAGTGTTTCCCACGTTTTTCTTGAACGATTGTTCCGGAGAATACCAAAACCCGTTTGCTTGTCTAATTGTGCTTAACATCATGTCTATTGATTTAAGACCGCTAGATTTCGTCAATTCTCCACAAGAGACCAAGTGTGCTTGACTTCGTCTATACATACGCCTTTCAAAGTTATTTTCGTAAGAAACTCGACAGCACTGTGGTATCGAAGTATCTAAAGGACCCCGCACATTTTGTATGAGAATTGGCTCCCGGTGGATTTAGCTGAAAATTTGATATGATGTTCCACTAATCCTTCTTATCAAATGTCTCCACAGTCACGAAGCTGAAAAATGCATACTTCTAAGAGTTTTTAGCGATTTTTTGTATCAATTATGGCTTACGTATTACCGTTCACACAGAAATGTTTGAGAATATTTCATGATTATTGAAAGCAGATTCTGTCAATTCGAAATATTTTCAAACATTTCTGTGTGAACGGTAATACGTAAGCCATAATGGATACAAACAATCGCTAAAAACTCCTAGAAGTATGCGTTTTTCAGCTTCGTGACTGTGGAGACATTTGATCAGAAGGATTAGTAGAACATCATATCAAATTTTCAGCCAAATCCACCGGGACCCAATTCCCATAATACGTAAGCCATAATGGATACAAAAAATAGCTAAAAACTCCTAGAAGTATGCATTTTTCAGCTTCGTGACTATTTAGACATTTGATCAGAAGGATTAGTAGAACATCATATCAAATTTTCAGCCAAATCCACCGGGAGCCAATTCCCATACAAAATGTGCGGGGTCCTTTTTGCAGCTTATTCCTACTACTGAAAACTTGTATCTTTTCATATGCCGGTCAAAATGATGGAAGGATATCTTCATGAAAAAAAAACAAAATTAAAAGATATAAAGTAGGTATAAAAATAATGCTTTATACATAATGTTCCTGAATTCAAAGTGCAAACGAAAAGTAGGAACCCCTTAAGTAAGTTTGAGAAAAATGGTCTTATAAAAATAGTGTCGCAAACGTTTTTTTTTCGTGATACAGGGTGTTTAAGTTTTACTCAAAAACTGACTCAAAAAGTAGTACACCTCTGAGATATTTCAAACTAACAATTTATTCAATTTTTTTTTCAATTTAGTTCAAAAAAATCTCTCTTGTTCTTTTTTCGTATGGGGTTCCATTTTAAGTAAAAAGTAAAACATCTTCCTGTAGCGTTACCACTACATAAGGTGTCGAAGAAGTTTTATTTTCTTACATAAAAACGACACCTCACACAAAAACAGGCAGAAGAAATCGATCGAAGATTAAAAAATAGTATATAACATTACTAGCAAGGTAAGAGGGTTTTTACTGGCGAATGGAGGATATAATTGACGAGCCGCAGGCGAGTCAGTTACCTCCTTGAGCCAGTAAAACCCGTTACCTTGCGTGTTTTTTTTTATATTTTATTTGTTTCTCGTTTGTAAAAAGGTGGGATAAATTCCAAAAAAATCTCAATAATTTGTCGCAAATGTCGTAAGCTATTTATGATTATTTATGACATCGGAAAATTATGACAACTGTCAGTGGCTTTACGAGAGGGAAGTCCTTCGAGAATATTTGCTGATTTCTGACGAAAAAGGCCAGATCCAAATGAAACAAGGTATGCATATCGTTTTTTATACTTTTATAACATTTATTACTAAAAATATTTGTTCCAGGAACGATGAAATTAGAAGGATAAATGAAATTAGAAGCAAGTACGTGAAAAGGAAAGCGAATAGATACGAATATAACAAGGTACGAATATCGTTTTTGAATAGTTTGAGAACGTTTATTGAGAAATACATTTGTTCCAGGAACTCTGAGATTAGAAGAATAAATTAAATTAGAAGCAAGTACTTGACAACTTTCAATGTAAATAATACTACTAACTTGTAAAAGTTTTACAAGTTAACTGTCAATTTTACAAGTTAGTGACTTGAAAAAATAAACTTCCTTGATTAATATTGTGTTTTTGGAATCTGACGTTTACAAATGAGAAACAAATAAAAATAGTTTATAATACCTCAGTTCAATTCAGGAACAGCCTGTATTTTTTTATGAAAAATATGCAATTTGAAAAATTAAGATTTTTGAATATAAGAAGAAGAAAGATAATATCTGTTGTTAATGTCGAAACTCGAAAAGGGTGTGGAGTCTAGAGAGCTGAAAATGGACTATATTTAAAAAATATTTTATATGCATTCTAGCACTCTTGTTTCTAGGATGATATCATGCGATACTACGATGCTAAGACAGCAAGTAAAAAAGCAGTAAAGATATTGTTGAATCCCACATTTTAATTTTCTCCTCATAAAGCATAGGGGTACCGTTTTATTCATAGGTTATCTTTCAAATCAGCGCTCAACTGTCATAATTGGTGATTCCAATAACACCATGTAATAATGATGGTCAGACCACTTTTTATATTGAAAATTTCATACGCGAATATTTCATACATAGACTAGCATTCGACCCATGAAATTAACGAGTTAACTCATGGAGTCATGGGTCTATATGATCGATCCTCCCATATAAAAATAATGTTCCTATTCATAATGAAGAAATTGATTAGGAAAGCACTCGGACATTCAACAACATTCTTTCACGAACATGAGGTCACTCGGGGTCAACTCAATCTTTTTTTCTCTGCTCATTGTCTTGCGTTCATGAAAACCATAAATAATACTAATTAAAAGTCGAAATAAATAGTCGAAAATAACTAGAAAAACAAAGATTAACAAATCCATAAAAATGCCTTGAATATTCATCGTTCTAGCCACATCGAAAATAAGCTGACCCCCCATGTAAGACGAACCGCGGGGGGCTTGTTCCATCCGAGCTTTGGTAAACTAATCGACCTGTTAACTAACGATAATTAATTTACATATGAGAAAGTATTCGATGAGATGGTACTAGGAACAACAGTTTTCGGTTCTTGTCAGGTACGAATTATATTCGTTTATTGAAGATTTTGGCAGTTGGTCATTTCGTTCAAAATTAGCTCCGAAAAAATGACTGGTGCTGTCCTCTTGAGAATGATTACTTTTTCATATTATATTATAATTTTTTTTAAATCAAGAGCTAACATAATATAATACATAGAACAAAAATAAAATTCCCTAACTGAGGTTAGTGCAAAAGGGGGTACCATACCATTTTTTCGTATGATATCAGAGATCAGGGAAAAACCTCAGTAGAATAAACCCTGTCTCGCCGTTCTTACAAAAATAAAACTTAAAAAACTATTTGGATATTGAAGGATTTCTTCTTTATTGAGTCCAACGTTTCCTTGAAAACCACGCTTGATTATGATCAATAGTGAAATCATATACCGAAATCGGTATCCATGAAAATCCAGGGAAGAGGTTTGTAGTTTTCCCGCCTCTTGAAAATAATAGAAGTTGGTTGATTCCACTTTAATCTCTTCAGTTTTCTAATTGACACTCATGGTAACAAGAAAAATGGGTGAGATCTTTGTCTTACACAGTTTTATTTTTCGAGCATTTTTGGATTTCAATCAACATTTCACTGATCACTTCATGAAATCTATAATTTGTGACACGGAAATTGCTGTAATAGATTGTTTTTTCAATAAGTTTAAGTTTTTCCTCCGATGCCAAAAGAAAAACAAATTACCAACTATCGAAGAATTTAACAATGTCAAATCGAGATACAATCATCATGAAATTTCAAAAATCTAACTCATATGGAATACCTAAGCATCCCCCTGAAAATTCCTCCAAAATGCTCGTCCTTCAGTTTCCTTTTTCTCCAAATTTCCTCCCTATGGTTGCATTTCCCTATACGACAAAATAGTTCTGGATCAGTATGTGACGTTTGTGCTCTCTTTTTGGCTAGTATTAGCATTTTCGTTCTATTTGATTCCTAAATGACCATTAAATTAGAATGAAAAAATCTTATATATTTTTGGTTATATAGTTCAAAGTTCAATTTCTTTCTTTTTTGGGGGTCCTTCGAGCAGAATCAAACAGTCAGGATTTCATTAAAGTTCTTCCATGAACAATTGAGCCTAATTTATGAGATAAGCTGTAATCATTTTCTGTAATTTTTGTCCGCACAACAGGATTCCATACAGATATTTTACGATGTGCAAAACGTATAATAATATCAAAGCACCCCTAAAACTGTCCTCACAGGCACTAAAATCTGCATAATTTCCATTTACTCATCCCCTGAAACAATCTGCTACAATTTCCTTTCAATCCCCCGCTTTACGTCCCTCATTTCGCGTTACTAACTGATACAAATGAGAAACGTGAAATCTCCCCCTGTATACAACGCTTGTGAAGCGTCACAAAGGGAATTTGCTGTGTAAACATTTCCTAATATGATTAATAACATCTTGAATGAATAACAAGGAAAAAGTTGCAGTGCTCATCTCGAAATTGCAAAAGTTCTCTTCTGCTTGTTGTTAAATTACTTATTTTCTTCTTGACTGTCTTCACTTTGTCAAGAAATGTTCGAGTAGTTCTTGGGAAATAATCAATTATGCGGCAGACAAGCCAGGCGCTCATTATTCAAGCGAGCTACTTAGCTATACGTAGAATGCCTCGAGTCATTAAGACAAGTGTGTGCGAGCTTTTTGCGAGGAAAAATCTGATAGATTTCCGCCAAATTGAAATGGAGAATAGATTTTTTTATTTAGTGGCGTATTCTGTCCATTCTAGGGAGGTTATCAACATCAATATTAATAATAAAGAGAATCGGTTCCAAATTCAATATAAGAACTGTTTGCAAAACACAAAAAAAATTGAGATTCATTCCGACCAGAACTAAACCAATTAATGAGACACAAAAATAAAAAAATTGTGTTTACAATATTCCGTGTATGTAAAAAATCTTATACAGGAAAGACATCAAGACCTTTCGAGATAAGAAAACGCGAAAATAAGAACAACATCAAAAACAGGGACATTACAAGATCACAAATCGCTGATCATGTCTGTTCAAATAGCGGAGATCATTATGATGAACTGGAACAACACAAAGATTATTATGACGGAACCTGATAATTATAAAAGGAGAATTAAGGAATCCACATGCATTTTGTTAGATGAAGTAGATAATTTGGCTAATTGTTCTGATGGAATAGATCGTATTTGGAATGATTTATTGAAAAAAAATGACAGGAAATTTCAAAACTAAATGAATTAACATGTCAACATGTGTTGACAACTTTAACTGTCAATTAGACTACAAACGAAAAAAGACACAATTCCAAAGATTTTCCATGTTTGTCTGAAGGAGTCTGATAAAGACACCGAAACGTTACGTAATCCTTTTCATTTACTTCCTTTTTTAGTTTTACTGTTAGGCAACAATTTTTTCCGGACCAATATGCTCTTGACAAATTAGTGCAAGGATTTACGCAGGAGCATTTCATCTCAATTGAAATTTTTTTAATTGTTTCTGTTTCAGAGACTGCCTGTGAAAACTTCAAAGAGTTTTCTAGAAATGCAGAATCATCCCAGATTATATTTCAATCCATATCAATATTTTCATTTAGAATATTGATGATTTGCAGGTTGTTATTTGAGCGCTCTTTCTACTTAAACGAGTGAGATATATCTTGTTGCCAAATGTCAGTAATTTTCGAATTTTGAGCCAAAAACGGTCTCAAACGATAGTGTCCGACCCCGTGATGACGAATCCGTAGACAAATTCAATTCTGTCCGTTGGACCGTCCGGTCGGCCGTAAGCACGATAACTTTCGAAGGCATTGTCCTGAAGACTTGAGATTTTCAGGGTGAATTCGGTTCCACAAAATAGAGCCATTCAATATTTTGTTCCCCAGTATCTCAGAAAAATTAAACTAATCAAAATGAAATTTTGCGGCCAAATGCAAGATGCTCATAAAAAGCCTTATGCATGATATCGAGGCCAATGTGTTAACAGAACAGAACATAAAATTCAATTGGAATATTGGAAAGAAGATTCCTCATTTTTCTTTAACAAGAAATCCGATTCGAGTGAAATGTATTTTGTGAATGAAGATTGACATACTGAACGTTCATGCAAAATTTCAAGAGAATCGCATCATCTAAACCATAGAATATTTTTTTTTCTATATTATGACCCTTTTCGAATAATTTCGAGTTTGTCGATTCGATCAAGCTGGAATGCTGCAGTGAAATTCCAATTCAAAGCTGAACGAAAAAATTTGTGAGAGTTGCGTTAGTACAACCATAGAAAAGTCCATTGCTATACAGGGTGTCCAGTAAGTAGACCAACAAACTTCTAGTGGACATTATAGATCATATTTTAGACAGATTCGACCCAAATCATATAATGCAAAATTGCTTCGTTAAGGAGCTGGTGCCCTTCGAAGATGACGTCCTGTCCACACTTTTTGCCACATATTCGCAAGACGGAGTCACATAAAGTGCTGAAAGTTTACACATTGGCTAATATCAAAAATACGCATCTATTAGATTGAATGCATTTCTTTCTTGTCAAGCACAATCGTATCATTTGGGGAAGGCGAAAGGTATTTTTAGTTGAAACTTTTTTAACTTTCATTATTTCGCGAGTTTTACATCATATTCATAAACTATGATGTTTTTTCTTGAAAAAGGATGTTCTTGTATAATATCGCCTAGATGCACCATTTCTGAAAAAAAATTGATTTGAAATTTTCTCTCTTTTCACTAAGTACTCAATGTTGAATGTTCACTTTTGTTTTGAATTTATTTTCACTTGATTGTGCTTGACATGAAAGAAATGCACTCAATCTAATCGATGCGTGTTTTTGATATTAGCCAATGTGTAAACTCTCAGCACTTTATGTGACTCTGTTTTGCGAATATGTGGCAAAAAGTGTGGACAGGACGTCATCTTCAAAGGCCACTAGCTCCTCAACGAAGCAATTTTGCATGATATGATTTGGGTCGAATCTGTCTAAAATACGATCTATAATGTCCACTAGAAGTTTGTCGGTCTAATTACGGGACACCCTGTATAAAAAAATAATATTGCTACAAAATACTTTTCGATTGAAATGAATTCGAGTTTGAGGATGTATACAAATTAAATCGATTTCACAATTAAATTGATTAAAAAGCATTTCAAAGAATGAACATGAAAATTTATTTATATGAAAATAGGCACAGAATACACAATTCCGGAATAACCCTGAAAAAAACCATCAAAACTCATTATCCCTTCTATTTGAATGCCTGAAGAATGTGACATTATTTATCGTAAATTTCTTATAATACTATAGCTTCGTTAGTTTCGTTGAAGGTTAACGTACATAAACGAACATGAAATAAAAACCGAATGAAACTGAATAATCATAAACACTTCTCATGAAGTGTTACTTTATTTCTCACACCATCCATCATCGAAAAACCACACAAAAGACGGCGAGAACTAGAAATATCGATCAAACACTGATCAACATGACACCTCCCATTCATTATATAGGTTAATACGTTTAAAACGCGGGGTAAAACGGGTGCGAAGCCCCTAAAACGATGACAAGTGAGAATTTTGTTCTCATGCGGCCGACAACAATGCCTAATAGTTGGCTGTGCATTGTTGAACAAGATCACCGATAATTAATGATCTGTCAGATTATTCTATGCTCAGTACCGGCAGAGAGAAGCGTAAGTTGCTTTTCATCTTTTGTTCGCTATTCTTCCCTGGTGTAGCTACCGTTTTGTTGGGTTGATGTTGGTAGAAAACAAAGCGTAGTTTTGTTTTTTACTACGGTCTCAGCGTGATTCAATTTTATTTTTTTTTTGTTTTACGCCGGTGGTGTTCATTACGTATTAACTGGATATAATTGGAAGATGACGTCCGTAACAAACAGAGCTAATCCAATCGAAAAATTGAATATACGGAAAGCATTACTGAAATTACCAATAATATAATTGATATTTTCAATGAAGTAGTTATTGGAAGAATCTTAAAAAATGAGAGTCACCATCGCAGTATTATATGGTGCCACACATCTCATCAGCTTACCAATCTTTGAGTGATGTTATGGTGAAACATTTGAGAAGAGCCCTGAATAGGAGCCTTTGAGCCCTCGTTCTTTGGTGGAGCCAATAACCTCAAAACTTTATATGAAATTTGAGATTGATACCAAATATATGAATGCAGAATATCAGCACAATCGGAATTACTTTCTGAAAATTTATCAAAAAATGAAATTTGTAAAAAATAAACAATTACAAAAATTAAATTATATGGTTTGATGATGCCATCACCTTGAAATTTTACATGAACATTCAGTGTAGTAGTTTTCATTCCCAAAATAAATTTCACTCGAATCGGATATTCTGTTATGGTAATATAAAGATTCACTTTCAATATTTCAATTCATTTTTTTTTATGGTTCTTTGGACACTATGGCAACAAAATTTGGAGGAAAAGTCAGTATATCAATCTTTACTCACAGAAAAAATTTCACTCGAATCGGAGATCCTGTTATGGAAAAAAGATTTTTCTTTTCAATTCTCCAATTGAATTTTCTATGGTTCTGTTAAAACTAACTATGGCCACGAAATTTTGGATGAACATCCAGAATATCGATCTACATTAAAAAAAAATTCACTGGAATCGGATATCTTTTAATGGAATTATCATGTTCCTTTTTTCAATATTTCAATTGAATTTTTTTTGGTTGTTCACACTGTGGCCACAAAATTTTTCATGAGGCTTGCTATCAGCATCTTGCATTTAGCCGTATCATTTCATTCGTGTTTTCTGGGAAGGAAATTGAGGGACAAAAATGTTGAATGGTCATATTTTATGGAACACCCTGTGCGGTTTGACTGGTTAACGAATTTAACCGCCTATAAGAAAGATTCTTTGAAAAAGATAGAATTTGAGGATGAAAGCATTTCTGAAATTAAAGTATTCGAAGAACCTCACAAAAGGGAAGAACTCAGCATCGAGCTTTTATATAATGAAATACAATAAGAGATTCTATCAATAAACCAACCAAGTGATGTTTTGATAAGAAAAATGAGCATCGAGAGGAACTTCAACTTCAACAATTTCGGTTTTTATGATGAATCAATACTGTCAAGTGGAATATTTTCAGTAGACCGATTTTTTATTGAAGGACGAAAAAAAGAATAACCATAAAATTTTTTAACGATTTCACATGAATTTATTCTTCTCTGTAGACATTGAAAACAAGAAGTACATTCGATTTTCGAAAAAAATGTTTCGACGGAAATCTCTTAAAAATCGATTAACTCAACAAAATGCATGGAAAATAGTTTTTATCCACTCCTATAGAGTAATATGTCAATTATTAAACTAATTTCTATGTGTAATAGTAGCTATGACACTGCCGTCGACATGTCTATGAACCGAAAAGCGAGTGTTATAATAACACCCGCTAATAAAAATACCTAGGAAAAATGAAATTGCTTACAAAAAAAAATGAATAAAAAGTAGGATCGACCCGGAAATCTATTTCAGCCATCAAGCCAACGTTCTAGCGATTCATTCCAGATTTATTTTTGGAAAACGTAAATTTTTGAAGTTGCGAAAGTACTTGATTTGATTAGTTAGAGACTCTGATTTGATTCCCGACCACAGAGTACAGAGGTTTGACGGTTGAACGAAATGTTGTCAACGCTTTTGACAACTGTTCAAAATTTTTTAAATGCAGATTAATTCGAATTTTACTGAAGAAGTCGTGGATAAAGTATAGTATTCAATTCGCGGTAATGCTCAAAACACACTTGATGAATTACACCACTCGCCTGACGGCTCGTGGTGCAAAATTCATCTGCGTGTGTTTTGACCTGCATTACCGCTCATCGAATAATATACTATTGTTCCGAATTTAATATCATTTCTGGAGGGAGCACTATAATATAGTAGAACGGACCCAGAAACCGTTATTTCAAATGTTATAAATAGCTTTTCACTGAAAGAAGAATATTGCTCAAAATCAAACTTCAAAACCCTGTACTTCGCTATACTTCGAAAATGGGGTGAAAATTATATTACTGATGCTGTATTCGTCCATCCTGTTTATAATGAAACACCCTGTACAGAAGTAACATCCCAGTGAAAAGTCGATTTTTCAAGTTGACACGCGACCAAAACAACCTGACTTCTTTTATTTCAATGCTACGCTCAATAAATACGCTTCAAAAAATCAACAAAGCAATTTTATACACTACCAATTAATTAATGACTACAGTAAAGGCCCGTTTGACATGAAATAAATCCATTAGAAAAGAATGATTGTAATGAATCCCCAAATAAACACACAATAAAACTTGAAAGCGGACAAAAGAAGAATATCCCGGATAACAAAACAAACATCAATCTAAAAATAAGCATTTAGGCTGAAACACCAAGATGTTTAATTAGAACTTTACTGGTGTGACTTGCTGGAATTTTATTGTTGTAGTTAGAGACAACTAAGAACACAATAAATGAATTGAGTTTGGAGATTCTCCATTTGAGATTTATAGCTTTCAGTTGTTGTGTATGTTATATAGATTTATACATTCGAATTTGTTTACTTCAAAACAATAGACAATTGTCCATTTCTTTTTAATGATTTGCTAGTTGAGGAGAATAATTGTTGTCAGATTCGAATTTGGTATTGAGAAACAAAGTTAAGGTAGTCACTCTATTTATGGACAGATGGTCCAAAATGTGTGTGAAGTTGGCCCAGCACTTCTTGATTTTCGAAAAATTTTTTGTTGTGCTGAATTGTGCTAGGTTTGTGCTGCTTTGTGCTGATAATTTTTTTTCTTAATTCCAAGTGGGTTTCGAGATATTTCCAAAACCGAAAAAATGAGCCAGCCCAGCACTTTTCGAAAAATGGGATTTAAATGATTGATAAAAATTGTGCTACACATGTACTGAGTTGTGCGTTTGAGGTCGTCCGATTGAAATTAAAAAAATTGATTTGGAAAGAAGACGTGATCAGTAACAAAACGTCTATTCTGATTTTCAATAAAAACGCGTTTAAGTGTGTTAAAAACTAGTGAGAACATGAGGGAAAACGACCGATCAAGCGAGAGTGGTCGAGTGGTGAGGGAATGAGCGAATCGAGGGGAAACGCCGCGGAAAGCCAACGGTCGCCGAGTTTAAGAATTGTTGCGCGGACAGCGCACCAAATTTTGTACACATATACGTTTCCCCTCGATTCGTTTATTTCCTCTCCACTCGACTGCTCTCGCTCGGTCGGCCGTTTTCCCTCATGTTCTCACTAGTTTTTAACACACTTAAACGCGTTTATTGAAAAATCAGAATAGACGTTTTGTAACTGATCACGTCTTCTTTCCAAATCAATTTTTTTAATTTCAATCGGACGACCTCAAACGCATACAGCTCTCCGCGAAAATATAGTATGTCCAAAAAAAATTCGAATGGGAATTATGTGAAAACTATTTATCCGACCGAATCCAATTTTGGCACACATAAATTGCACGTCAATAGCTACTATCGTGTGAAGCTTCAGTTCTCAATATAGCAAAATGGCAGAGTTATGAGTTAAAAGAAAAAACACGCAATTTTCCGGTTTTTTCCGCTTTTCTCCAGTTTTAATTATTCGATCGGATCGTTTGACCCATCATTCCCTTCACAATGTAATTCTCTACAATTCATCCCATTGCAACGTTATCACTGCATCAATAGTTTCCATTTTGCAACGAAAAAACTAAAAAGAACGCGTATTTTTGTTGTTTTTTGTTAATAACAAATAAAAAAATGGCATTTTCGTGTTTAAAACATGGTGGGAATAAACTACGGACTGTCCTGCGCGGAATGGCACAGGCGTCCAGGTAGTATTTTTGTCAAAAAACTAATCATTTGTAGCTCTGTTGCTTGGCGTATATGGTTTGGCGTTGGTAGTCAATTGAAACAGTCAGTTCCATTTGAAGTGGTTGGGCAGGATTTCAAGTTTGAGAAGCTGGGTTTCACAAAACTCCAATCAACTCGATTATTGAAATGTCATCATTGTTGTGCAATTTTCAGTTCATTTTTGACATAAACCATCGAATTTATTCAAAATCAACGATTTGATTGCCCAATCAACCTTTGTGAAACCCACGGTCAGATATTCAAAGAATATTCAATATGGAGTTTAACTGGCACCGAAGTACTCTCCAGGTGATTTGTAACTTTGAAAAGGGCTATATGTGGTTCAACATCAGCTCTTGGTGAGTTTCTCCTACTCAAAATTCGAACCATCTTCAATTCGATGCAGATGTGCAGCTTATTTTTGCGTTATTCTTTTTTATCAATGCCCAGACGAGATACGATTATCTCACACTACTGAAGTAGGTACCTGAATGAACAAATGAAACAAAAAAAGCAGACGAGCAAACTTAAAAGATGAATCAGCATTACTTTCCTCTCAAACAAAGTGACTACTCTTTCACTTTGCGTAATCCATTCAAGAAGGAATATTTTTCGGCTCGAAACAGCAAGTCATTCTAGATAAAAGCTCTATCTTTCATTGAACATCCCTTGATTGGATTGTTTTCGAGAATAATGCTGTAATAACTGCTCTTTGATGACCAAAAAGCAGATGTTCATTCTAGATGGATATTCCGCGAACACTCAACAATGCTACTTGGGAATGAACTGCTTTTTGTAGATTATTAACTGTCGTCCATCAAAAGAGAAGAAGGAAATTTATTTTCTGTGATTTTGCCCGAGTTTTTCTGGGCATATTTCGATACCAGATTTTTGTGTGTATTTGTTCCTGAGTTTTATCCAAATGCTTCAAGTTTCGAATTTTGTGCCAGGAGATTTAGCTCAGGTGGACTCACTGATGAAGAAACAAAAGTGTTTCTGTCCGGCAGGCCTTCCGATCGTGCGCAGAATCACTCTCGAACAGATAAAATTAGGACCTCGAAATTTTCAGTGTAGCTCTTATGTGCCTTCAACTAGCGTAGTTATTCATATAAAAAATATGCTACCATACATTTATATCTACTTTTAAAGTGGACAAACTTCGAGAGGTGATTAAACAAGTGATTTGCAATAAAAAATGTCATATAACACATGGTCGAATTGTTGACGATAATTCTTCAATTTAACATTTTTGATTTCACAAAAATTTTTAGTTTTTTTCTAAAAATACATTATTCAGTTTTACTTGCAGTCTCATGAGTTTTGACTACATATTCGGAAAGGGCAATGAATTTGCTACAAATGAAGGAGTCAGTTTGCAGAAAACACTATTTTGCAGGCGTGGTAAGGAGAAGAATATCCTCTAAATAAGACATAGAACCATAGAAAATCCAATTGGAATATTCAAAAAGAAGAATCTTTATATTTTCATAACAGAATGTACAATTCCAGTAAATTTTTCTTAATGAAGACTGATATATTGAATTTTTATTCAAAATATTGTGGCCATAGTGTTAACAAAACCATAAAAAATTCAATTGAAATATTGAAAAAAAAATCTATATATTTCCAAAACAGAATATCCGATTCAAGTGAAATTCATTTTGTGAATGTAGACTGATATACTGAATGTTCCTGCAAAAATTTCGAAAGGAATGCATTATCAGAACCATAGAATTAAATTTTTCAATTATTTATTCTTTACATCTTTCATTTTCTGAATAACTTCCAGAATATAATTTCCATTGTGCTAAGATTCTACATTCATATATTTTGTATCAATTTCAAGTACCATATGAAATTTCGAGGTAATAGTTTTATTGCTCCCCAATGACTAGCGCTCAAGAGCTCCTACTCAGGGCTTTTCTTATTTTTTATTACTATTTCGAAGATCCTAAAAACCACCGATCAATTCTAAATAATCAGTCTTTGTGACTAGGGTCATTCGTCTAATGGCGGGGCAAGTAAATCATTCGAGACAAATTTCAACTAATAGAAGTGTGGAGGAAAAACCCAGATTTGCCCATTCCTTCTGCTTTATCACTTAATCGACCACTCGTTAATTATTTTTCATGCAATACCTTCTGAAGTGAAAACAGCTCCATTGATTCAACGTGAAATTGTTGACATTCTGTTTAAACTTAACTCGTTTTACTCTCTCTAAGCATCCTATTGTCAACTTCTGCGTCATGTGACGCCACTGTTCGAAGCACTGCGGATTGAGCCTCTCCGAAACTTCCACCACCCTCAACGAAAACGATACTTCATAAGTTTCCAGCTCTTCGCTAATTCCAACCCAGATCGCTGGATACGTCTTCTTTGATGTCAGTATTAATTAGCAAACGACAAAATTGTATTTGAACAATGACTGAGAAGATCACAGATATCAACAGCCGACGTGAATGAGGCAAGTTCTGTGTTTAGCTTCTGTTTCTGTCGAGATATCGAGTTTGTTGCTGCTCTAAACGAGAATCTGCAAATAAAGTTACTTGGTAATGTATAAGAATTCTATGGAATATAGATGATTTGCTCATACCTTAGATGAATGCTAGCTAGCATACATAACAGAAGAAATCAATTGAAACAGAATTGGATTGACTTTCTATTATGTAAGTTATCAAAATTTATATCAACTGGAATTCAATTAATTTCAGACACTTCCTAATATAGCAGAACGAAAAAAATCAACTCGAAAATGTAGAAAACAAGAAATCTAATAATTCCGGGACGAAATTTAGATTTATGCAGTGAATGTTCATGCAGAAATTTGTGCCCATAGTGTCAACAGAACCATAGAGAATTCAATTGGAAAGTTCGCAAAGAAGAACCTCTATATTTCCATAACAGGATATCTGATTCAAGTGACATTTTGTTTGTGAATCAAGACTGATATACTGAATGTTCATGCAGAATTGCAAGAGGATCGCATCATCAGAACTATACAATTTAATTTTCTTAATTATTCATTTTTTACATATTTAATTTTTTGAATAATTTCCAGAATATAGTTCCAATTCTGCTGAGATTCTGCATTTTTATATTTGATATCAATCTCAAGTCCCAGATAAAAATTTGAGGTATTAGTCTTATTGCTCCACCAAAGAACGAGCGCTCAAAAGCTCATGTTCAAGGCTTTTCTTGAATTTTTATTCTTTTCTTGTTTTTTTTTTCAATTCGTACAGTGAAATCAGTCATCGAAAGTTAATTTTATAAAATCAACCGATTTCGCGTTTTTAGAAGCAAGTATGGACATATTATGCAAGACTAAAATCTGCCGTGAAAATTTCAAGTCCCTAAAATGATTTTTGACCTCGGATTCACCATCAGTGGGACCAACCGAATCGTTTGGGACCACTGCTGCATCAAAATTCGACGAAAACAGACATTTGAGAAATATTATAGCACGTTTATTCACTAGAAACAAATGCGCAAAAAAGTTCAATTTCAGATTAAACCCAGTTCTTTCCATTGATGCTCAATATTTATAGTCATCGAATATTTTGGAACGGAGGAAGAGTCATTTTTTAGAAAGATTCTCCTTACTCAAAACGCCTACTTGTGTCGATTCAAACGGAAAACGGAATTAAAAAGAAGTAAAAACTTATTTTTTGAATAAAAAAATCCCTAAAAATTTTTGACCTCGCTTTCTTCATCAGTGGGTCCAACTGAGTCGTTTGAGACAACTGCTGAACCAAAATTCGACAAAAACAGACATTTGGGCGAAATGATAGCACACTGTTTCACTAGGAACAAATGAGCAAAAGATTTCGATTTCAGAGTAAACACAATTTTTCTCATTGATTCCCAATATAGCAAGTTTTTGAAAAGATTCTCTTTGATCAAGATGTCTTAAAGGGTGTTGGATACATTGTGTCGAAGCCTAAATTCCGCTAGATGGCACAACACGAAATTCTAAAGGAATAAAATAAGAAACGCCCACTTGCCCATAAAACCACATCCCGTCGGTATTTATGACCCCTAATAAAACTTACTTCGGAACGACGAGCTTCGAAATATACCATAACAGACTCAGTTTCGAGTTTTGGTTCTATCTGGGGTTTTTGATACATGATATATTCGGAATTTTGAAATTGCAATATTAGAAAAATTGTTTTCCACTTACAGAAATATTTTTTTGTAAAAAATTAGAGACTGGGGAAATATTTTCTGGCGAAAATTCATTTTGCCAAATTTGTGGCAAACCTCCGTACAGTTTTGCACGCTTGTCTCTTGGGGAACAGCGTGTTATGGTTTCGCATAAATGTCTGTAATTTCCATATCTTAGGTCAGGAATGGTCACAAACGACTCAGTTCTCTCGCTGATAAAGAATCCGCTGTCCAAAATGATTATCTATGGCCATGAAAACGATAACTCTAGGACGGATGAAGTTTGGGAAATTTTGAGGATCCCAGAACACTCGTTTGTAGTATCGAGGAGTTAGGTTGTGATTCACGAGATGTATTTTGAATTTGAATGGAAATTATAACCACTGTATGTATCTCCTGAAAGGAATCACCGATTCAATCTAAGTTTGAAACAGTTTGGACAGTTGTAAGAAGTTATCGAAATCACCAAAGGCCAGTACAATATAATAATAATTTATTCGATATATGCGTGAATCGTTACCTTCATCCATTCTATTCGCCAAATAATATTGTATGACAATTCAGGATTGCGAGAACTCATTTTTTCTTTCTATTGACCATAATTTTTTATCTCGTGCGGATATTTACCTTCCCATTAATTTCGTATCAAAGTGAATTTTGAATCTTTATCGAATGTTAATTAGGTATTGAGTAATGCGGCGATAACTGATTGTCGAAATGAGAACCGCTTTATCCCGATTAAATATTGTTCACCAATGACTGAATAAGTTGTAATGTCCTACGGTGAGGACGATAGCAGTTGACATAGAAGTACCTGAAAGGTTTCTGTCAAATTTCAGAGAAGTTCCTTTTGTTGTCCACTATTTTATTATCGACTGTACTTATTTCATTCGACAAGTACCTGAATGAATCCCTAACCCTGCATATTGTAAAAGATAGTAAGATTAGGTGAGGGATCAACTTCAATACCAGACTTCGTCTCGTTTTATACCAATTCAGCAGGTTGGTATATGGCTTTTCGAAAAATGGGCTGGTCTCGTTTGGGGTTTGTCTGCTTTGATTTATTTCGAAATTCCAGAAATTGGTTGGTCATCGCTAGAACCGAAATGATTTTATCTTTCGTTTTATTATCCATGGGTTGACTTGACAGGAATGAATTCTCAAACCATTCAAATTCATACGAAGTTCGATTTTCAGTTCATTACGCTATTTCTAGGATGTTCAATATCGACACGAGAGAAAACATTTTCGTTTCACGGGGGGAAAGTTGTTAAGAAAACGATTGTAGTTGACATAGAAGTACCTGATAGGTTTTTGTCAAATTTTAGAGAAGTTGGGTATATTAGAAGTGGGGTTTTGTAACATTTTTGGTTGTTTGCTTCCATTTACTTCGGAATTTTTTTTTGTTGTCCACTATTTTATAATCGAAAACGTCACTGACTTCACTTATTTCTTTCGACAAGTACCTGAATGAATATTACCCTAACCCTGCATATTGTAAGAGAAAGTAAGTATTAGGTGAGGGATCAACTTCAATACCAATTCAACAGGTAGGTATATGGATTTTCGAAAAATGGGTTCGTCATATTTGGGGTTTGTTGCTTTGATGTATTTCGAAATTCTAGAAATTGGTTGGTCATCGCTAGAACCGAAATGATTTTATCTTTCGTTTTATTATCCATGGGTCGACTTGACCTGAATGAATTCCCAAACCACTCAAATTCAACTTTTGATTATTCCCTTGATTTATGAGGGTGAAAAGCAACTACATTACACGAATCCTCTGCAAAGTTTGTACGAATTCATCTGGTATATTTTTTAGACTCCATCTAAAATTCTTGAAATTGGTTAGTCATAGGTAAAACTCAGTTTATTCTAACTTTTAGCCTGATATTTCACTATCCATGACTTTTGTCATGTTTTTGAACTTGTAAGCAGAATAAGCAGACCATTCATTTCAAATTCAACCTGTGGTGATATTTCCACGAGAGAGTGAAAATCAACTATACATTACACATAATTCTCTCTCTCACTTTATTAACAATATTTTTGAGATTAGGGTTTGTTTGATTTATATTAAAATTTCGAATCTGGTTAATTATAACTATATCCAAATTCTTCCTCTTATGATGACGTATCTCATTTTGTTTAACTTGTACTGAATTGAATTTAGTTGTTATCATAAAAGAATAAAAAATTACATAAAGTGAATAAAATTTATTGACTAAAAAATTAATTTTGTTCTCTAGCTTTCATGCCTCTTGGTATTCTTGCATCTATTAATTCCGGGAGAATACATTTCATATAGAAATCTGTGAGTTTCGGCACCATCTTCTCGTTCCATAATGAATCATCCCTTTCAATTCTCTCAATATGGAAATCGTTATCTGCGTATAAAACGAAATCACAATAATTTCTTCTACATATGTTCAGCTGTCCCTGAATTTGGTAGAAATAGTTGTGATTTCGTTTCAACCTGAAAAAAAGATGTTAATTTTGTCGAACAACTACAATAAAAAGTTTCTTACGATATTTCGTTTTCTGTGATACTGAAGCAATTCGGTTTATCGTGATCTCGCAGTTTTCCCTTACGGATTGGAGGCATTTTACTTCGATCAAACCATCATTTCCAATTAAACCGTCAGGAGAGGCTGCCAAAAAAGGGTGTTCTGGGTCAATTAATAAGCCGCATCGAATTATGTGTACTCCTTTCGTCCTCTCATATAATTCGATGGCCTTATTTTCATGAACCCTTCCGTATACTACAGCGGAAGTATTCAATTCTTTTTTATAGAGGATAGATTTCACCAAATTGTGACAAGGTGTTATGGCCCTTCTCCTCATTACGGAACCAAAATTAGAGGCAGTAAGGTAATTCTGTCTCAATTCCCGCCATACCTGATTATCGTGTTGCCCCCTAGTAATTTTTTCAATTTCTCTCAATTTTTCATCAGAGGCAACCTTTGCTTTCAGGTCATCCAAAAATCTATTTTTTTTGTAGCCATCTCCTCCTCTGTGATATCAGGTTGAGCAGCATTTGGTCCGTAGTTGAAATCAGCCCTGCCACTGTGAGATATCCTATTTTTCACCCTTCTTATTGGCAGTCCTTTCCTGCGGTCATGAGCCTTTTTTCTCCTCAAGAGAACACGACTCGTGTTTCTTCCCAAATTTCCTTGCCAAGCACTCAGATGCCAAGAAGGACCATTATGGTGAGATAAGGCTGCGCCATAAGCACGTACTGTGTAGGAAATTGATTTTGAAAAGTTCACCCGTTTTCCACCAGTACATTTGGCAACTAGAGCCATATATCTGAAAAAAATATTTCATTCAAATTCAATTAAGTTTCTTGTTTACGTGTACATTAGTTGAATTCATAGATTTGAAATATGGTACTTCTGAAATTCGGTTTGATTTTAACATACCTTTCTGCTTGATTTGTAGTTTCATTGAATGCTAATCGATCCGCCTTATTAACCATAGGTTCCACAATTTTCAAGAGCTCAACAAGAAAAGCCTGACTCATTTTCTTTGTCAAATCTTCTTCATTCGAGGATTTTCTTGTGCAAAATGTATCTCTGAAATGAAAATCATCAATAATTACAAGAAGATAAATGACCCCAGTAGTTGATGAATGTATAGTCAATTTTATCAATTTCAAACCTGCAGTTACTGTGGTTTCCAAACACATGATGAGGCGCATTAGCTAAATCTTTGCGCAACATAACAACGTCGTTCGCATTGTTTTTCACAATTGTTCTCACAGATTTGACCAGTCTTTCCAAATTGGTAATGCCTCCATCTTTTTTGGTTAATATTTTTCGATTTGTAATTTCGAAAGATGTATTTTTAGAAAGTCGATGGAGCTTGTCGCTCAAGCAACGTGTCATGTGATTAGCGCACTCTATCTTGATGACACTTCGACCATATGGTACACCCTCAATTATCCTAGCATAAACACTCGAATCTCCGTCACCTGAAAAAAATCACATTGTTAACAATTCGATTAAAAATGGTTAAACCCTATGAAATTCTTAAATGTAACCCACCGATTAAATATTTATACACCAATCCGTGATGCTCCAAGCTTTTACAAAATCCTTCTACTATTATTTCTTGTTCCATTCCTGTTGATGGTCCGCTGTAGTTCTTCGCACAATTATGTGGCTTTGCGGGTATTTGTTTTGGGAATAAAAAGAACAGGCAGAGCAAGTTTTATTCTTTACTCCTAAGAAAAGCGGCTTTTTTGTGTGAGCACAAATAATAATTCCCTGAAAAATCATTGTTTTACTGAAAATCTCGTGTAAAATCTGCTGAACTTACAACTCCTGAAGCAGCGTTGTAACCATGTCCATAACTTCGTTTGGACCACCCTCCATCTACAATAACTGTAATATAGGGTGTTCCATCAGGCATTATGTTTCCCTTTCAATGGCATTTTTCGCCTCCTCTCTTCCTGCTGACTGCATGTTCATATACATTTGCTTTTCCCAAATCTGAAATATTAGATATTGAAAGGATAAAATGACAAGATATTTCTTTATAATCACACCTGCTTTACATGAGCCGTTTTACGGGTGTAAGTTTTTTGAGTCATAAAAGGAACGTCCATCAGTGCAAATAATTCCTCGAGTTGGCTCTTTCCAATGCCTATGGATAGACTTCCCCATACAACCGCATCAGACAAACTATTTTCCTTATGGTCCGGATCAGTGCATATTACTTTGGACTTTTCACAATTGTCGCAGTAAAAATGAAGATAAGAGTTCATTCCAAACCTAGTTTCTCTTACGAAAGCCATCCTTCCCATGGTACATTTATCACGATGTCTCACAATATGTTCATATTCTTCGAGAACGTAGCCTAAATTCACTATACGACGACCATCTAACAGTTGTCCATTGACTTATATGTGCTATCTACTTCTATCTCCAGTTCAGGTAAGTTATCTGAATGTTCGCTAAAAAAAATATCGTCAGTCTACAAATGTTTTTTCCTTCGTATCGTTCAAAAAACAAAATTACTTACTTTATCGGAATAGTGCTTGAAGGTGCAGGTCCACTTAGTTCCATGTTGTTCACCGCCAAACTGGCTACCCGCCTGAAATATAATATATCATACCGAATTTCAAAGTGATAATTATAATTCGTATGTACAATCTGAGGAAAATATTCATGAAAACAATTTTTCTATTACCTATAGTTATTCATATGATCAATAAATAACAAAAAATTATCCCACTTTCATTATATGGAAAACTAGGTAGGTACTTACTAGTTTTCTGGATGATCGAAACATAAATACAGACAACAAAATACGCATATTTTTAAAATAGTATTACTGCTTATGAACCTCTTTTTCATACGTACCTTGCTTTGTTCAAATTTTTGATCATAATTGATCGGTTACTCCTTTTTTCACCCTGGAGGGTGCCATTCGTGTTTTTGGCATTTTCAATACAGTACGTAAACGCTTTTCGTATATGTACCAATACGACCAGTACGTACCTACTTGTCGAGAGAAATGAAGACGTCTATCTACAGAGATCCGAGAGGGCAAGAACGACCCCCCCTACTCACCCCGTCTAGGAACCGAGGCGTGTCCTGTGGGAGGCGTGTCACTTCACCTTTTATCATTTACCTGGCTGAAACACGCGGTTAAGAAAAAGGAATATTTTTTCAGAGTGTTATTGGAATGATTACCATGCTTGACGAGTGTTCATTTTTTATAAAATATTTATCGAATCAAGATATAGGAACAATAAGAAATAACGATTTTTCAAATCGAATTTTCTTATTACATATTACTTTTTCGAGTACAATGACATTGGTGAATCATTGCTACGATGCTTCTGATTACTACAAGAAAATTATTCTGTTATTACGAGTAGTTTTTGAAATAAACGTGCATAAAAATTGCATTATATCGCATAGGGGAAAAGAAAGTACCGAACACCCTTAACTTCTT